>OY757944.1:32657964-32665464 GCA_963585895.1 Sepioteuthis lessoniana
AAGGGAGAGAGAGAGAGAGAGATGAAGATAGTTGAAGGAAGAATGAAAAGAGAGAGAGAGAGAGAAGTATAAATTAGAAAGAACAGTTTGAAAAGAGAAAAAGATAGTGAAAAGGAAAGTTGTCAAACTAGATATGATAGAGAGAAAGGGAGAGAGAGAGAGAGAGAGATGAAGATAGTTGAAGGAAGAATGAAAAAGAGAGAGAGAGAGAGAAGTATAAATTAGAAAGAACAGTTTGAAAAGAGAAAAAGATAGTGAAAAGGAAAGTTGTCAAACTAGATATGATAGAGAGAAAGGGAGAGAGAGAGAGAGAGAGATGAAGATAGTTGAAGGAAGAATGAAAAAGAGAGAGAGAGAGAGAAGTATAAATTAGAAAGAACAGTTTGAAAAGAGAAAAAGATAGTGAAAAGGAAAGTTGTCAAACTAGATATGATAGAGAGAAAGGGAGAGAGAGAGAGAGAGATGAAGATAGTTGAAGGAAGAATGAAAAAGAGAGAGAGAGAGAGAAGTATAAATTAGAAAGAACAGTTTGAAAAGAGAAAAAGATAGTGAAAAGGAAAGTTGTCAAACTAGATATGATAGAGAGAAAGGAGAGAGAGAGAGAGAGAGATGAAGATAGTTGAAGGAAGAATGAAAAAGAGAGAGAGAGAGAGAAGTATAAATTAGAAAGAACAGTTTGAAAAGAGAAAAAGATAGTGAAAAGGAAAGTTGTCAAACTAGATATGATAGAGAGAAAGGGAGAGAGAGAGAGAGAGATGAAGATAGTTGAAGGAAGAATGAAAAAGAGAGAGAGAGAGAGAAGTATAAATTAGAAAGAACAGTTTGAAAAGAGAAAAAGATAGTGAAAAGGAAAGTTGTCAAACTAGATATGATAGAGAGAAAGGGAGAGAGAGAGAGAGAGATGAAGATAGTTGAAGGAAGAATGAAAAAGAGAGAGAGAGAGAGAAGTATAAATTAGAAAGAACAGTTTGAAAAGAGAAAAAGATAGTGAAAAGGAAAGTTGTCAAACTAGATATGATAGAGAGAAAGGGAGAGAGAGAGAGAGAGAGATGAAGATAGTTGAAGGAAGAATGAAAAAGAGAGAGAGAGAGAGAAGTATAAATTAGAAAGAACAGTTTGAAAAGAGAAAAAGATAGTGAAAAGGAAAGTTGTCAAACTAGATATGATAGAGAGAAAGGGAGAGAGAGAGAGAGAGAGATGAAGATAGTTGAAGGAAGAATGAAAAAGAGAGAGAGAGAGAGAAGTATAAATTAGAAAGAACAGTTTGAAAAGAGAAAAAGATAGTGAAAAGGAAAGTTGTCAAACTAGATATGATAGAGAGAAAGGGAGAGAGAGAGAGAGAGAGATGAAGATAGTTGAAGGAAGAATGAAAAAGAGAGAGAGAGAGAGAAGTATAAATTAGAAAGAACAGTTTGAAAAGAGAAAAAGATAGTGAAAAGGAAAGTTGTCAAACTAGATATGATAGAGAGAAAGGGAGAGAGAGAGAGAGAGAGATGAAGATAGTTGAAGGAAGAATGAAAAAGAGAGAGAGAGAGAGAAGTATAAATTAGAAAGAACAGTTTGAAAAGAGAAAAAGATAGTGAAAAGGAAAGTTGTCAAACTAGATATGATAGAGAGAAAGGAGAGAGAGAGAGAGAGAGATGAAGATAGTTGAAGGAAGAATGAAAAAGAGAGAGAGAGAGAGAAGTATAAATTAGAAAGAACAGTTTGAAAAGAGAAAAAGATAGTGAAAAGGAAAGTTGTCAAACTAGATATGATAGAGAGAAAGGAGAGAGAGAGAGAGAGAGATGAAGATAGTTGAAGGAAGAATGAAAAAGAGAGAGAGAGAGAGAAGTATAAATTAGAAAGAACAGTTTGAAAAGAGAAAAAGATAGTGAAAAGGAAAGTTGTCAAACTAGATATGATAGAGAGAAAGGAGAGAGAGAGAGAGAGAGATGAAGATAGTTGAAGGAAGAATGAAAAAGAGAGAGAGAGAGAGAAGTATAAATTAGAAAGAACAGTTTGAAAAGAGAAAAAGATAGTGAAAAGGAAAGTTGTCAAACTAGATATGATAGAGAGAAAGGGAGAGAGAGAGAGAGAGAGATGAAGATAGTTGAAGGAAGAATGAAAAAGAGAGAGAGAGAGAGAAGTATAAATTAGAAAGAACAGTTTGAAAAGAGAAAAAGATAGTGAAAAGGAAAGTTGTCAAACTAGATATGATAGAGAGAAAGGGAGAGAGAGAGAGAGAGAGATGAAGATAGTTGAAGGAAGAATGAAAAAGAGAGAGAGAGAGAAGTATAAATTAGAAAGAACAGTTTGAAAAGAGAAAAAGATAGTGAAAAGGAAAGTTGTCAAACTAGATATGATAGAGAGAAAGGGAGAGAGAGAGAGAGAGAGATGAAGATAGTTGAAGGAAGAATGAAAAAGAGAGAGAGAGAGAAGTATAAATTAGAAAGAACAGTTTGAAAAGAGAAAAAGATAGTGAAAAGGAAAGTTGTCAAACTAGATATGATAGAGAGAAAGGGAGAGAGAGAGAGAGAGAGATGAAGATAGTTGAAGGAAGAATGAAAAAGAGAGAGAGAGAGAAGTATAAATTAGAAAGAACAGTTTGAAAAGAGAAAAAGATAGTGAAAAGGAAAGTTGTCAAACTAGATATGATAGAGAGAAAGGGAGAGAGAGAGAGAGAGAGATGAAGATAGTTGAAGGAAGAATGAAAAAGAGAGAGAGAGAGAGAAGTATAAATTAGAAAGAACAGTTTGAAAAGAGAAAAAGATAGTGAAAAGGAAAGTTGTCAAACTAGATATGATAGAGAGAAAGGGAGAGAGAGAGAGAGAGAGATGAAGATAGTTGAAGGAAGAATGAAAAAGAGAGAGAGAGAGAAGTATAAATTAGAAAGAACAGTTTGAAAAGAGAAAAAGATAGTGAAAAGGAAAGTTGTCAAACTAGATATGATAGAGAGAAAGGGAGAGAGAGAGAGAGAGATGAAGATAGTTGAAGGAAGAATGAAAAAGAGAGAGAGAGAGAAGTATAAATTAGAAAGAACAGTTTGAAAAGAGAAAAAGATAGTGAAAAGGAAAGTTGTCAAACTAGATATGATAGAGAGAAAGGGAGAGAGAGAGAGAGAGATGAAGATAGTTGAAGGAAGAATGAAAAAGAGAGAGAGAGAGAAGTATAAATTAGAAAGAACAGTTTGAAAAGAGAAAAAGATAGTGAAAAGGAAAGTTGTCAAACTAGATATGATAGAGAGAAAGGGAGAGAGAGAGAGAGAGAGATGAAGATAGTTGAAGGAAGAATGAAAAAGAGAGAGAGAGAGAAGTATAAATTAGAAAGAACAGTTTGAAAAGAGAAAAAGATAGTGAAAAGGAAAGTTGTCAAACTAGATATGATAGAGAGAAAGGGAGAGAGAGAGAGAGAGAGATGAAGATAGTTGAAGGAAGAATGAAAAAGAGAGAGAGAGAGAAGTATAAATTAGAAAGAACAGTTTGAAAAGAGAAAAAGATAGTGAAAAGGAAAGTTGTCAAACTAGATATGATAGAGAGAAAGGGAGAGAGAGAGAGAGAGAGATGAAGATAGTTGAAGGAAGAATGAAAAAGAGAGAGAGAGAGAAGTATAAATTAGAAAGAACAGTTTGAAAAGAGAAAAAGATAGTGAAAAGGAAAGTTGTCAAACTAGATATGATAGAGAGAAAGGGAGAGAGAGAGAGAGAGAGATGAAGATAGTTGAAGGAAGAATGAAAAAGAGAGAGAGAGAGAAGTATAAATTAGAAAGAACAGTTTGAAAAGAGAAAAAGATAGTGAAAAGGAAAGTTGTCAAACTAGATATGATAGAGAGAAAGGGAGAGAGAGAGAGAGAGAGATGAAGATAGTTGAAGGAAGAATGAAAAAGAGAGAGAGAGAGAAGTATAAATTAGAAAGAACAGTTTGAAAAGAGAAAAAGATAGTGAAAAGGAAAGTTGTCAAACTAGATATGATAGAGAGAAAGGGAGAGAGAGAGAGAGAGAGATGAAGATAGTTGAAGGAAGAATGAAAAAGAGAGAGAGAGAGAAGTATAAATTAGAAAGAACAGTTTGAAAAGAGAAAAAGATAGTGAAAAGGAAAGTTGTCAAACTAGATATGATAGAGAGAAAGGGAGAGAGAGAGAGAGAGAGATGAAGATAGTTGAAGGAAGAATGAAAAAGAGAGAGAGAGAGAAGTATAAATTAGAAAGAACAGTTTGAAAAGAGAAAAAGATAGTGAAAAGGAAAGTTGTCAAACTAGATATGATAGAGAGAAAGGGAGAGAGAGAGAGAGAGAGATGAAGATAGTTGAAGGAAGAATGAAAAAGAGAGAGAGAGAGAAGTATAAATTAGAAAGAACAGTTTGAAAAGAGAAAAAGATAGTGAAAAGGAAAGTTGTCAAACTAGATATGATAGAGAGAAAGGGAGAGAGAGAGAGAGAGAGATGAAGATAGTTGAAGGAAGAATGAAAAAGAGAGAGAGAGAGAAGTATAAATTAGAAAGAACAGTTTGAAAAGAGAAAAAGATAGTGAAAAGGAAAGTTGTCAAACTAGATATGATAGAGAGAAAGGGAGAGAGAGAGAGAGAGAGATGAAGATAGTTGAAGGAAGAATGAAAAAGAGAGAGAGAGAAGTATAAATTAGAAAGAACAGTTTGAAAAGAGAAAAAGATAGTGAAAAGGAAAGTTGTCAAACTAGATATGATAGAGAGAAAGGGAGAGAGAGAGAGAGAGATGAAGATAGTTGAAGGAAGAATGAAAAGAGAGAGAGAGAGAAGTATAAATTAGAAAGAACAGTTTGAAAAGAGAAAAAGATAGTGAAAAGGAAAGTTGTCAAACTAGATATGATAGAGAGAAAGGGAGAGAGAGAGAGAGAGAGATGAAGATAGTTGAAGGAAGAATGAAAAAGAGAGAGAGAGAAGTATAAATTAGAAAGAACAGTTTGAAAAGAGAAAAAGATAGTGAAAAGGAAAGTTGTCAAACTAGATATGATAGAGAGAAAGGGAGAGAGAGAGAGAGAGATGAAGATAGTTGAAGGAAGAATGAAAAAGAGAGAGAGAGAAGTATAAATTAGAAAGAACAGTTTGAAAAGAGAAAAAGATAGTGAAAAGGAAAGTTGTCAAACTAGATATGATAGAGAGAAAGGGAGAGAGAGAGAGAGAGATGAAGATAGTTGAAGGAAGAATGAAAAAGAGAGAGAGAGAGAAGTATAAATTAGAAAGAACAGTTTGAAAAGAGAAAAAGATAGTGAAAAGGAAAGTTGTCAAACTAGATATGATAGAGAGAAAGGGAGAGAGAGAGAGAGAGATGAAGATAGTTAATGAAAAAGAGAGAGAGAGAGAAGTATAAATTAGAAAGAACAGTTTGAAAAGAGAAAAAGATAGTGAAAAGGAAAGTTGTCAAACTAGATATGATAGAGAGAAAGGGAGAGAGAGAGAGAGAGATGAAGATAGTTGAAGGAAGAATGAAAAAGAGAGAGAGAGAGAAGTATAAATTAGAAAGAACAGTTTGAAAAGAGAAAAAGATAGTGAAAAGGAAAGTTGTCAAACTAGATATGATAGAGAGAAAGGGAGAGAGAGAGAGAGAGATGAAGATAGTTGAAGGAAGAATGAAAAAGAGAGAGAGAGAGAAGTATAAATTAGAAAGAACAGTTTGAAAAGAGAAAAAGATAGTGAAAAGGAAAGTTGTCAAACTAGATATGATAGAGAGAAAGGGAGAGAGAGAGAGAGAGATGAAGATAGTTGAAGGAAGAATGAAAAAGAGAGAGAGAGAGAGAAGTATAAATTAGAAAGAACAGTTTGAAAAGAGAAAAAGATAGTGAAAAGGAAAGTTGTCAAACTAGATATGATAGAGAGAAAGGGAGAGAGAGAGAGAGAGAGATGAAGATAGTTGAAGGAAGAATGAAAAAGAGAGAGAGAGAGAAGTATAAATTAGAAAGAACAGTTTGAAAAGAGAAAAAGATAGTGAAAAGGAAAGTTGTCAAACTAGATATGATAGAGAGAAAGGGAGAGAGAGAGAGAGAGAGATGAAGATAGTTGAAGGAAGAATGAAAAAGAGAGAGAGAGAGAAGTATAAATTAGAAAGAACAGTTTGAAAAGAGAAAAAGATAGTGAAAAGGAAAGTTGTCAAACTAGATATGATAGAGAGAAAGGGAGAGAGAGAGAGAGAGAGATGAAGATAGTTGAAGGAAGAATGAAAAAGAGAGAGAGAGAGAAGTATAAATTAGAAAGAACAGTTTGAAAAGAGAAAAAGATAGTGAAAAGGAAAGTTGTCAAACTAGATATGATAGAGAGAAAGGGAGAGAGAGAGAGAGAGAGATGAAGATAGTTGAAGGAAGAATGAAAAAGAGAGAGAGAGAGAAGTATAAATTAGAAAGAACAGTTTGAAAAGAGAAAAAGATAGTGAAAAGGAAAGTTGTCAAACTAGATATGATAGAGAGAAAGGAGAGAGAGAGAGAGAGAGATGAAGATAGTTGAAGGAAGAATGAAAAAGAGAGAGAGAGAGAAGTATAAATTAGAAAGAACAGTTTGAAAAGAGAAAAAGATAGTGAAAAGGAAAGTTGTCAAACTAGATATGATAGAGAGAAAGGGAGAGAGAGAGAGAGAGAGATGAAGATAGTTGAAGGAAGAATGAAAAAGAGAGAGAGAGAGAGAAGTATAAATTAGAAAGAACAGTTTGAAAAGAGAAAAAGATAGTGAAAAGGAAAGTTGTCAAACTAGATATGATAGAGAGAAAGGGAGAGAGAGAGAGAGAGAGATGAAGATAGTTGAAGGAAGAATGAAAAAGAGAGAGAGAGAGAAGTATAAATTAGAAAGAACAGTTTGAAAAGAGAAAAAGATAGTGAAAAGGAAAGTTGTCAAACTAGATATGATAGAGAGAAAGGGAGAGAGAGAGAGAGAGAGATGAAGATAGTTGAAGGAAGAATGAAAAAGAGAGAGAGAGAGAAGTATAAATTAGAAAGAACAGTTTGAAAAGAGAAAAAGATAGTGAAAAGGAAAGTTGTCAAACTAGATATGATAGAGAGAAAGGGAGAGAGAGAGAGAGAGAGATGAAGATAGTTGAAGGAAGAATGAAAAAGAGAGAGAGAGAGAAGTATAAATTAGAAAGAACAGTTTGAAAAGAGAAAAAGATAGTGAAAAGGAAAGTTGTCAAACTAGATATGATAGAGAGAAAGGGAGAGAGAGAGAGAGAGATGAAGATAGTTGAAGGAAGAATGAAAAAGAGAGAGAGAGAAGTATAAATTAGAAAGAACAGTTTGAAAAGAGAAAAAGATAGTGAAAAGGAAAGTTGTCAAACTAGATATGATAGAGAGAAAGGGAGAGAGAGAGAGAGAGATGAAGATAGTTGAAGGAAGAATGAAAAAGAGAGAGAGAGAAGTATAAATTAGAAAGAACAGTTTGAAAAGAGAAAAAGATAGTGAAAAGGAAAGTTGTCAAACTAGATATGATAGAGAGAAAGGGAGAGAGAGAGAGAGAGATGAAGATAGTTGAAGGAAGAATGAAAAAGAGAGAGAGAGAAGTATAAATTA
>OY757944.1:32670464-32683398 GCA_963585895.1 Sepioteuthis lessoniana
GGCAGTAATACCAATGAAGAGGTAACTCGATGCTCCCCTGAACTCTAGAACTGCTGGATGTAATTTACTATCATAATCAGGACACTCCTTTTCGTGGAGTTCTGCATAGAAAACTGCATTCTGTGTATATGTATGTATGTGTCTATGTAAGTGTATGTGTGTGTGTATATGTTGTTTTTTTTTTTTTTTTTTGCATATCAAGCTTTGTGGGTTATTTAATGCTGAAGCCATCCTTGTAGAAGAACAGTAGTAATACTATTCAACCCAAAATTGAAGGGATATGATGGTTCATACCTTTCCCAAGGGAATTAATCTTGAAGTGAATGTAATTGGGCGACTGGAATTTGAACTCTTTTACTTCAAGGACACAGTCCATCACTTTAGCCACTACATTATAGGGACTACCCTTAATATATATATATATATATATATACACACACACAGACCACTAACTAAAAATTTGGGACTGCATTAATTTTTTCTTCTAAACTTAAAATAAGAATCAAGTTTCATGTTTTTAAGGAAATGTTTTTTTTTTCTATGTTTGCATGGAATTATGCAATAATTGAAATCACAATCAATATAAAATAATCATAATTTTAATTAAAGTAAATTTATATTTTCTTTTAATCAAAGAATCCACCATGAGTGTTTATCACTGCTGAGTAATTTTGAGCATCCTTAACAGTAATTTGTAAAAGTATTTTCGTGGAAATGACTTTTTAAGTAATGTGTAAATAACTCTTGCTTACAATTTGCTAGTTTGCTTTGAACTTTACCATTAATTGCAAAATTAGCCTTTATCATAAACTCTAGAACCTCTCTAAATTGTTTCTCTAGCTTTTGGTCAGCAGTGTGTATGTGTGAATCTGTATACAGTAGTCTCCACTACTATTTATCCATACCTGGAGGGAGATAATTGGATTAATACTTCTCCCAAGGGTATTAATGCTATTTGAAATGCTATCAGCTTCATCCAGGATTTGAACTTGTGTTGCCAGGTTCATTTCCTATGATAACTATTATATCATGGACACCGCCATATATATATATATATATATATATATGTGTGTGTGTATGTATATATATATATATATATATATATATATATATATCTTTTTTTATTACTTATATCTTTTAGTATCTGACAGTCTTTAAGAATCCATACATTCAACCAATACAAGGACAAACTCATAAGCAACGTTCTCCTATGGACCCCTTCACATGGATGCGCGCAAGTGTAGGACGACCAGCTAGAACTTATCTACAACAGCTCTGTATGAACATAGGATGTAGCCTGGAAGACCTGCTCGAAGTGATGAATGATAGTGACGGATGGCAAGAGAGTTAGGGAAATCCATGCGAGCAGCACGACATGATGATGATGATATACATTATATATATATATATATATATATATATATATATATAAAATTAGGCGTACCTATACAAATTATCCTGCTTTTCTTCGTTTTTATATGATAAATTTTCATTCTGCTGGTAGAATCCCAAGTGAAACATAAAAATTTGATGGAAACATACTGAGTGTAACAGTTATTGCTGTTGGAAATGAAATCAAACTTTAGACAGATTCATTTCCATTTCACTTCATTCTAATGCGTTTGGGAAAGGCATGAATCTATCTGTTTCCTGACTGGTAAAGATGAATATCCGGGCAGTTTGGTCTTTTTAATTCACTTACAGACCAATATCCTAGAGAAAGGTATGAAACGTCTTATTCCCCTAGCCATGAGTTAAATAGTATCACTACTGTTCTTCAGGATGAGGTGATTTGCATTTCATTTTGTGTTAATTCTCTTTGGAAAGGCACGAATCCATCTGTCCCTTGCTCTTAGCTAGGAAATAAAAGGAAATAAAAAGGAAATAAATAAGGAATTATTCTCCTTTGAAAATAATTACTTCCTTCCCAAAAAACGCTAGCCCAAAGTGAAACACTTACAGCCTTGTCTAGGATTTTCATTTAAATTTATTTCATTTTGCTGTCTACTTGAACTTTGACCTTCATGAGACTTGAGTTGTAGGAAAATTTTGAATTTTACATTTTCATATTTAATTGTTATATTTGATATTATAGCAGTTGTTGTCATGGCCTGTTTAGTTTTTCTTACTAAATGACTCGAACCACATTGTGTTTTGTTATTAATTACGTAAAGATTAGTCGACTGCTGGTTTTGTTTGAAGCGGTATAAGCCAAAGGTCAGCTTCGCAAATTTGAAAAAGAAGCAAAAAACGAATTTTAGAATAGCCACTTTTGTCTGTTTTTATCGATGACAAATTCCTGGTTTATCCTGGTTGGAGAGGTGCATACGATACATTTCTCTTGAACTCCCTCTGATGTGCCACAAATACCCCCACTCTTTCTCTTTCTCTCTTGCGACTGATCTTCCTTGAATATATCAATCACAATTTCCAAAAAAGAAAACTGCTCTTTGAGCATATCCAAAAATAGGGTTCGTTCATTACACAAAGTCATTCATTACTTGAGGATATAAGGTACTATTTACCAACCCCTCCGCTCGGGCAGGATATGACACAAGGTCAATTTTTAAGCGGAGTTTAACAGGTTTGAATTCAGAGTTTTCCTTCTCCTAGACTAGTTGCCTCACCAAGGCTGAAGAACCTAGTCCGTCCTACTATTTATCCATAGCTGGAGGGAGAATAAGGGGGTTCATACCTTTCCCAAGGGTATTTGCCCGAAAGTGAACGTAATAGCGCAATTGGAGTACGAACTCGCGTACTACGATTCCGCAGTTCATCGCTTTAACCATTACACCACGAGGACACCCCCTTGAGGATATAAGGTAGAATATTTATTTAGTAACAATTAATAGATTGCAGGTTTTGGTCGAAACCACACTTGCCACAGGTCAGCTCTTTAAAGAAAAGAAAAGAAACAAACAATAACATGTTCCTGAATGTGGATGCATGGCTATCTTTATTGATGGAAATTTTCTTCTGGTTCATTTTGATCAGGAGGAGATGCAGGTGACATTTTACAGTATGGACTTTGCCATTGAGTGGATTTCTATCCCACTCTGTGTCAAAATGGCTGACTGCTAACTTCTTCATTCCTGGTAACCAATTGATGCTTACTATCTTAGCCTTAAACTGCTTCTTGCTTTGTGCTACAACTTCCATTGTTTACAACTGATCATCTTCCCTGAATATATGTAGTCCAGGCTTTCGGAAAAGAAAATCATTTTCCAGCGTGGAACCCCCAAATTAAAGTACTTTAAAAAAAATGATACCCTTGTCTGGTGACCTCTGACCATACTAGTGCTGAAATGTTTTCAATGGACATTAAGAAAAAACTGATCCTTTCATCCCCATCGAGAAATCCATCTCTTTCTATTTTATCACTTATTAAAATCTGCCAATTTCTCTAACTTGTTTAGCTATCCTTAGCTACATAGGCCCCCCTGCTACAGACACTCTTACTTGAATGTAGAGTATTTTACTTATTCATCTCCTACCTTGTCAGTAGGGTTTTGGGTAAACCAACTCCATCTTTTGTCGAGGGGTAAGACCTCCATCATAAGAGTATCCTGGGCATGATACTATATTGTATCCAGTGGTGAGGCTACTGTTTTGGGGAGTGTAGAGTAACCTTTTCATTGCCATTACTCCCAGGTCCACTTGGACCCAGAGTTATAGTACCTGTTAGAGTCCCATCCATGAGTCAAGTAGATATCTTTTTGCAAATTACAAGTAGTGTGATGTAAGTGCCTTTCCTGATGCCTGTGCATCAGCTTACGTTCATTATTTATATTAAAGATTTATTTAGTTTTCCCTTTTAAACTATAAAAAGCAGTATTTCTTTTACAAAATAAGATTCAACCTTATATTTATACGTCAGAAATATCTCTCTCACCTCAAAGAAAATTTAACGTTAAAGTGGGTATGTTGTATAGCCGATTTGGTAATAACAGTACAGATACAAATGAAACACTTTCTTATAAATATATATCTCTCGTTTTATTCTCTAAAGGGCCCATTGTTGTTGTTAGTTGAGAGATAGATGGAGAGATTATATACTCAGAAAGAGGACTTCTTCCCATATCTTCTACCGGGAGCCAGATGGTGCCACTGCTTGCATCCACTTGCAAGCTCGTCAGAGACAACCTGATCGGCTCTGTGTCCCACGCTCAATTCTGATTCTCTGCACTCTGTCTAAATCTTTCGCGTGGTTCTCATCACATGGTCTCTTTCTGGTTACACACCTGTTATACCTGAGTGCCTAGATGTGCTGTCATATCCGTGACAGCTTGTCAAAGCACACGGGGTCACTAGGAATGAACGGAAAATCCATGGCATATGTTATATAACAGGTAGAGACTTGAGAGAATCCCAGGTTTGCTGTGTAGATTTATTTGGTGATTACTAACAACTAGATTTGGATAAAAAAAAATGAAAATTAATTAAAATCTGTTTCACTGATTTGTAATTGAAAGTTTCTACGCTACAAAAGTTTAACTTTGGTCAGTTACTTTTGTTGTAAGCCATTTGCAATCAAAACTCCAGATGGACTTCTTTAAATGTGATTTTTATTCTATTTTTCTGCCAAATTTGATCAAATTCACATTATTATGAGTTTATGTAAATAAGTGAAATATACTAACACCTTCTTGTGTGAATGAAAAAAATGGGTGTTTGACTATTTGTAATTTTTGTTTCCTGTCTCAATGATAAAAAAATTATAGACATATAAATGACCTTGATAAACTGGTAAATAAATCAATTTCCTTTTGTTTAATGTTTGACAGGATTTTAGAAGTTTATAATGATTTCATAAGCATTTTTCAGATGGAACTCACAAAAAATGCAAATGTCTGCAACATTTCAGGATACTGTGAATATTACTATTAGTAGTATTAGATCGGAATACTTGAAACCATATAACTGTGTGCAAATTATTAATATTAGATTGGAATACTGATATTGTATAACTGTGTACAGATTATTAATATTAGATAGGAATACTTGAAACCATATAACTGTGTTCATATTTTTAATATTAGTTAGGAATACTTGAAACCGTATAACTGTGTGCAAATTATTAATATTAGATTGGAATACTGATATTGTATAACTGTGTACAGATTATTAATATTAGATAGGAATACTTGAAACCATATAACTGTGTAAACAAATTATTATTAAATAGTGATAGTGGCTTGACACCATGTATTTGCTAGAATTATTAGTATTAGATAGGAATACTTGAAACCATACTAAGGAAATGATAGTCAATTAAAAGTACAACCTGAAAAAATAAATATAATGTAACATTGGAAATATATTTATGAATATTATGAAACATAGACAAATTAATCAGCTTTCGGCTTTAAGTAAACCAGGAGAAGTTGATATGCCATTCAATAAGTAAAAGTAAATAAGCGACCTTAGTCGAGGATGACTCAAAGGCTCCCTTTTCAATAGCTACCATAATGAGGTGTAGGGGAGGGCGCTACTCCTTTCCCTGGATTGCTCCACTTTACCCTTGATCCTTACCTTATAATGCTGAGTGTTAAGCAAAGTGGAATCAAGTACCATTTTTTGATTCTTTGGTATGATTTGACCTGAGATTGAACCCGAGTCTCCCAGACCATTGGCGAACACTCTACTCATTAGGCCAATGGCTCGCTTACAACCATTTAATAAACCAAACCTAAATTATCAGTATTATATAGATATCATCAAATCATGCTGCTAGCACTGATTTCCCTGACTCTCTCTCTCACCATTTGTCCCTATCATCCTTTGTTCCTGGCAGGTCTTCCAAACTACATCCTGCGTCTGTACTGAGATGTCATAGGTAAGTTCTTGTTGACTGACCAACATTGGCATGTCCCTGTGAAGTCCCGCATGTCCCGTTAGTGTTATTTGGTTATAAATAGGAGGCAGGTGGCCGTACAATTGTTGTTTTGAGGGATGTTCCTTATGTTGTATATTGACCTCTGACCCGGGCAAGCTGTCAAAATAGGAAATGCACCTGTGTAAATAACAGGTACATCTGGTTGAGGAATATCAGGATATTATAACCTTGACTGTGGACGGGTTGAATGAGTGCGAAATTGTGACGCTTGCAGGAAGAAGAGTGGACGTCAAATTATTATATAACCCGGGTGAAGACAGAAAGTCAGTCAGTTGGAGAGAAGATACTGGATTGAGGAACATGTCCCAGAGAGGCTGGGCCCCCAGGCCCCCAGTTGAGCTGCCCAGGAGAATGGGAAAGAAACATGGTTATGGCTAATAGAGTGGGGGTCAATATGTTGCAGTTCTGTTCGGTCTCCAACTCCCTCTTACACACAACCCTTTCAATAAAGTGAGAGGTATATTTTTCTAAAGAACTGTGTCGCTCATCTTTATTATGTCGTCGTTATGATTCTGCATGCAGATGTATTATCTGGCTATACAACACTATTAAGGATTTATTCAATATAGCTTGTAGTATTATTGTGCATTTTCCATCTAGTTTTTTCTCTATATGTTTTGTCAGCATCTATATGGTGTATCTATCTATACAGCAGAATTGGCACAACTGCTGCTTGGAAGAAAATAGATGGGAATATTTAAAAAAAACAAAAAAAAAACTTAAACCAAATATGAGAAATTTTTTATTAGTTACTTGAAATCATTTGGCTTGAATAACTTGAAAGGATATAATTGGCTGAAATGCTCAAAATACTTGAAAGTTTATAATTGTATGCAAATTATTGGTATTAGATAGGAATACTTGAAATCATATAACTTAGTATTGCATAGGAATATTTGATATCATGTAATTATGCTTATAGATAAATAGAAGTGTAATTTAAAAACAAATGCAATGGAATATTGAAAATGTAATTATGATTAAGATAAAATATTTATGAATTATCAAATTTTGGTATTAATGTTGTTAATGTTGGTTGGGTTTTATGGCATATCAACCTTTTATAGGTTATTTAATGCCAAATCCATTTTTATGTAAATAGTTCCATTTCAAAAAATTCAGTTTAGTATGAGTATACATTTTACTTATTAAAAACATTTCTATTTCAAGTTGTTCAGTTTAGTATAAGTATAGATTTTGTTTACACACAGTTTAATGTCAAACAGTTCTATATTAAACAATTCAGTTTAGTGTAAGTACAGTTTCAATATCAAAAACAGTTCCATTTCAAACAATTCATTTTAGCATAAGCATGCAATTTAAATGTAAGTACACAGTTTAGTTGTCAAAAACATTTCTATTTCAAGCAATTCAGGTTAGTCAAAGAGTTCTAATTCAAACAATTCAGTTTAGTTCTATTTAACCCATAGATAAGGCCCTATCAGCTGCTATCATTCCGAGCCAGAGTGGACCTGGGAGCAATGACAATAAAGGGGTGCTCCACATTCCCCAAAGCTCCAGCATCACTGGAGCCACACCATCAGATTGTTTAGTGTTATATCCAGGCCATTCATGGGAGGGGTCCTACCCCTCTGCAGAGGTGCAGTTGGGGTATTCTACAGCCCCATCCGACTGGGCAATCAGCATTGAATAATCAATGTATCAAATAGTTGATATTTTATTAATTCTTTTAGTGTGGTACATTTGGCAACAAATTTAATTGCTGGAATGCATTAAAAATTAAAAAAGCTTGCAAATAAAAAGTTTATTGGCATTTCGCAATTATTCATCATCATCCTCATCATCATGTCATGCCACAGACACGGATATCCCTGACCCTCTCTAGCCACTTCTCCCTATCGTTCATCGCCTCTGGTTGGTCTTCAGGGCCACATCCTGTATCCTCACATAGCTGCTGAATGTATGTTCGAGCTGGTCATCCTGCTCTCGCCCAGTCATATGTGGGGGTCCACAAGAGTACATCACTCATGAGCTTGTCTCTGCTTCTCCAGTAGTGTCCTACATGTCTGGTTCGTCTAACTTGGATAGTTTTCGTGATGGGAGGCAGGTGGCCGTACAGCTAGTGCCCCGTGGGGTGTTGCTGCCAGGACTTTTTCAATATTGCTCACAGCTTTCTTTTGTAATTGCCATCTAGCTTCTTCTTCAGCCGTTTTGTTAGCATCCAAGTAGTGCATCCATACAGCAGTATTGACACGACTGCTGCCTGAAAGAAACTGCGTTTTTTTTTTCACAATTATTACTATACTAGAGTACACTCCTGGCTTTGGAGTGGAGTATATCACTCAAAGGTTTAAATGAGAATTTTTTAGTCTCTGATACTTCTAAAAACAACTGTTTTACTACAGTTTTAGAAATAATAAAGTATTTAAGGTTTTTTTTCTTTGATTTTAGAGCTTATTGAGTCGAGTGTTTGCCAGTGGTCTGGGAGACCTGGGTTTGATCCCAGGTTGCGTCATACCAAAGACTTTAAAAATGGTACTTAATACCTCCTTACTAACACTCAGCAATATAATGTACGTATCAAGGGTGAAGTGGAGAAGTCCAGGAAAAGGAGTAGCACCCTCCCCTATATTTCAGTGTAGTAGCTATTAAAAAGGGATCCTTCTGGTCGCCCTTGACTATGGTCGCCAACTTTACTTACATGTGATGCAAAATTTTTAAGTAATGTGGACTAAAATTCATCTCACTCTCACGCATTAGATATATTTAGGTGACTAGAGTTACTTTCTTCACCAAAAGGATTAAACAAAGAAACTGAACCGTTTTAGTATCTATGTGTTTGTAGTACCTCCTTCCTCTTTCGGTTTGATTAGTGTGACACTTTCTGGTGAACAAACAAATTTAGTGACTGCAATTTTAGATGTATATAAAGTATTTGGGTATGTATGTACTTTTGGAAGCTGAATATCCCTGTGTTCCATAGTTCTACATCACACTTGGGCAAGGTCTGTCACAAGTTAGACTCCTAACATTCCAAGGAGTTACAAACACAAAAAGGGATCAAAAATAAACTAAATTGCGAAACAGTGGATCAGGTGGGAGAGATGTTTGATGTCCAGTGACTGCAAAGATGGAACTTAGGGGTGTGGTTGCAGCGATAAACCTTCTGATGAAGTACAGTGGGGTCTATTGTGCATATTAACATATCCAAATACAGGTATATCTACTGAATGTGCTATTTTGTGGGACAATCAAGAAATTAATTGAAGTAAACCCCCCCCCCCTTGAGAGTCCTGACTGACTGGCAGTGACAAGAGCAAGATCAAGATGATAATTTTGTTTTCAGTCATTGTTTTTACAGCATATCAATTTATTTAAGAATTAATCTCTCTTTCTCTCTCTCTCTCTCTCTCTCTCTCTCATTAATGATGATGATCATCATTTGAAAACAAGGGAGTTCCTGTGGCACAGTGGTTAACACGCTGGACTGTGACATCATAGTAAGGGAGTTCAAACTCAGGTCAGGGTATTATGTTCACTTTTGGACTAATACCCTTGGGAAAGTTATGAACTCTTTTATCCCCCCCCACTTATGGTTTAAATAGTATCACTACTGTTCTTCTATAAGGATGGCTGTGGCATTAAATAGCCCACAAAAGTTTATATACCATTAAGTAATTTGCAATCAATTATATGGTTTTAAGGAACTAATCTTATTTGATAAACATTTGCTTGCACACAGTTATATGATTTCACATATTTCAAGTAATTTAGTGCTTTTAAGTAAATAACAATATGGCAATTGTAGGTTATGTGATGATAAATGAAATGATCAATCATATAATATGTGAATGCAGTAAATTAGTGCAAAAAGAGTATAAAGCCAGATACAACTGGTTGGGGAAGGTGATTCACTGGGAATTGTGCAAGAAATTGAAATATGAACAAATGGTATATGCACAACCCAGAATCAGTCCTGGAGAATGAGACACAGAAAGTTCTCTGGGATTTTGAGATACAAACAGATCCCCTAATCTCAGCCAGACAACCAGACCTAGTGATAGTCAACAGAGAAAAAGAGAACCTGACAAATAGTGCTGTTCCAGCAACCAACAGAGTATAATTAAAAGAAAGTGAAAAAAGAGATAAATATCTAGACCTTGCTGGAGAACTAAAAAAAGCAATCTATGGAACATGAAATTGATGGTGATACAATAGTAATTGGTGTGCTTGGAACAATTTTCAAAGGATTTGTAAAGGCAGTCGAAGACTTGGAAATAAAAGGACAAACAGACACATCCAGATTACATCATTATTTAAGATCGTCCAGAATGCAAAGAGTCCTGGAGACTTGAGGAGACTTGCTGTCACTCAAACTCCAGGGGAAAACCATCAGCTCATACTGATGTGAAAAACTCTAATAATAATAATAATCCTTAGTAAAGAAAAATCACTTCAAGTAACTATTCTTAATACAAATTTGCACACGGTTGTATGGTTTCAAGTATTCCTATCTAATTTGCAGCCAATGATATGGTTTCAGTTTCTTTGTTCAATGGCATATTAATCTTTGTGGGTTACTTAATACCAAAGACATTTCTGCAGAATTCCAGAATTGGGGAGTCACAATGACATAATGGTTAAAGTGCAAGTTTGAACTCCAGTTGCATTATTCTGTTCACGTCACTTGGGAGCGGAAGGCATGAACTCCTTTATCTCATTCAGGCTATGGGTAGGGGGTTAAATAGTGTCACTGCTATTCTTCTACAAGGTTGACTTAGACATTAAATAACCCACAAAGGTTGATATGCCATTAAAACAAAGAAAGTAGTAGTACTATTTAACTCATAAGGGTAAGGAAGTTCATACCTTTCCTGAGGGGCATTAGTCTAAAAGTGAATGTAATAGCGCAACTGAAGCACATAAGCTGCTACTCCATGGTGCCTCCCACTCAATGATATGGTTTTAAGTAACTAATAATAATATGTAAGTTAGCTGGCCATAGTCGAGGCTCCCTTTTCAATAGAGGTGTAGGGGAAAGCACTACTCCTTTCACTGGATTGCTTTGTTTACTCTTGATCCATACCTTATAATAGTGTGTTAAGCAATGAGGCATCAAGTACCACTTTTTAAGTCTTTGGTATGACTCAACCTAGGATTGAACCCAGGTCTCCTGGACCATTGGTGAACTCTCTACCCAATGAGCCAATGAAACAAAAACAGGATCTGGTTGCTATTCTATTTGCACATACCTGTATGGTATCAAGTATTCCTATATAATACAAATACTCTTTAAATAGATCTGTTTGATTCTTAGATACTATGACTCTGGGTGGACCTGGAAGTAATGGTAATGAAGGCGTGATTCCACACCTTTCAAAGTGCCAAGACTAGTAAATAACAAGTTAAAGCAGTGATAGGTAACCACTTAGTAAGTCTAGGTGATCTATGCAAACTGAAGTCTACTTGCCTGACTTAGCAAAACTTAATAAATTACAAGTTAAGTCAGACATGAGCCTGGTCACTACTAAGGTGGGTGACCAGTTATTAACAGCAAGTACTATAAGCAATCTAAGGCAAAGTATTGTAAATCATAAGTTGTTTTTATTTAAAAAGATTTTTTTAAAATTTGAAGCAAAAAAATATTTTCTAAAATGTAGATACATTACGGTGACTTTGAAAGAAATAGAAAAATATGATGATCTTTATAATCAAATTTTAATTATGTATATTTTCGTACAGTTATTTGAAATTTATTTCAAAATCTGATGTCCTTTGGGCCATTATTTTAATTACTTAGCCGTTAAAACAGCTGTGGAGAGGATTCTTTATAAAATAGATCTAAAGAGCTTTTTTTTTCTCTATGTAACTAGCAAAGCTAATTAAGACTAAATGACAAAAATTTATAAACCTTTTTAAAAAGTGACAAAACTGAATAATTTGATCCCCTTGAGAAGAGAGGCTTCATCGTTTCCCTAGTTTTCCCCCTTCAACTTCCTCCTTTTTAAGTAGCAAAATAAAACGTAAGTGGGGAGGGACTGAAGAGAGGGTAGATAAAGAAACAAGTAAATGAGATGGGACAGGCAATCATTAAATCCTCTCAAGGTATGAGTCACTCTAGGATCATTATTACATCTTGGGTGCATGTTACCGACTCCCTGCAGTGGCTACTACAACCGAGCAAACTCTCTCTTTAGTGTCTACTCTTCCTTCTCCTTCTCGCCCCTACTACTACTACTCCAACTTTTCTCTCTTTCTCTTTGTTTATATCTCTTTAGTGCTTACTCTTCCTTCTCTTCCCTACTACTACTCTAACTTTTCTCATTGCTTTATTCTTTTTGTTCTTCTCTTTCTTTAGTACCTACTCTTCCTTATCCTCTTCGATATTACAACTACAACATTTTTTTTCTCTCTCTCTCTTTGCTTTTTTCTCTTTATTCCTATTTCTCTCTTTAGTGCCGACTTTTCCTTCTCTTTCCAACTACGACTACGATCCCAACTTTTTCCTTCTTTCTCCTTGCTTTTTTTTCTCTTTATTCCTTTCTCTTTAGTGCCTACTCTTCCCCCTCCTCCTCCTTCTCTACTACTACTACTACCCAACTTTTCTCTTTATACATACCCCCTCCTCTTCTCCCCTTAGTCTTTTGAATTTGCAAATGACAAAAAGAGTAATTGATTTCTACTTGAAACAATACAACTGAAAAGTCTTACTCATTCTTTCCTTCGTCCTTTTTTTTTCATTCAGTCTTTTTTATTTCTTCTTTTTTTTTTTCACGAATTATTTTTCTATTTAGTTTTTTGGACTTTTTATTGTCTTTTTCATCTTTCCTTTCTTTTTTTTTCAATCCTCATTTATTTCTTTTTCATAAGTCAGTGATTTTTTTTCATTTCTCTTTTCTAAGTCTACTTTATTTTCCTTTAAAAACCTTTTCTCTGTCTCTTTTTTCCTTTCTTTCTTGTTTTCTTGCATCCTTTCTTTTCTTTATCTACATTTCACCCCTTCTTTCTCTATTTCTTTCTCCTCCACTTTTTCTTTCTCTTTCTTTGTATTTTTTATTTTCAATCTCTTTTTTCCTC
>OY757944.1:32691098-32773598 GCA_963585895.1 Sepioteuthis lessoniana
TCTAACAATTCAATTTAATGTAAGTCATTTGTTTGCACACAGTTTAAATGGTCAAACAATTCTATTTGACCTATGGGTTGGACCCTATCAGATGCTACCACTCCAGACCAGTGGACCTGGGAGCAGTGGCAATGAAGGGGTACTCCACATTCCCCAATTCTCCAAGGCTAGAGCCTTACTATCAGATGGTTTAATGTCATATCAGGACATTCATTGGCACGCGGGAGGGGGGTCTTATTCCTTTGCAGAGATGCAGTTGGTGTATTCAACAGCCTCAGCTGAAGCCACTTTTATATATAGGTACTAATAAAGAGTAAAAGAGCCTCCCAAAATTTTAAGTTTTTTGTTTTTTGATTTTCTCCCAAATTTATCATTCACTGAGACAATCAGACTACTATCCTTATCTGGTTTGATATCCTATTCATGGTTTGACAATTGTATTTTCAAAACTTCCTAAGTGTCAGTAACCTTCCAGGAACCTTTGATCAAATCTGTCATTAAGGCTACAAGAACAGATGGTTCTTATTCTGGGATTCATTCTTGAATACACAAGTTGTATATAAAAAAAGTGTAAATATCTGACTGAGATTGCAAAATTGACTGAAGGGAACTGGTATCAAGATTCCTACAATACACCAGATTATGATGTTTCCAATGTTTGGAAACGCCAAAAATTGATCAAAGAGATTTTGCTCAAGGTTTCTGATATTTGATAGGTTGATTGATTTTAATGCCATGTCAACCAGTCTTGAATTATTTCATATCTAGAAGTTAGGGAATTGTGTTCATTATAGATTTATTTTTACATCTCAAGAGTGTTTTTTTGTACTTGGTTATATGATATCTGTTATTCCCTTGGACACTATAAGCTTATCTGGTTTGGTTGTGTTTAATGTCATATCAACTCTTATGGCTTATATAATGCCAAACCATGTATATATAAGTAAAGTAAAGTTGGCGACCATAGTCGAGGGTGACCCGAAGGCTCCTTTTTCGATAGCTTACTACACCAAGGTGTAGGGGAGGGCGCTACTCCTTTCCCTGGATTGCTCCACTTTACCCTTGATCTGTACCTTATAATGCTGAGTGTTAAGCAAGGAGGCATCAAGTACCATTTTTGAGTCTTTGGTATGATTCGACCTGGGATTGAACCCAGGTCTCCCGGGCCATTGGCGAACTAGCGGTTAGAGTGTTCGCCAATGGCCCGGGAGACCTGGGTTCAATCCCAGATCGAATCATACCAAAGACTCAAAAATGGTACTTGATGCCTCCTTGCTTAACACTCAGCATTATAAGGTACAGATCAAGGGTAAAGTGGAGCAATCCAGGGAAAGGAGTAGCGCCCTCCCCTACACCTTGGTGTAGTAAGCTATCGAAAAAGGAGCCTTCGGGTCACCCTCGACTATGGTCGCCAACTTTACTTTTTTATATATATATATATATATATATATATATATATATATATATATATATATAGTGGTCAGACAAAATAATGGAAACACCTAGAATCCTAGTTTCACAATCTTTTTATAAAACCATTAAACGTTTATGTTTTTTGATTTATCATGAATTTTTCTCATCTTGTTTTACTAAAATTGTTGTTTTTTTCCCCAGAAATCATCAGAAGAAATTAATCAAAATTCATTAAAATGGCAGATCTATCAAATTTTAAAAGAGATCAAATTGTTGATGCTCCTATGGCAGGCGCTAGTGTAACAAAAACTGCTGAATTATTTGGTGTAGTAAGGAGGTGCCTGTAGTGTAATGGTTATCGTCGTAGAAAATGGACACAGCAACACAAGTTCAAATCCTAGACGAGACTGATTGCATTTCACATAGCACTAATACCCTTCGGAAAAGTATGAATCCAATTATTCTCCCTCCAGCTATGGGTAAATAGTAGGGCAGACTGTGTTCTTCAGCCTAGTCTAGGAGAAGGAAAACTCTGTTAAACTCCACTTAAAAATGACCTTGTGTCATATCCTGCCCGAGCGGAGGGGTTGGTAAATATGGTAAGGAGTACTATCTCTAAAGTAATGACAGCATTTGAGAAAGAAGGAAAAATCTCCTCACTGAAGTAAAACTCTGGAAGAAAGTGAAAGCAGTTTGATAGGGACTATCGGGTTGTTAGGAAGTATCACAAGAAAATTACAGAAGAGCTTAATGAACATTTCGAGAATCCATTTTTTTCAAAAACTGTAAGAAGGGAGCTGCACAAAGCCGGATTTCATGTGAGGGCTGCAATCAGAAAACTATATAAGAATAAATTAGAAATTTCCAGGTGTTTCCATTATTTTTTCCAACCCCAATAAATATAATGATCTACAAGTGAATAGTTTATAGGTACCTTTATTTTTAAATGAGCCAAAACTCGTTTGTGCACAGTTTAAAGTATTGCTTTTTAAATAATAATTTTAAATATTAATCCTCTATAAATGATTAAACAGTTCTATTTGACCCATAGATGGGACTAACGAGTATTACCACTCCCCATTTCTCAGATCTTCACAACTAGAGTCTTGCCACCAAATGCAGTTTAATGTCATACCCAGGATATCTTCTTCTATCCATATATGCATGAGAATGTCTGCATATAGGTGTAACATATATGTATATGGGAGTGGGTATAGGTGTGTGTGAACATAGGTTGTGTATGTATGTGGATAGATGTGTGTGCATAGTAGTATCAAAAGGATAGTTCATCAAGTTAGGAGAGTCAGCAGATTTTAAGAGATAATAAAATAGAAAAAGAAGGATTTCTCAACAGGGATGAAAGGGTTAATTTTTAAATGTCCGTCATAAACAGATGTTTTTGGCTTTAGTATAAAGATATAATTTTTTAAAGTAATTTAGTTGTGTGATCTGTGTAGGAGAAACAGTTTCCTTTTCAGGAATTCTGGACTAAATATATTCAAAGAAGCAACTAGGTTGGTTGGTTGGGTTCTATGGCATATCAACCTTTGTAGGTTATGTAATGCCAAATCCATTTTTATACGAATAATCAGTTCTAGTTCAAACAATTCAGTTTAGCATGAGTACACAGTTTAATTGTCAAAAACATTTCTATTTCAAGTTATTCAATTTAATATGAGTACAGATTTTGTTTATCCACAGTTTTATTTCACATAATTCAGTTTAGCATAAGTACACAGTTTAAATGTCAAAACAGTTCTATTTTGAGCAATTCAGTTTAGCATAAATATGCAGGTTAAATACAAAAAGCAGTCAATTCAAACCATGGTTACATTCTATTTAAGCCATTGATAGGACCCTCATCAGGTGCTACCACTCCGGGCCAGAGTGGACCTGGGCGCGATGGTAATGAAGGGGTACTCTGCATTCCCCAAAGCTCCAGCATTACTGGAACCTCACTATCAGATTGTTTTGTGTCATATCCAGGACACTGAGGTGCAGTTGGTGTATTCTACAGCCCCAGCCGACTGGGCAAGAAGCAGCTAGACAGATCAGTTGTGTGATATTAGCAAAAGTAATATTTATGTGAAAGAAACAGGCCCCCCCCCCAAAAAAAAAGAAAAAAAAGAAGAGAGTTTGAATATATTTTCATGCGATATAAAGTATCAAAAAAAAAAGAAAAGAAAAAGTTTGAATATATTTTCATGCGATATAAAGTATCAAAAAAAAAGAAAAGAAAAAGTTTGAATATATTTTCATGCGATATAAAGTATCAAAAAAAAAGAAAAGAAAAAGTTTGAATATATTTTCATGCGATATAAAGTATTAAAAAAAAAAGAAAGAAAAAGTTTGAATATATTTTCATGCGATATAATGTATTAAAAAAAAAAAAAAAAAAAAAAAAAAATGCAGAGAGTTTGAATATATTTTCATGTGATATAATGTATTTAAAAAAAAAAAAAAAGAAAAAGTTTGAATATATTTTCATGCGATATAAAGTATTAAAAAAAAAAAAAAAAAAAAAAAGTTTGAATATATTTTCATGCAATATAAAGTATTTAAAAAAAAAAAAAAAAAAAAAAGTTTGAATATGATATTTTTTTGTGGTATAGATTATTAAAAAATAGGTTAAAAAAAAAAAAAAGAAGAAAAGAAAAGAAAAAGATATTGTTATACTTTATATTACAAAGCACTAATTGAATTGGACTATAACTACACAAGCAATGAGTAAACTACCTTCTATGGTGGTTTTGTGTATTGGTTGCTGTCCTGAGTGACCAGGGGGGTACACACGGATGATTTGAACTTCGTCTGCTGAGGGTAGGAAATATATTAAGAGGATAAATGTAGCAGGTAAAAAAAAATAGAGATTAACAAAAAAAAAAAAAAAAAAAAAAAAAGACCTGATAAATTGTCTTGGTTGTTTGGTTAGTCCATTATGGCACATCAACCTTAGTGGGGTATTTAATATCAAATCTTGTTTTTACATATAATTTGTAAGCAAATAGTTTGTGTATAATTTTATTTTTAAACAAGTTGTGAGAGCTGATTTGTTTGTATGGATTTAAATGGTTTCAAGTATTCTTATCTAACATTAATAATTCTATTTAATATTAATTATTTAATCGCACACAATTAAATGGTTTCAAATAATTCTATTTGGCAAATATTCCTATCTAATAGGAATAACTGTATGGTTTCAAATAACTAACCCTAACTCTGCACTTCAATTTTTTTTTCCAAAAGGTCAAAGGTTCATCAAGTGATATATGATTGCCATTTTATGCTGAATTCAAAAATACCATTCATTGTATTTGTCAGGTCTGGTTTTTAAGATGTGCCTGAAAATTTCACAAGTTGTACACAATGATAATACTTATTCAAAAGCCAGTGGACTTGTTGCAGCTGATTGTGGGTTCCTCTTGTTGAGTATAGCATATAATGTTGTATGTGTATATAACTACAGTGTACCACCCTACTTGCTAACACACACACACTCATACCTAGAGGGGATGGGGCTTATCCCTCAGCTCAAAATGATTTTAATGTACTGTCTCAAGTATTTATGATCAGCTGATTGTTGATTTATTTTTTCTTTATTCAACTTGACATTTGGATTCCTGTAAGAACAATCCTGACAGGTTCTGTTGTATCTGCAGTAATGTGGTTCTTCTTAACCATCAAGTAAAAATCACTGACTTTGTGAAGAAGGCATATCAAGATTACTTTAAAGTCAAACTAGAGGATCAGGATAAGACAATCGCTCACCACATTTGCTGTAAAACATGTGGAGGAATTGGAGGAATGGTAAATGGAAGAGTATGTCGTTTGCCATTTCAATGGTCTGGAGGGAAGGAAAAGATCACATTACAGATTACTATTTTTGCATGATCAATCTAAAAGGAATAAATCACAAAAACAAGTACCATGTCCAATATCCCGATGTTTCTTCTGCCATAAGACCAATCCCTCATGGCCCAGACCTTTCTGTTCCTGAACCAGATGGTAACATGGAATATAGCTCTTAATTCCGAACAGTGACATGACTGTTGTAGCTGGAGATGATGCATGCAAGCCAGAAGATGACCAGCCAGTACCCTTGACAGAAGCAGAACTAAATGACCTGACACGAGACTTGAACCTTTTAAAGGAGTCTGTTCAGCTGCAGAGTTAATGTCTCAAAGGGAAACATCTGTTAGCACCAGGAATAACGTTCTACTGGTATCAAAACCGTGAGACAGAATTAAGACAGTTTTTCACATTTCAGGATAAGTCATCATTGGTTTATTTCAACGATATTGCTGCTATGGAATGGAGACTTTTTATTGACCCATCCAGCAAAAGTCTCAAAGCAGTTCTTCAACATCTATTCCTACTGGGCATTCAGTACAAATGAAAGAAACTCCCAACCGCATGGATCATTTGTTCTCTGCTCTTAACTACCAGGAGCACAAACGGTTGATCTGTGGAGATCTTAAGGTGGTTGGACTGGGTATACTTGTTTTCTGTGTCTCTGGGACAGCTGGGTTGACGACTAACATTATGTCAGACAAGAGTGGTCATTAAGACAAGGGTTGAAACCTGGCTTGCATAACGTTCAGTCTTACCTTCTCCTTGAACTGAATAGAATACCGCTTCCATGCTTACACATCAAGTTAGAAGTAATGAAGAACTTTGTGAAGGCAATATAGAAGGAAGGCAGTGAGTTTGCAAAGTTCTCACAGATAAGCATGGAGAAATTCAAGGCTGGTATATATGACGGCCCTCAAATAAGAGAATTCAAAAAGGATCCAATGTTTGACGAAGTACTGAGCAAAGCTGAACTCTCCGTCTGTCAGTCACTGTAGTCAGTAGTTACAAACTTCCAGGGAAAACCGCCAGAGTATGCAATACAAGAAAGAAATTGAAGAACTACTGAAAAGTTTCTGCCTATTTGAGGCACAAATGTCAGTGAAATTGCATTCTCTGCAGTCATATTTGGACTATTTTCCAAAGAACTGTGGAGATTTGAGTGAAGAGCAGGGTGAGCACTTTTACCAAGACATTCGCATTATGGAAGAGCGCTACCAAAGCAAGTGAGGTGTAAACTTTCTCACTGACTACTGCTAGTACTTGAAACAGGATGCAGTGGCTGCCGAGACCTTTCATCCATGAATAGCTTCTTTTGTATATTTTTCAGTTTACTATGGCACAATGCGAGCTTTCTGTGAATATATCAGCCCTAAATTTAGTATTATTTGTTTAATTCAACAAGAAATAAACAGAGTTATAATACTTGGATCTTAAAAAATTTGATTTGGTTAGAAAAAAATGAGTATGATTTTTGGATTTAGTGTGAAAAATTGCCTTAAAATCAGCTATTATATATTTGAACTTGAAAACATTGCAAACTAGTGTAATCCTTTGTAAATAATCAAACAATTCTACTTGACTCATAGATGGGGCTTGAACAGGTACCACTAATCGGGGCCAGAGTAAACCTGGAAATAAATGCAATAAAAAGGTACTCCATGTTCTCTTAAACTCCAGAACTGGAGCCTCACCATCAGATGCAGATGTTATACCCAGGATATTTAATGGGTGGGATGGGGGTCTTACCCCTCTGCAGAAGTGCAGTCAGTGTATTCAACACTTCCAACAAACAGGGCAGAAATTGTTTCAGTCTTGGAAAATATATTTTAAAATGATTACCCTGAATCAAAAACTGACTCACATTTGATCTTAAAAAATCTGCATAAAATAGGAAATATAAGGCTACTAACTTCACTCCTATAAAAACCAGCTTACTATTGAAACAGGTAGCACTGTCACAGATGTGGAGAGGCTACAGTCCCACATCCCTGAAGGGGTCAGCAGCTCTACACTCTTCAAGGATCTATAGTTCTACACTGAAGGAATCTGCAGCCTAACACTCTTGAAGGAATCTTAGAAGTTAGACAGTGATAAGTAACCACTTAGTAAAAGTAGGTAGTTAAGCAGTGATGAGCCTGGTCACAACGTAGATGGGTAACCACTTAGTCAAAGTAGGTAGTGTAAGTAACCTGAGGCCTCTGTACTAAATGAAGTAAAACTTAACAAATAAGAAAGAAATTAATTTTCAAACAGATTGATTAATGGCATGTTGACCCATCTAGGGTTATTTTATGCCTAGAAGTTAGGAAATTGAGTTCATTGTGTTGTACAGTTTAATAATGATTAAAGTCAGTTTGGACAGAGAAGAAAATTCAACACTGTAATAGTTAAATAATCTTTTCGTGTAGTATTTCGGGTGATAACTAGTCAAACAAAGGATATACGCTTTAACAGTGCCAAGGAGCAACAAAGAATGTTTTTATTTGAACGCTTATGTCACATCGAGATTACTTAGTGCGTTCTGTGTATGTCACGGCGTATGATCATTTTTGACCACTTATTCCAAATTTGCATACTAGTGACCTTGCTTTACTTGTACTCGAGGCTGGCCAGCTCTCTGGCATAGTGTTGTGAACATTCTTCGTCCAATTTGGCACAAGGCCATCTATTAATTTTTAATGATGTGCTTTGGATTAGCACAACAGTGACCTCATTTTACCTGTGTTTAAGGTCAGCCAGCCAGCTCACATGTATAGTATTGCAGATGATCCTGTTCAAGTTTGGCACAAGACTATACAATCTGAGCACTTCTCTCAGTGCATACATTATATAACACACTGTACATTTATGTTTTGAGTAGTTGTTTTTCAAGTCTTTTTTGCACCCAGTCCTATTGAATACATAAATGGGATTCTAATAGGTACTACCACCCTGGGTCAGAGTGGACATGGGAGTAATGGCAATGAAAGGGGTACTCCACATCCCAGATCTCCAGAACTGGATCCTCACCATCAGATGCAGTTTAGAGCCATACGCAAAACAATATATCTATTTGACCTATAAATGGAATCCCAACGGGTAGCAACATTTCAAATCAGTGTTTGGTGTGGTTGTGTTTTATGATATATCAACACTTGTGGGTTATTTAATGCCTCATTTTCTATTTATGCATCTATATATTATATATGATTTCTAAGCAAAAAGTTTATAGGAAACATTATTTTTAAACAAGCTAGAACTCATTTGTTTGCACACAGTTAAATGGTTTCAAGTATTGCTCACTTACACTAATAATTCTATTTGATATTGATCATTTGTTTGCACACAGTTAAATGGTTTCAAGTATTGCACACTTACACTAATAATTCTATTTAATATTAATCATTTATTTGCACGCAGTTAAATGGTTTTAAGTCTAGTAAATGATTGAAGAGTTCTTTTTGATCAATAGATGGAACCCGAACCGCTACTACGACTTTGTGTCAGAGTGGACCTGGGAGTAATGGCAATAAAAGAATGACTACATACTCCTCAGATCTCCAGAGATAGAGCCTCATCACCAGATTTAGTTTAGTGTCATATACAGGACACTCCTTTTTTTTGTTGGGGAGGGGATCTTATCCCTCTGCAGAGGATGTAGTCAGCCTCTTCTAAGCTCCATTGCCAAGTGAGAAACTATCCAAGGAAAAAGAGTACTCTGCTTCAAAATTAACCTGGTACACAATTCTACCTATGGTGAAGTAGGGTTAGATAAATTCATACAATCAACAATGAAGGAGTTTCTTTCAATTTTTAGAATTTTAGCAATATACAATGACGAGGTGAAATGGGAAAACAAATTTAATTAAATGAATATTGAATTACCTATCTCATTATCTTCCTGTTTGGCTGGATGGTGGACTGGTTTTTGCCCTATTCCAGCTGGGGGGAATACTTTGATAAGTTCAGGTTTTTCTGTTAGAGAAGAGAAATTAAAATATAAAAATTCTTGTTTGTTTTGTTTAACAGCATATCAACTCCTTATGGGTTATTTAATGCTGAAATTTGATTTGTAAAGGTTTTATTGTAATCGTGACTATTTATACTTTTCGACGTTTCATTGCAAACAGTTTTTAAATCATACATAAACAGTCTTAAAATATAATTGATACTAAAACGAATCTAATGTGGTCAAGAAATGAGGGATCAGTTCACAAATTTGTTATGATACTAAAATGATCCCTCACTTTATATCCAGAAACAGTCTTAAAATATACTTGGATTATAAAAATGAATCTAATGTGATCAAGAAATGAGGGATAAGATTATACATTTGTTATAATACCAAAATGATCCCTCACTTTATATCCAGAAACATAGTTTTAAAATATACTTGGATTATAAAAATGAATCTAATGTGATCAAGAAATGAGAGATCAGTTGACAAATTTGTTGATACCAAAATTATCCCTCACTTTATATCCAGAAAAATAAATGGTTAAAAACAGATGAGGTATTTAGTTTGATTTAATGGCATATGAACTCCTTATGGGTGATTTAATGCCAAAACTCAATACATTTTTGATTGAACTTTTTTTGATTACCACTAATATTTTCAAAATTCCACTGTAATCATTTTTTAAAAATCATACGTAAACAGTCTTAAAATATGGTTGATTATAAAAATGAATGGAATCTTATATGACTGAGGAATGGGGGATGAGTTTACAAGTTTGGTATAATACGAAAATGATCCTTCGCTTTATATCCAGACACATAAATGGCTAAAAACAGTTAAAGTGTTTGGTTTGGCTCATTTAATTAATGGCACACCAACTCCTCACAGGTTATTTCATGCCAAAACTTAATGTATTTTTAAAGGTTTGATAGTAAGCATAACTTTATTTGCAAAGTTCCATTGTATTTTTTTAATAACCCTTTATTTCTCTATAATTATTTCTTTGCACAGAAGTATTCCTAATTAATAAATAATTTGCACACAGTTGTATGTGGTATGAAGTATTCCTATCTAATACAAATAATTTATATACAATATAGCTTCAAGTAAATATCCCTATTTAATAATAATAATAATCATTTGCACAGAGTCATATGGTTTCAATTATTCCTATTCAATACAAATAATTGGCACACAGTTGTATATAGTATCAAGTATTCCTATCTAATACAAATAATTTATACACAATATGGTTTCAAGTAAATATCCCTATTTAATAATCCTTTGCACATTTACATCGTTTCAAGTATCTTTAATGCAAATAATTTAGATACTATTATATGGTTTCATGACTGACTCATTGACCTAGTGGGTTGAGTATTCACTAATGGTCTGGAAGACCTGGGTTCAATCCCAGGTTGAGTCTTACCACAAAGACTTTAAAAATGGTACTTGATACCTCCTTGCTTAACACTCAGCAATATAAGGTATGTATTAAGAGTAAAGTGGAGCAATTCAGGGAAAGGAGTAGCGCCCTCTCCTACACCTTGATGTAGTAGCTATTGAAAAGCGAGCCTTCTGGTTGCCTTTGACTATGGTCGCCAACTTTACTTTACTTACTTATATGGCTTAAAGTAAATATTCCAATCTAACAACAATCATTTGCACACAGTCATCTGGTTACAAGTATTCTTATCAAACACTACTAATTTGTACATTGTTAAATAGTTTCAAGTATTCCTATATAATAGTAATAATTTAGACACAATTATATGGTTTCAAGTAAATATCCCTATAGTATAATAACACAGGTCAACAAAAAATTTTTTTTTTAAAATGACGTCAAGTTAGCAAACATATTTTTTAGCTAACTTGAGGGTACTGAATCTGAAAAGAACCTTACATTTTTATGGTTTGCTGTACAGAAATGCCTCATTTTTGGAAAAAAGCATTTTTTTCATTTGCTTTCTGTTTGAGATATTGACTGATGGCAATATTTCTCAAAGTAAAATGATAGAAACCTCTCAATTCATATTCAAACCAACAAATATTGGTCTGCTTATTAAGAAATACTATTTTTACTATAACAATTAGGCCCTAAGTCTTTAAAAATAACACGATTAAAAATAGAAAAACCAGCAAGTATTTTCATCAAATTATTTAATAAACAGCAAAAATAAAACCTTTGTGAACATAATAATTATAGTAAAAGTTTTCTCTTTCTCGATTGTCTGTCATGTTCAATGTTATCTAAGCTCCTTTTGATTCTCCAGCAATAATCAGCCATCATTCGTTTGTCCCATGGTCCCTGATAGCACTCTTCTACTGTTTTGATATCCTGATGGAATCATTCTCCTTGCTCATCACTCACATCACCGCAATTATCCGGAAATTTATCAAGACGGCTACATAAGAAAGGAATTTTAATATTTATATTAGTGCCTATGTTCTGTAGACTTTTTAACAGCTTTTCCACAAAATCCTTGTGGTTTTTGGCTCGGCGATTGCCTAAGAAGTTTTTCCCCACATCAACAAATGATGTCCATGTGCGTAATTACAAGTCATTCATTAAATTAACAAATTCATCATCCTTAAAAAGTTCTCTAATGTTATGGTGAAACGATTTTCATGATGTTCATCATGTACAATGGAATAAGTGCATTCAATTGGGATGTCTTGAGTTGGAGTTTTTTCCAACAGTGAAAACAAAAGGTCGCAATGTACTTGGTTTCCTTCTGTAGTGAACGGACAAAAGTGACGGGATAAATTTATGAATATCAAACAGAAGATTTTAGGGTTTCATTTTTTTATGTCACCTTAATTATCAGGTTTATTAAAGCGTATTACAGATTAAGTTTATCAGTTAATTTGAATTTAGCGATAAATTGGAAAAATTTGGTACATCTATTTAAAATTTTTGACTTGAAAACACTTTTTTCTCATAAGAATAGTTTATTTCAGGTGGCTGACATAAATTGCTTGACCTACCTGAAAATTGATAGTTTTCTATGACATTTATTAACTAAATTTTGCAATCAGCCAAGATTGTAAATTGATCTTTTTTCAAAAAAATGATCAATTACAATATAGCAATTTCAAATCTAAAAGGTCAAGGACTGAACTTTAACTGGAATATTTGGGAATAAATAAAATAAGTTGGAAACTGTAGTTGAGGGCAACTTGAAGGTTTCCTTTTCAGTAGCTACTATACCAAGGTGTATGGGAAGGCGCCACTCCATTCCCTGGACTGCTCCACTTTACCCTTGATACGTACCTTATAGTGCTGAGTGTTAAGCAAGGAAGAACCAAGTACCAATTTTTGAGTCTTTGGTATGACTTGACCTGAGACAGAACCCCGGTTTCCCTGGCTATGGGCTAAAACTAGACCAATGGGCTGGTAGAAGATTTTAAATTCTATCAAATATGCTAAAAGTGAAATAAATTTGATGGCAGCAGGTGTCAAATCAAAACACACAACTGTTAGAAAGAAAATTATCCCACCTTTTGAATTAGGAAAGCTGGCACCTACAATTTGCACATCATCGTCACTGTGACTGTCCTTCTCCTTGTCATGAGATGAAGCTGAAATAAATATACAAATATAGATCTCAATTATTTGGTTGGTTGGGTTTTATGACACATCACAATCCTTGGAGGTTATTTAATCTCAAATCCTCTTTTTACATATAATAAATAGGATTTGCAAACTAATAGTTTAGAAGTAAAATTTTTGAATGAGCCAGGGCTCATTTGTTGGCATACAGTTAATTGGTTTCAAGTATTTCTATTCAACACAAATAATTCTATTCAACACTTCATTCATTTGCACACAGTTGAATTGTTTCAAGCATTCCTATCTAATACAAATAATTCTATTTGTTATGGATCATTTGTTTGCATACACATAAATGGCTTACAGTATTGCTATTTAGCATCAATAGTTTTATGTGCACATAGTTAAATGGTTTCAAGTATTGCTATGTATCACTAACAATTCAATTAAACATCAGTCATTTGTTTACACACAGTCAAATGATTAAACAATTCAATTTCTAAGAATTCAATTTAACATAAGTCATTTGTTCACACTCAGTTTACATGTCAAACACTTCTCTTTGACCCATAGATAGGACCGTATTGGGTGCTACTATTCTGGACCAGAGTGAACTTGTGGAAGCAATGGAAATGAAGGGGGTACTCTGCATTCCTCATAGCTCCAGGGCTGGAACCTTGCCATCAGATTGTTTAATGTCATATCTAAGACACTCTGCAGAGATGCAGTTGGTGTATTCTACAGCCCCAGCTAACTCGTCCAACAATTATTTGTATGCACATGTTTTATATATAGAGTTGAAATAAGATTTTTTTTCTTCTATGTTAGTTTGAATATGGAAAATTCTCACCAATAAGAGTGACACATTGCAATACAGACTCAGTGCTGTTCCCATGCTATCCACAGTCCATCTAATCACAGTGGATGATGAGGGGGGGGGGCGTAGAACCCACCCCTGGAAGCACCATTGTTACTACTCAGAACTATAACTCAGTTATCTATTTCAAATCCTGGACGAGACCGATTGCATTTCACATAGCACTAATACCCTTGGGAAAGGTATGAATCCAATTATTCTCCCTCCAGTTATGGGTAAATAGTTGGGTAGACTGGGTTCTTCAGCCTTGGTAAGGCAACTAGACTAGGAGAAAGAAAACTGAATTCAAACCTGTTAAACTCTGCTTAAAAATTAATCTTGTGTCATATCCTGCCCGAGTGGAGGGGGTGGGTAAATATGATAACTCAGCTATTTCCTGATTTCTTCTTCAAATATATGAGGCTTTTGCTTCTGGAAAAAAAAACCACATCCCTCGTATGGACCTCCCAAAACTAAAATACTTAAGAAAAAAAACTTGTCTACTTATCTCCGAGCATACAAGCACCAAAAATGAGTTTATAAATGAATACTAAAAAAACTTACTCTTTCATCCCCATCGAGAAACGCTTTTCTTTCTATTTTATCATCAATGAAAATTTGTTAACCTCCTAAACTTGTATAGCTATCATTTTGATACTAATATACACACACATCCATGTATATGCACTACTTATGCCCACACATATCCGTACAGATACACAAAATACCTGTAAGCATACTCAGTGGGGAGTCCACAAGGTGTAGTGATTTATGTGCTGGACTGTGACATACTGAGTTTAAACCCTTAAACTCTGTGGGGATTTAGGAATTAACAATAAAACTCCCAACCGGATATTGACTCGTCGGCTGCCAGATACAAAATGTATAAACGCGTTGCCATGCATAAGGCTCCACGCATCCATCCGGTTTAAAATCAGAAAAAAGAAAAATAATAAAAAGTAAAGTAGCCAATGGGAAGCGGTCGCGCCAAAATTAGAAGGATTTTGGAGTGGCGAATTTGGAGCCGGTGAAGAGAGATAAATACTCAGGTTTTCTGTGAACCGCCCTCTTTTTCGGGTAGTGACGTCGAACCGACAACACCGATTTTGCCGTCTGGTGTTTTTGGGCACCACGCTGTGTCTTGGGACGTAGCGTTGGTTAGTCCATTCACCAAGTAAATAAAGGAAAGTATGGAAGAAATGTTTTCGTCTCTTATCTGTTTCTATCTTTTCTTTTTGTATATTTCTTTTGGACCTTCTTTGGGCAAGGCATTGCGCCGGCCAGTCAACGTGGGGTAAAATAATATAACCAAAATATGGAGTCAGATATCTTACGGCAACACAGTCTTGCCCTTAGCCACTGACTACCTAAAAACCTTCAAACTCCACAACTCCAATCATACTTTAACATTCACTTTTGGACTAATACCCCTTGGGAAAGGTGTGAACCCCTTTATCCTACCAACAATAGCTTAAATAGTATCACTACTTATTCTTCTCCAAGGATGGCTTTGGCATTAGATAACCCACAAAGATTGATATGCTGTATGCATACTCATATAAACATTCTTGCATCAATGTACATATGCACATCATTGCACTCTTTTTGCACCCCAAAAGCAAAATAACGTCACACGTTCACAATGAGATTAAGTGAGAGTAGGTAAAATTAATTTATATCTCCCCCAAAATGCAAAGCTAAAATTGTTCAATACCAATCACTTAAAAGAATTATATCAACTAACACTTTTAATCTTTCAGAGAGTACGATCATAACCCAAACAATTTTAAATTTTCTGCTGAAAAAATTCAACAACAATATTTTTTTTAATTTTTATTTCCCTTCTTCTTTTCCACATAACATTCCCATTATTTAACATTCTCGTTTTCATTTTTAACACAATTCCCTTTGTTATTTATGTTAAATTCTCACTTATATTCTTATTTATTGACAACGTCTATTAAATTCAAGCTAAGTTAGATTTGCCTCAAAACACCCCATGTTATTAATGCATAAAAAATTCTGTGATGTGTGATATATATATCACTAAGAAATAATAGTCTATAAAGTATATAGTGTGGATAACTTGCGTATTGGTTTTAACTGGGTTGAATAAATGATTAGCAGCTGTTATTTATTTCTAATATTGTTTTATTCTTTTCTCAAATGTATTAAAAGCAATCCAATGTATAATTAAAATAAAAATAAAAACAAATGTAATCTTTTTATATGCATTCTTATTTAGTTTTGATAGTCTTTCTAAATATATTAATAGATATTTATTTTTTCATCATATGTGTGAAAGCACATGCGATACCTTGCCCTCATCAGCCGCCAACCAGGGGTGATAAAAGAGTTTTGGTAGCTCAAGGTGGTACTGCCACTCCTGATGCTACCAAGCAGCTTTTGCCACCGGACAGGGTATTTAAAAGAATTATATATATATATATATATATATATATATATATATATATATATATATATATATATATATACACACACGCCAGATCAACTAAAAGCAGAGATTACATTGTATGTTCATCTTCATTTTTAGTTTAGTTTGTGATTTTTAAAAACGTGTTTATTTCGGCTGTTGATGTCATTATGTGCTTACAGTAACTGTTTCTGAATGTTATGTAATAACACGGGAATGTTGGTTCTGCATGCATTTCCTTCATGCTGAAGAATTTTTGCTCTTGACTAAATCCAACTTTATGCATATTGCACCATGGTCAAACAGTGTTTCAGCATTCTCGGTTCCGATCTTATATTAAAATTTGAATATTTGTGCCCAGCAGAGGACGAACATTTCTGCTAATTTATAAGAATGTTTGCTTAATTAATTATTTCATGTTTTTTCTATCAGAAGATCATAGTGGTTGGCAGAGAGAGTTTTTGAGAACTGTAGCAGAGTGTTTATAAGCAAGGTAATACAGAAATCCAAAACACTTCATGCTTGTAGCAGTTTCGTATTTTCCTGATCATTAGTTTGTTTGTTTGGTTGGTTTTATGGTGTATCAACCTTTGTAGGTTATTTAACGCCAAATCCATTTTTATGTGAATAATCTGTTCTATTTCAAACAGTTCAGTTTAGCATAAGTACACAGTTTAATTGTCAAAAACATTTCTATTTCAAACTTTTCAAGTAGTTATATGTAATAATTCAGTTAAGTGTAAATACAGTTTTAATGTCGGAAAACAGTTCTATTTGAAGTAATTCATTTAAGCATAAGCACTCAGTTTAAGTGTAAGTACGGTTTAATTGTCAAAAACGTTTCTATTTCAAGCTATTCAGTTTACTCAATTCATTTTAGCATAAGTATGCTGTTAGTTCTACTTAACCCATAGATAGGGCCCTATCAGGTGTTACCACTCCGGGCCAGAGTGGGCCTGGGAGCGATGGCAATGAAGGGGTACTCCGCATTCCCCAAAACACCAGCACTGCTGGAACCTCACCATCAGATTGTTTAATGTCATATCCAGGACACTCGCTAGGGGTGGGGGGTCTTACCCCTCTGCAGAGAAGCAGTCGGTGTATTCTACAGCCCCAGCCGACTGGGCAACCTGATCATTAGGCAATATGATATTCCAAAATATTTTACAAGGTAGATGAGAGTATGGATTCCAATTTTTACATATTTTGTTGTGGGAGTCATGTATATCTGGTAGGTAAGGAGTTAATCAAGTATAAATAAAGGAAGTAAAGTTGGTGATCGTAGTCGAAGGTAACCCAAAGGCTCCCTTTTCAATAGCTACTCCACTGAGGTGTAAGGAAGGGCGCCACTTAACCTTAGATCCATACCTTATGATACTGAGTGTCAAGCAAGGAGACATCAAGTACTGTTTTTTTGAGTCTTTGGTATAACTTGACCTGGGATTGAACCCCAGTCACTTGGACCATGGGAAAACACTCTAACCATTTGGCCAAAGTATAGTAGCAGTTACCCTTCCCCCTGCAAAAAAAAAAACAATGAGAAGTGCAGGGGATAGATTTTGAAGGAATTGTTTTCTAAAGGTTTGGCTGGGGTCTTGGGTCCCTAAATTTTAAATAATAATCTAACAATAATTACAGAATAATAATAATAAAAATAATAATCTTATAAAGAAAGGAAAAAAAATGTTTTTATAAGCAAATGTAAGTAAGTAAAGTTGGCAAGCATAGTCGAGGGTGACCTGAAGGCTCCCTTTTCGATAGCTTACTACACCAAGGTGTAGAGGAGGGTGCTACTCCTTTCCCTGGATAGCCCCACTTTACCCTTGATCCATACCTTATAATGCTGAGTGTTAAGCAAGGAGGCATCAAGTACCATTTTTTTAGTTTTTGGTATGACTCGACCTGGGATTGAACCCAGGTTTCTTGGGCCATTGGCGAACATTCTAACCGCTAGGCCAATGTCTGGTGCAAAATGTAATAAGCAAATGTAAAAAAGGAAAATTTTAGTGTTAAAACTTTTTGAAAATGATTTTTGGTCCATTTTAGCACTTTTATGTCCATCGGAGATATGTTATTAAAAAATGAACTTACAATCCTCCAATTCTAATTTTGCAAGGTATTGCTCTAAATCTTCAATATTCCCAATAAGTCTGGCACCATTGTCAGGCAGTTGATTAAGTTTTGTACAATTCAATAGTTTCTGAAAAAGAGAAAAAAAAATTTAACAATTGAAACAAACAATTTTTTTATCATAACATTCAAGCCAATCCATTGTTCAATCAAACCTTTTGATGATTGATTGATTTTAATGGCATGTCAAAGGTTATTTTATGCCTAGTTTGGTTTCTTTGTTTTTAATGGCATATCAACTCTTAGTAGGTTATTTAATGCCAAATCTATTCTCCTAGAAGAACAGTAGTGGTACTATTTAACCCATAGCTAGGAGGATAAGGGGGTTCATACCTTTCCCAAGGATTTTGCCCGAAAGTGAATGTAATAGCATGACTGGAGTACGAACTCGCTTACTACGATTCCACAGTCCATCGCTTTAACCATTACACCACGAGGACACCCCCTTTATGCCTAGTGGTTAGGGAATCATTTTCATTGTAAATTCATATATACATGTTTTTGTGCGATTGTTTCTTAAGATGTTTTTATTTTGTACACAGTCCTATCAAATACAAATAATTCTTAAACAGATCTATTTGACCCATAAATGGGACCCTAACAGCTCAGTGGACCTGAAAGTAATGTAAACGAAGGGTTACCCCACATTCCCCAGATCTCCACAACTGAAGCCAGACCAACAGATGCAGTTTAGTGTCATACCAAGGAACCCCCCCTTTTTTTAGGGAGGGGGTCTTACCCCTCCTGTAGGAGACTTAAATCTTTTGAACTAGACTTAGCGCTATTTTACGATACACCAGTAAGGAATGCAACTTATGGTCACTAGGTGGGGTGACCTAAGTAGCATATGAAAGATGAATACAACAAAGTCAAATCCATTTTCAAGTTCAATAATGGAGCAGATGTTCCCTGTGCACATGAATGAGGGTATGCACTCTAAACAACCCCATATCACACGGCACATGATAGCATGTCTCACACATAGAAGTCTTCATTTAACATTTCTATCCTTTCTTATATGTAGCATACTTATGGACCCCCACACATGGCTGTGCAAAAGCAGGACAACCAGCACGAACATACATTCAGGAACTATGTGAGGATATGGGATGTTGTCCAGAAGACCTGCCTGAGGCGATGAACGATAGGGAAAAGTGGCGAGAGAGGGTCAGGGATATCCGTGCTACCAGAACGACATGATGATGATGATGATGGACTTTCTGCTTATGTACTAAAGACTCTTTCAACTATATTCCGATAATTTCTCTACTTATCCTCTGACAGAAGAAAATAGAAAAAAAAACAAAACAAAAAAACAGAATAATCCAAATTAGATGAATTCATTTTGATGTTGAGTTACTTTCTTCATATTGATGGATTTAGATCCATGTTTACTTCCATATTTACATCTATATTATCCTCTTTATGTATTCTTTTATCTCATTTTTGTATTTATTTTATTCGTACAACAATTCAATATTGTGTTATAAAATAGCCGAAGGATTTCGGTTCATGCCTTTGAGTTTAGTTAGGCTGAGAACCTTTCGGCTCAGCACATGGGTTAGTTAGGTACAACATTGAAGCAGGTGTTAACGCGGGTGCATGCGGGCGGATGGAGGTGTCACTCAGATGTCATAATAGTCCGAAACGAACCGAGGTGACAGGGTGCGGGTGACGTCACGCACCGGAAGCGCGCAGAGGTTTGTGTGAGAATTTGAAAAGAGAATCGGGTACTAGACGCCAAACGAGAAGGATCAACTTTTGGAGCTCGCAGACGTGAGGCGAACTTGCGCACTATGGGGGCCGTTCGAGTTGGGGGCCAAATGAATAAGACAGCATAGAAGATTGTGTCTCTCCTCCTTACGTCGAAACCTTTAACTCAAAGTTAATAAAAAGGTTTCGTACCTGAACAAGAAGTCGTTAAGTGTTTTCGAATTCCGAGATTCCTATGTTCTTTATATGTTCTATCGTTATGAACATTATATGTCCATTTCGCACATACCTTAATGGTGAATATGGTACAATTGGGCTGTTATACTGATTAGTTTTTTTTAGAGGTGGGTTACAATAAGTAATAAAAAAAGGGGATTAAGAAAATTCAGTTCATTCAAACATGTTTAGAATATATCACAAAAAAGATTTAGCATTCAGAAATGTCATATCTAATAAATTGACAAAATCAATTTTAGTCTTTATTCTTCGGCAGAAAGTGAAAATGAATTTTAAAGCTTTCTATTATGAGCAATTGCTTTTAAGAAATCCATTCTTTTCGACAGATCAAAATTCTGTATAAGATGTAAGATACGCTTGCTGCAAACCCCTTGCCCTTTTTCTTTTGAAGAATTTCCTCTTTTTACGGCAAAAAGTTTTCTTTGTTTAATTTCAAGTTGTTCTTTTCTGAATTTACAAACTCATCAGCCGTCATTCTTAAACTGATGAGCTAAAAATTAAAATTTTAAAAATTTCTTGGTCAAAGTTACCTCAATAGAACCACCCTACCAATTAGACTAATGCTAAACTGAATTATTTGAAATAGAACCGTTTTTGTATGCTAAACTAAATTGACATTGAAACTGTATTTAAATTAAACTGAATTGTTTGAAATAGAACTGTTTTGACATTTAACTGTGTGTAAACAAAAACTATACTTATACTAATTAAAACTGTTTGACTAAACTGAATAGCTTGAAATAGAAATGTTTTTGACAACTAAACTGTGTACTTATGCTAAACTGAATTATTTGAAATAGAATCGTTTTTGTATGCTAAACTGAATTGCTTGAAATAAAACTGTTTTTGACATTGAAACTGTACTTAAATTAAACTGAATTGTTTGAAATAGAACTGTTTTGACATTAAAAACTATACTTATACTAATTAGAACTGTTTGACTAAACTGAATAGCTTGAAATAGAAATGTTTTTGACAACTAAACTGTGTACTTATGCTAAACTGAATTGTTTGAAATAGAACTATTTATTTGTATAAAAATGGATGTGGCATTAAATAACCTACAAAGATTGATATGCCATAAAACCCAAACAAACAAACATATTAAGTTTGCTCACATAATAAAATGTTCTGATTGAATTGTTGTGAATTGTTCTTTACATTAATCAACACACGGAAATATTAAATCCTAATACTTTTCCTCTGCTCCAAGTATCGGAAATGTTGTTCTTGCACACAACGAATGGTCCGGGAGACCTGGGTTCAATCCCAGATCGCGTCATACCAAAGACTTTAAAAAAGATACTTGATACCTCCTTGTTTAACACTCAGCGATATAAGGTACATATCAAGGGTAAAGTGGAACAATCCAGGGAAAGAAATAGCACCCTCCCCAACACCTCGGTGTAGTAGCAATTGAAAAGGGAGCCTTTTGGTCGCCCTTGACTATGGTTGCCAACTTTACTTACTTTTATAGTAAAAGAAATATCACGCACATACACACGAAAACAACCTTCATTCGATACTATAGCCACTCACTACATACTATAAGCCAGATATTTTGGACTTAGCTCTATTTTATTATAGTATGGGCATTCTTGGAAGGAAAGAAAATATTTATTTAAGTCTCCAGTCACCAAGAACCAACATTAGCATTAGTATATCATAGATATACTAACCTGGAACGCAATAGAAAGAAAAGACAAAACAATGACATTTAAACTTTTACATACATAATGTAGATGCAAGTAGTATTAAAATAAAGAATATACAAATGTGTTCAAGAGTAAAATTATATATATATTGTTCCATGAACAAGCAATATGTAAAAGGGGTACAAAAATGGAAAAAAAGAAAAAAAAACCCCCAAAAATCCCAAAATGCTTGACAAGTTTAGTTAACATAGCCATGTGGCTTTACTGTTTTCAGTCACAACTCTTATATGGTCCATCATGGATACTGAGTTATATATATATATATATATATATATTGTCATCCACAGACAGACTGTTTCATTCTATCAGAACTCTTCAGTGTGGCTAGACACGCAGGACGCTCGAAGATGGGATCGAAACCCGTCCAACTTTACGTTAGATTAAGTTCCACACCTCTCGGCCACCAAGCGGACCACGTTGGCTAAGGGAATTTTTAAGCTATTTATTTAGCAACAGCAGCAGCAGCCATTTGTTTACATTTTTTATACCCTATCGGCAACCAGAGTGCTCAATTCTTTCGAAGAGCTTTGCATTATGTGAGCAGCGGCCGACAATTCCTTCGCCAGAGTGCTCAACCCCCATGGGGGAGTGTATATATATATATATATATGAAGAAAAGTCGAAAAAACAAAATACTCCAAAATTCAATGAATTTATAATGAAATTGGATGTTGAATGTTTCAGTTGAAACAACTTACTTCAGGACTTTAAATTCATGAAAAATGTTCCAAATGAAACAAAAAACAAAAAAAACCCATAAAACTAATGAGATATATATCTGGCTGTATTTATTTATTTTCATGTTGGATCTGAAGAAGTCCTGTTAAAATTTTTTTGAAAGTTTTTGATTCATATCAATGCTCTTAACAGGATGGAAATAAATTTATAATCCACATGTGACCGAACATTGGCTTTCTCCTGAAATGATATTTGCTTTGTGAAAGTATTCACATTGATCTCTTTACCAGGAATATTTAAATATTTGAATTTTGAATAATTCAATTGTCCTGACGGGATTGTTCCTTACTCTGGATTTACTGGACTGAAGAAAACCTATATATATATATATATATATATATATATATATATGAGGGTTATTTAATAAATAAGGGGAAATTTTATTTTACATAAATGCATACTCTGCACTATTTGGAATTCTTTTATAACAAAAATTATTTTAATCTCATAAAAATGATGCTTCGAGGTTATTCAAAATGGCAGCAAATCAGAGAGCTCCAGATTTGAACAGAGGTCTACCATTAAATTTTTGGTAGCTGTAAAGTACAAACCATGAGAAAATTTACAGAAGAATGTGTGACATGTACAGAAAAACTCCTATTAGTCAAACGAATGTTTACAAATAGGTTAAACATGAATTTGTACCAATGAGCTAGAGTCAAAAAGACAGTTGATGGAGTGGAAACACACTGACTCTCCACTAAAGAAAAAGTTCTAAGTGCAATGGTCAGTAAAGGAGGTCATGCTGAGAGTGTTCTAGAAGACAAAGGATTTGTGACTATTAATTTCATTTAAAAATGGGCAACTATGAACAGTGCTTCCTATTGCCAACTCTTTAGGCAATATTCACCTTATTTAATGAATGACCTCATATATCTAAGTTTGATCACCTATGCAATCATTAGACCATGAAATCTTGGAGCCTCACTACCAGATACAGTTTAGTGTCATATCCAGGACACACCCATTTTTTTTGGCGGCGAGGATCTTCACCTATCTGCAAAAGGTGGATTCCAGGTCAGTGTATTCTGAGTCCTGTGGACAAAGAGATAGGTTTGTTTGTTTTTTTTTATGGCATATCAAACATTGTAGTTATTCAATGCCAAATTTATTTTTATACATATAAACAGTTCTATTTCAAACAATTCAGTTAAGCATAAGTACACAGTTTCAATGTAAAAAACAATTCTATTTCAAACAATTCAGCCTAGCATAAGTACACAGTTTACTTCTTTTTAACCCATAGATAGGACCCTATTAGGTGCTACCACTCCGGGTCAAAGTCGACCTGGGGACAATGGTAATAATGGGGTACTCCACATTCCCCAAAGCTCCAGCATTACTGGACCCTCACCAACAGATAGTTTAGTGTCATATCCAGGACACTCGTTGAAGGTGGGGGTCTTACCCCTCTGCAGAGATGCAGTTGGTGTATACTGGGCCACAAAGAGATAGTTTTATTGATGATACTGTACAAGTGAAAAACTAAAAGAAGTATTTGAATATTACCTTTTGCTTTTCCAGTTGTCGTTGAAGATCTTTCTTCAAAGCTTCTCTGGTCACATTTGATGATTTCTTTTCTTTGTGTCTGGCTGCGGGGCTTTCCCTCCATTGTGAGAAACTGTCATTTCCTTTTTCCTTAACTTCCTCATCCTTTTTCGTCATCACAGGAGATGTAGAAGCTTTTTTGCTTGTCTCACAAACAGATTTAAACGAAAGATGCTCATCTTTCTTCTCTGGTTGATGTGCTTCCTGAAAAGACAAAGTTTTGCATATTGACCTTTGATAGCATGTTGGTTGGTTGGTTGAGTTTTATGGTATATCAACCTTTGTAGATTATTTAATGCCAAATCCATTTTATACAAATAATCAGTTCTATTTAAACAATTCAATTTAGCATGAGTACACAGTTTAATTGTCAAAAACATTTCTAATTCAAACAATTCAGTTTAGTATAAGTATAAATTTTGTTTACGCACAGTTGAATATCAAAATAGTTCTATATTAAACAATTCAGTTTAGCCTAAGTAAAGTTTCAATGTCAAAAAAGTTCTATTTCAAGCAATTCAGTTTAGTATAAATACACAGTTTAATTGTCAAAAACATTTCTTTTTCAAGCTATTCGGTTTAGTCAAACAGTTCTAATTCAAACGATTCAGATTAGCATAAGCATGCAGTTTAGTTCTATATAACCCATAGATAGGACCCTATCAGGTGCTACCATTCCAGGCCAGAGTAAACCTGGGAGCCAAGGCAATGAAGGGGTGTTCTGCATTCCCCAAAGCCCCAGCATCACTGGAACTTCACCATCAGATTGTTTAGTGTCATATCTAGGACACTCATTGGGGAGGGCATCTTACCCCTCTGCAGAAGTACAGTCGGTTTATTCTACAACCCCAGCCGACTTGGCAAGTTAGTTGTGGATTTCTAAATAAGACATGCATCTGTTTAAACAAAGGTGCTGTAAAAATAAATTATGTGAATTGAGAACAGGAAGGAAAAATGTGGTGTTGAGAATATTATATAATAAGAGATTCGCAGACACACAGAGAAAGCAGAGATATAGTCAGATTCCGAGAGCAGTCAGTGGGTACCCAGAGGGGAGTGTGGCCAGGCCAAACCTCCCAGGCTAAGAAATAAAAGAAATACTAAGTGGGGCTGGGAATATAGATCGATCACAACATGGTGTAAATATGAATTTGTGTCCCCAATGTGGTGTCAATGATAGCAGTCTGAGACCTTTATCTCTGTCTCTCACTTGCAGACATTTTCACCCTTTCATGACAATAAAGAAGATATATATATATCTGATTGAATATAATTGACATTTTTTGTCTGCATATTTTTTTGTTATTCCTTTTGAATTGCCATATTGATCTTAGGATATTCGGCTGGAATTGGTTGATAAATCTTCCATAATTAGTTATTTCCCAAGTACTTTCTGCCCAACTTTGGGCCATCATCAGGGGAGGATGTATAATAAAAATGATGTAACTTTTGTATGTACATTACTACTTTGTAAGAAGAGTGTCTGTCCTGTTGTATTGTGTAGCGTTTACTTTTCGAATTTGTTTCTATAAATAGCGTCAGTATCTAAAGACATTTAAGTACATTAGCACTGGTTTCAAAATTAATGTCTTTTGGGGCTGAAAACTGCTGGGCTGTTTCTGTAGTGCCGGGGATTTTGGTTGATTTATACTAAGTAGCTTTTTGGCAGTAAAATAGGGAAAAGTTCTTTTTGGAAACCAGGACACATGTAGGTTTTTTCTATTTTTAGATTTGGTGACACACATGTGTTAGGAACAATTAGCCATGCCTTCTTCAAGGATGATACACATGAATGGATATTTTAAGCAACCAACTAAAAGTCTCAAGCCAAGTCAATGATAATTGTTATCTATCAAGGTTTGATTTGGTTTTATGATATATCAACCGTTGTTGTTTTTTTTGCAATCGGTGTACTCTACAGCCGCAGCCCCTTATTTATCAAGTGAAGCCATAATGCTCCAAAGATTCAAGAGGTTCATTTGATGACTGTATCTTGGTTGATACATATAAATTTTATTTATGAGAACAAAAGAGGTGAGATCATCATTTATTTTAGGTTTTATGATGCTCTGCTTGTCACCATTCGAGCACTTTTTAGATTTAAGAAAAAAACTTTTTTACTAATTTCTTTGTTCACCTGTTTTATATATATATATATATATATATATAAAATAGAAGAAAAAAATTCATTTCTTTGGTGTCATTATAAATTTATTTCAGGTTTATGATGATGACCCTCTTCAGATTTTAAATGAAGAAATTATTTGAGTGTGGTTATATGACTTCTGGATTCTCACTGAAAGCAATATAAGCACACCCAAATAATTTTTTCCATTTAAAATCTGAAGAGGGTCATCATAGATCTGAAATAAATTTATAATGACACCAAAGAATTGAATTTTTTATTTTTATACATAAAAAACTTTTTTGGCTCTGCATGTTGAGTTTTGATGTATTCTTAATCCCAAATTAATTATACATCGATAGCTGTTGGCATTGAGCATTCAAATTAGATACTCCTACCCCCTGGACTTTTTCCTCTGATTATATATACACAACTGTAAATGTATTGTTTATAGCTTTACTATAGAAATGCACTGTAACTAGGAAAGAAAGGGATCGTCAGTGGTCAGGAATTGATGCAAGCCTCCCAGACAGAATAGGTATATATATATATATATATATGTAAATACAAATGATAAAGAAAAGGATTGTCAGTGGTCAGGAATTAAACATTACTAAGCGAATGTTTATATATATATATATATATATATATATATATATATAGGTATGAGTATTATTCAGTCCAGTTAAACCGGAGTTGAGAGTAATTCCATCAGGACAAAAAAACCATTCAAAAGTGAACATTTAAATTTTCCTGGTAAAGAGCTCAATGTAACTGACATTACAGAGCAATAATCTTTTTTTTTTTATCCATTAGATCTGAAGAAATCTTGTTATTTTTGGTGTTTTTGGTTTATATCAAAACCCATAACAGGATGGAAATAAATTTATAATCCTAATGTGACAGGTTGTTGTTTTTTCTTAAAGAAATATGTATACATATATATATTACAAATGATTTTACTATAGAAATAAACTGTCACTAATAAAAAAAAGATTGTCACTAGTCAGAAATTAATGCAAATATTATTGCAAAAAATTATAATAGATTATTGGCCTATTGGGTAGGGTGGTCACCAATTGCCTGGTTCAATCCCAGGTCAAGCCATACCAAAGACTCAAAAAATGGTACTTGATGCCTCCTTGCTTAACACTCAGCATTATAAGGTAAGGATCAAGGATAAAATGGAGCAATCAAGAGAAAAGAGCTGTGCCCTCCTCTACACCTTGGTGTAGTAGCTATTGAAAAGGGAGCCTTTGAGTCACCCTCGACCAGGGTCATCAAATTTACTTTAATCGTTTTCCTATTTTCTTTATTTGATGCCTCCTTGCTTAACACTCAGCATTATAAGTTACGTATCAAGGGTAAAGTGAAGCAATCCAAGAAAAGGAGTTGCACCCTCTCCTACACCTCAGTGTTGTAGCTATCGAAAAGGAACCTTCAGGTCACCCTTGATTACAGTCGCCAACTTACTTACCTTGTGAAAATGTTTTGAGAGATTCTTTTTAAGTTGTTCTCCTGGTTTATCGCACCAATCTTTTTGTTGGGTCTTGTTTATTGGACTTTCTCTCCACTGAGAAAAACTTTCATTCGGGTTTTCTTTTACGATTGGTTGACTGGAATCCGATGAAGAAGCTTTTGTACCTTTTTTATAAGATTCGTGAAGACTTTGGAATGACAAGACATCATCTTCGGCTTTAGCACCAGATTTCTAAAAAGGAAAAAAAAAAAAAAAGGAAAAAAAAAGAAAATTTATATAAACATAAGATGACTTATGAACCTATCGGATTTCTGTAGTGATCCATTTTAACAGTATGTCAACTAGTCTTGGACTATTAAGTCAAGAGGTTAGGGAATCACATTCATTGTAGATTCATATTTATATATTTTTGTGTAGTTTCTTTTTTTTTTTTGAGTTTGAATAATTTTTAAACCAATCTTTTTAACATATAGATGGGACCTTAACAGGTACTATCAATCTGTGTCAGAGTGGGCCTGAGAGTAATGGTAATGAAGGTGTATAGCACATTCTCCAGATCTCTGGAACTGGAGCCAGGCGATCAGATACAGTTTAGTGTCATACTCAGGACACCTCTTTTTAGGGCGATTTAACCCCATTCACAGCAGGCGATAAGAGTCAGTACATTCTAAGTCTTCCTAACAGGACGTTATTACGGAAAGAATGAAGGGCTCTAATTAACATTTCAGTTATCTTTGCGATACTGAGAATTTGAATGATCAAAAAATTTACAATGTGTGAACTCAGACCCCACAAAATTATCAATCAGTTGCAGACTAGACTGGAAATAGCTTTATTCTCTTAGAGCATTTTATGTGTAAAATCTTGCAATTATGTACTATTTACATACAACACACATCTAAACAAACATTATATATATATACATATAGTCATCCACAGACAGACTGTTTCATTCTATCAGAACTCTTCAGTGTGGCTAGACACGCAGGACGCTCAAAGCCAGGATCGAAACCCGTCCAACTTTACGTTAGACTGTGTTTCAGACCACTCAGCCACCAAGTGAACCACGTTGGCTAAGGGAATTTTAAGGTATTTTTTTATTTATTTTTTCTTAGAAACAGCAGCAGCAGCCTTTGTTTACATTTTTTAATACCCTATCGGCTACCAGAGTGCTCAATTCTTTCGAAGAGCTTTGTATTACGCTAGAGGCGGCCGGCAATTCCTTCACCAGAGAGCTCAACCCCCATGGGGGAGCATATATTGTCATCCACAGACAGAAATGTGAAGAAAATAGAAAAACAATGTAATCCAAGAGAGATGAATTTGGTTAAGATAAAACTTTATCAGAACTTTAAGATGGTGAAACACATGTTGCCAGAACAACGATGGATGTTTTAACATTGGCCTAATGAGTAGAGTGTCTGCTAATGGCCCGGGAGACCTAGGTTCAATCCTAGGTTGAGTCATACCAAAGACTCAAAAAATGGTACTTGATGCCACCTTGTTTAACACTCAGCATTATAAGGTAAGGATCAAGGATAAAATGGAGCAATCAAGAGAAAAGAGCTGTGCCCTCCTCTACACATTGGTGTAGTAGCTATTAAAAAGGGAGCCTTTGAGTCACCCTCGACCAGGGTCATCAAATTTACTTTAATCGTTTTCCTATTTTCTTTATTTGATGCCTCCTTGCTTAACACTCAGCATTATAAGGTACGGATCAAGGGTAAAGTAGAGCAATCCAGGGAAGGAGTAGCGCCCTCCCCTACACCTTGGTGTAGTAGCTATCGAAAAGGGAGCCTTCGGGTTACCCTCGACTATGGTCGCCAACTTTACTTTTACTTTCTATATATATATATATATATATATATAGAGAGAGAGAGAGAGAGAGAGAGATATGGAAGTAAATAATGGAAAAAATCCGACAGTATGTAGAAAAATTCATAAACAGAGTGGTCCAAAAGTAATAAATTTATTAAGCAGAAAAACTGATGCAATAACATTTTGGTATTAATATACGATTATCATTCTGGATTTTTAAAAATATCCTCTTTCTTAGAAAAAATTGTCTTAAATAGCTACAACGTATTCAATCTTTAATTAATTATCCTTTCACGGGTAAATCTTTTTCTTCTTTTCTTCTTTCTCTATTTCTTATCCATTATTTCTCATGATAATTCCATTTGCTTAACATCATTGCCTTGCACAGTCTCGTGATATTTTTGAAATGTAAATGCTGATTTGATGTTTGATAAAATTAATGAAAACTACAAGAACCTTAAGAAATGTTGTTAATTTTTGAGATATAATGGTTCAGGACACTGAGGTTCAATCCCAGGTCAAGTCATACCAAAGACTTTAAAAATGGTACTTGATACCTCCTTGCTTAACACTCAGCATTATAAGATACCTATCAAGGGTAAAGTGGAGTAATCCAGGGAAAGGAGTAGCGCCCTCCCTTGTGCTTCGGTGTAGTAGCTACTGAAAAGGGAGCTTTCGGGTCCCCAACTTTAGTTTACTTAATAATTAATGAGTTAACCCCTTTCCAATTCTTAGTTTAAAAAGTGTTTAATTTAAAAAAAAAAAAAATAGTTCATAGGTTTCCTGTCTAAAAAGAAGAAAAAGATTTTTGTTAAAAAAAAAAAATAAAAAATAAAAAGTAAGTAAAAAAAAATTAAAAAAGTAAATAAAAAAGAAAGAATAGAATTGGACAGCCCAAAAAGTTGTAAATTTTAATTTATATTAAATTAAATTCAATTTTCATTTCCCAAATTTGTTTTTACTTCTCCAAAACATTATGTATTATTAGATAAATAATTAAATTATAACCAAATACATGAATAAGCATATAAGGAAGTAAAGTTGTCTCCCTTTCGTCAAGGGTGACCCAAAGGCTCCTTTTTCAATAGCTACTACACCAAGGTGTAGGGGAGGACGCCACTCCATTCCCTGAATTGCTCTACTTTACCCTTGATCCTTACCTTATATTGCTGGGTGTTAAGCAAGCCGGTATCAAGTACCACTTTTTGAGTCTTTGGTATGACTCGACCTGACATTGAACCCCAATCTCCCGGACCACTGGCGAACACTCCACTCATTAGGCCAATGGCTTGGTCTGCTAATTTTCCCATATAACAGATCAATGTCTCAATTTTCCCATATAATAGATCAATGTCTCATTTCCCCTCATATAATAGATCAATGTCTCAATTTTCCCATATAATAAATCAATCTCTCAATTTCCCCATATAATAGATCAATATCTCAATTTCCCCATAGAATAAATCAATGTCTCAATTTCCCCATAGAATAAATCAATGTCTCAACTCCCCCATATAATAGGTCAATGTCTCAATTTCCCCATACAATATATCAACATCTCATTTTCCCCTCATATAATAGATCAATGTCTCAATTTTCCCATATAATAGATCAATGTCTCAATTTTCCCATACAATAGATCAATGCCTCATTTCCCCCTCATATAATAGACCAATGTCTCAATTTCCTCATACAATAGATCAATGTCTCATTTTCCCCCATATAATAGATCAATATCTCAATTTTCCCATATAATAGATCGATGTCTCAATTTCCCCACATAATAGATCAATGTCTCAATTTTCCCATATAATAAATCAATCTCTCAATTTTCCCATATAATAGATCAATGTCTCAATAAAATAGCAGGAGGGAAAAAGAGTTAGAGTAACAAGAACAAATCATAGTGGTGGGGAGGGGAGTAAAATGATTTATGTTGTAAGAAATAGTGCACAAAAGTAGTCAATGAGTTAGTGTGGGTGAATGTTCGCAGGACATAATACCAATTCCAGAAAGATCCAAATATTAAAGAATAACCAAAATATCAGTTAATTCTTCCAATCTATCACAGTGAAGAATTAACCAATACAAGTTAAGTGGTGCTGTAGTTTCTCAAAGAAATGTCATTATTTGTCCTCCATATTAGTAAGCAAAAACAAATATTTCACCCTGGTTTTATTTCAGATATATTCTCTAAACCAGCAAGAAGAACATCAAAATACAAACAGTAGTTTTCTACTTCTTGTTCATCTATAAATCTGTAGGATTGAAGGAAATGGATTCTAGTGTTTGCTTTTCCAACTGTCACAACAGGCAACTGCAAAAACTGGGTCTGTTGTCTTCACTATAGACTTTTCATTCGTCTACTCTGACTGTCAAACTAGCAGTCAGTAAAACTGTATCAACCCCTTTGCAACTGACATTCCTCCTTTCATGTTTGTTCTAAATGGCCAAAATTTGCATATGTTACAAATCTCGTCTCGTCAGAGATGAGACAGGTGACTTATAAATCGCACCTCCAAGAATGGCCATGTTTCTTACTGTTGGCACCCTGCACACAAGACACGTTCAAACTCACCTCAAACTCTGAGGTAGGTGGTTTCTCTCGCTACAAAATCATCATTACCCCCACTCCATATGAGTGAAGCTGTTTTTTTTGTTTTTTTTTATATCTGCTCGAGCAGGATATGACACAAGGTCAATTTTTAAGCGGAGTTTAACAGGTTTGAATTCAGAGTTTTCCTTCTCCTAGACTAGTTGCCTCACCAAGGCCGAAGAACCTCGTCTGCCCAACTATTTACCCATAGCTGGAGGGAGAATAATTGGATTCATACCTTTCCCAAGGGTATTAGTGCAATGTGAGATGCAATCAGCCTCATCCAGGATTTGAACTCGTGTCGCCGTGTCCATTTCCTACGACGATAATCATTACACCATGGGCACCTCCACTCGTTAACCATTACACCATGGGCACCCCTGTTTTTCTTAGTCCTTAACTCTCCATGGTCACAGAACAACTATCACTTCAAATCTACTCAACTCTTGTCTGACTGCCTCTAATTCTTAAAACTAGAGTTCACATAATTGCCCTGTTGACCTATCCCTGTCAGTCTCATCCACCATAACCAAATGCTGAGGTCGTTTTTGGTGGGGATGGGGGCTCCTACCATATTACACTCAGCATGGTTAATGGAATGAGACGAGTCTATTTCCATGGATAGAATAAAGTGTTAGGTTTAGAATTCCCAAGTTAGCATCTACAACAAAACACCTGAAGACAGGAGAGTATAATGGATGAAATGTTGTAATCAAAACAAAAATGATGGCAATAGTCCAAATAAATCAATTTAATAAATGATAATCCTCTATCTTAGAAATTTAGACTAAAACAATGAAAAGGAAAGAAAAAATAATTAAGTGTACTTACCTTGCTGTTAAAGACGAGATGTGCACACCATTTTTTCCCTTGGTCTCGAGCCCGACAGCGCAATAAATGTCTAAAAAAAAAAAAAAAAAAAAAAAAAAAAAATGGGGGGATTAACATTTAGTCTTAGTTGGAAATTGGGCAGAGAATTACTTTATTCTGTAAGGGTATTTTAAGTCTATTGCTCGAATAAAAATCTAGCAATGATGTTGAGTTTTTTCTGGTTTATGGTTATATATATATATATATATATATATATATATATATATATATAGGTATTATTTGGTCCAGTTAAACCGGAGTTGGGAGTAATTCCATCAGGACAAAAAAAAAAAACCCATTCAACAGTGAACATTTAAATTTTCCTGGTAAAGAGCTCAATGTAACTGACATTACAGAGCAATAATTTCTTTAAGAAAAAACAAACCCAGTAACGTTAGGATTATAAATTTATTTCCATCCTGTTATGGGTTTTTGATATAAATCAAAAACACCAAAAAAAATTAACCGGACTTCTTCAGATCTTATGGATAAAATAATTCAGAATAGACACAGGAAAGAAGGGTGGGAGAGGATAGAAGAGAGGTGAAGAGTTTTCTCCTCATTTAGCCCACTTCCGGTTTTTTTAAAATTTTATTGCCGGTTGGAATTATAGTAAAATAATTTTTTTATATTTTCATTTTTTAAATTCTAAATACTTTTCGACTTAAAACTCCAGATTTGATACTAATTTAGATAAAATAACTTTATTTAATAACTTTACGTAAGGATACAGTAATACTTATATTAAATTAAATTCAAAATTGAAATTAAAACTTTTTAAATTTCAATTTTATTTTTGTGCCTATTAATTCAGTTACCCCTCCATTGAAGAGTACGTACACATCAAATGGTTTCTTCTCATTCTTTTTTATTTTATTTTATTTTTATTCATTTACCTTAAATCTCAATTTAATCCTATGTCTTTTTTATTTAATCATTATCTATGATAATTTTTCTATAGTTTAAATCTAGTCATGTCTACATCTAGCTATTAATTCACATCTCTTAGTTAACAATTTTTCAGAGTCTTGGTATATCATATATATATATATAAATCACAAATATAGTTTCTCAGATGTTGTGAGTTTAAAGACTCGAGGCTACAGAATATTTTACAAAATAAACTATCTTTCCGTCTATCTATTTATTACTAAAATTCTCAAGTTTGTGTGCATGCATGTATATATATATATATATATATATATGCACATTTCATTAAACATAATAGACATTTTATGTCTAAATATTTTCTGCTGGATCCGTTCGAATTCCCGTATTACTTTTATCGTATTCGGGGGGAATTGATTTATGTATTGTCCATAGTTGTATGTATCCCTAGTACTTTCTGCCCGACTTTGGGCCATCATCAGGGGAGGATCTATTACAAAAGTGATGTAACTTTTGTTTTAGCTTATTACTACTGTGTAAGGGCGTCTTTGCCATTGAAGATTATGGCGTTTGCTTTTGAATGTAATTCTAAAATTAGTGCCAGTAGCTAAAGACATTTAAGTACATTAGCACTAGTTTGAAAATTAATTCTATTAAGTCTTGGTTGCAGGTTTCTAATATGTAGTGCTTCGAGAATCTGAAGTTACATCACTTTTGTAATAGATCCTCCCCTGATGATGGCCCAAAGTCGGGCAGAAAGTACTAGGGATACATACAACTATGGACAATACATAAATCAATTCCCCCTGAATACGATAAAAGTAATACGGGAATTCGAACGGATCCAGAAGAAAATATGTAGACATAAAATGTCTATTATGTTTAATGAAATTTGCATTAACGAAGAAATGCTGCCTAAATATACACACACATACACACATACATAAGGGTTGTTAAAAAATTCTCAGCCTCACCCAGATGGAGGTGGAGAGTTAGAAGTATTCTAGAATTATCAACCCTTTTCGCCTTGTGCTGTGGTGTCAGTATTATTGGGGACACATCTTGTACACAGCTAAGATCTCAGTTAAAAATGTTCAGGTCCCTTCTTTCTGGGTGTGGCAGGATATATACGTATATATAATTAATAAGAGGACAGGTTGTTTTAAAAAATGAGTATAAATTTTTTTTAAAAGCTCTCAATGGTGGTTATTAAGTGTGAATGCCTTGACATTCAATCCCCAGGTACCGGTGAAATAGTAGGGTAGATTGGGCTTTCTTGTTATGGTAGGGTAACTAGTCTAGAAGAAGGAAAAACTCTGAATTCAAAACCTGAGGAATCTTGTTCAAGAGAATCTGTAGTGCATTGTTGCACCATTCTTCTGTTATCAGCTTATTCAAAAATGGTGTCTGGTTCTACACAAATAAACAAATCTCCTGTGTAGGTCATTCAACAATTCATCTCGAAAACTGAACTGTTGGTCCTTGTACTTAGATCAATGGGAGAAACCATTAGATATCTGTGTATATATATATACGTGCATGTGTGGTTGTGTTTATATATATATCTCCCCAGCTATGGGTTACATAGTAGGAGAGATATGGTTTTCTAGCCTTGGTAGGGTACCAGTGTAGAAGAAAGAAAAACTCTGAATTCAAAACCTGAGGAATCTTGTTCAAGAGAATCTGTGGCACATTAGTGCACTATTCTTCTACAATCAGCTCATCCAAGAAGTGTGGTTGGTTCAACACAAACTTTTACCACTAGAAACAAATCTCCTGTGTACAATTCATATCTTTAACCTAACTGTTGGACCCTCCATACATCGAAATTGACAGGAGAGTTATATATATATATATATATATATAAGTGGGGCCAACTGTAGTCAAGGGCAAACCAAGGCTTCTTTTTCAATAGCTACTACACTGAGGTGTAGGGGAAGGCACTACTCCTTTCCTCAGATTGCTACACTTACCTTTGATCCATACCTTATAATGCTGTATTAAACAAGGAAGTATCAAGTACCATTTTTGAGGTTTTGGTATGACTTGACTTCGGACTGAACACCAGCCTCCAAGGCCATTATGCTAATAAATCCCATATACATATATTGCACAAATAAACGAACTATTGCCTAGTCGGCTGGGGCTGTAGAATACACTGACTGCTTCTCTGCAGAGGGGTAAGAACCCCCCAACGAGTGTCCTGGATATGACACTAAACAATCTGATGGTGAGGTTCCAGCAATGCTGGAGCTTTGGGTATTGTGAAGTTCCCCTTCACTGCAATCGCTCCTAGGTCCACTCTGGCCCAGAGTGGTAGCACCTGATAAGGGTCCTATCTATGGGTTAAATAGAACTAAACCATGCTTCTTTCACTATACTGATTTTTGCATTTAAACTGCATATTTATGCTAAACTGAATTGTTTAAAATAGAACTGTTTTGACATTGGAACTGCTTACTAGTGCTGAATTGAATTGCTCAGAATAGAACTGTTTTTAACATCTAAACTGTGTACTTATGCTGAACTGAATTATCTGAAATAAAACTGTTTGACATTTAAAACTGAATTGTTTGAAATAGAAATGTTTTTGACAAGCTGTGTACTCATGCTAAACTGAATTGTTTGAAATAGAACTGATTAGTTACATAAAAATGGATTTGGTGTTAAATAACCTAAAAAGGTTGATATGCCATAAAACCAACAAACCAAACCAAACCAAACAAATAATTCTATAGATACTGTTAGTTTAAAGAGACCAGACAACTGAATATTTTTGAAAATAAGTAATAAAGTTGTCGAGGGTAACCCGAAGGCTCCCTTTTCGATAGCTACTACACCAATGTGTAGGGGAGGGCGCTAATCCTTTCCCTGGATTGCTCTACTTTACCCTTGATCCATACCTTATAATGCTGAGTGTTAAGCAAGGAGGCATCAAGTACCATTTTTTGAGTCTTTGGTATGACTCGACCTGGGATTGAACCCAGGTCTCCCGGGCCATTGGCGAACACTCTAACCCCTAGGCCAATGTCCGGTATTTTTTGAAAATAATCTCACTATATTATCTGTATATTACTAAAATTCTCAAGTTTCTGTCTGTCTGTCTGTGTGTCTCTCTCTCTGTCTATATATACACACACACACACATGTAATCATACCAACAGTTACTAAAATTCACAAGTTTGTGTCAGTATATTGTTATATCAGTGTGTGGTTGCAAGGAAAGAAATAAACACAGTTGCAAAAACAAAGAACATGAAGGCACGAAAATATTTTAACAATTGTATTGGAAAAAAATGAATAAAAAGTTAAAATAGCTGGGTTTGTAAAAACCTGTTGATATAGAATTAAAAAGTTAAAAAAAAAAGTCCTATGCTTAATAGTGGTAGGATTGTTGGACTTACACACAGGTGGTTAATCAGATGTTATGAGTGTGGAGAGGAGAGGGGTGTTAGGTGATCTACAGGTTAGTAGCTTCCTTCAAAGCGGAGAAGAGGAAAGTCAATGTGGGTGATGCGTGGTTTTGAGTTTCGTCTCTGTCTCTCAGTCGGAATTCTGCTCTGTGAACTGTCGTCTGCCTTCTTTTGATCTGCCTCGCTGTCAAGAAATTTGTCTTTTATATCGTTTTTCTCTTCTGATCGGATCAGATTGGGTTTCCTTTGTTTTTACTGCGAAGGTCATAGATTGAGCGAATAATTACTTTTAATTATTTTTGTTTTTTGACAAATTTTATCGACATTTTGCTATGCTCAGATCCTATGGGCTGAAACCCCTTTTTTCCATTTTGAAGAAAGTCTCAGCATTGACAACATTGAATGCTCTATTGGGCGCCAGTTGCAATCATCATTTTGTGTGTACGATAAATTAGAAAGAGATTTCTTTCAGTCATGTAACAAATCTATCTATAAATATAAACCCTAGAGGAGGTGCCCGTGGTGTAATGGTTATCATCGTAGGAAATGGACACAGTGACATGAGTTCAAATCCTGGACGAGACTGATTTTGTTTCCCATAGCACTAATACAATTGGGAAAGGTATGAATCCAATTATTCTCCATCCAGCTATGGGTAAATAGTAGGACAGACTGGGTTCTTCAGCCTTAGTGAGGCAACTAGTCTAGGAGAAGGAAAACTCTGAATTCAAACCTGTCAAACTCCACTTAAAAATAGACTTTGGGTCATATCCTGCCCAAGCGGAGAGGTTGGTAAATATGATAAATACAAACACTATCACGTATGATTTTATAAAATATTCTATAGTCTAGTTTCATTAAAACTAGCATCATAAGTTTAAAAAGATGGATTGGTTTTACTTACTGTTTCTCTTGTGTTCTGGGGTTTTCAAAGATTCCCTGCAGTTCTACTATTACTTCAGGATGACGTGGACATTTGCGAGGTTCCAAACTTGAAAAGAATCAGGGAAAAATTTAATTAACCTTCTTTTTTTTCTTTCTTCATATCTTTTAATTCAACTTTTGCAAGCACTATCATGATAATGCCAGACTATTCCAACACTCTTCTTTTAAGCAAGGGGATTGATTTTAATGGCAATTCAACCTGCCTTGGATTATTTCATGCCGAGAAGTTAGGAAATTGCATGCATTGTACTTCATATTTTTGTGCAGTTGTTTCTTAAGAGCTTTTTTGCATACAGTTATATGATCTCAAGTATTTCTATCTAATACAAATAATTTGCACATAAGTGTATGGTTTCAAGTATTCCTATGTAAAACAAATAATTTTCACACAATTGTATGGTTTCAAGTATTCCAATCAAATACTAATAATTTACACACAATTATATGGTGTCAAGTAATTATTTCTATTAACAAAGTCCAACCCCTCCTCAATGTGGCAGGGTGGTGGCAATGAGTAGTGCTAGAGCTATGCCGTCGGGAACTTTGGCTCCTGGTAGGGCCACCCAAGGTGGATTGGTCTGGCACCCAGCGGTATTAGGGCCACAACCCGGCTAAAGGGGCTCTGGTGAAAATCCAAGAGGTATCTGTTCCGGCAACCGGCAGCCTTGGGTTGCTCTGTCAATGCGTCTGTGGAAAATCTGCAGCAGACAGGGCATTTTTCCAGGTAGGACTTGGGACACTTCCCTCAATCAAATCCCAAAGTATCTTCTTCAATGAGCAACATAACTTGCTCGGGAGGAAGCCGGTTCAACCCGACCAGGGAGAAAGCCGATACAAGTACAAGTAAGTAAGATTCAAAATGTCTAGCATATAGATATAGGGACTTTATGATAGGCAGTAATGGCAGATAGTTATAATCACAGGATAACAGCTCATATATTGTGTATCATTGCAAACAAGTGGTCATGGGAGGCAAATGGATAAGTTTTAAATACATCTAGGGGAAAGAGAGAAGAGTTCCTGGCCATTCACCAAAATACAACACTAGTCAACAACTCAAGCCCTTTAAAATACCACATGCACATATCAAATTGATTCTGTTCTCATCCACAATATCACATTTCCCTGAGGAATAGTTTTGGCATATGCTCAGTTTAACAAGGAGGAGGTAAATATTCATCTGTGCCTTCCCCCAGGCAAGATTTGAGACAAGGTCTTTTTTTAAATTGGGAATTTACAGGATGGGGAGGTTGTACAGGAGTCTCAGTTTGTGCATTGCTGGTTAAAGTTTTACTAGGCCTGAAAGCCAGGTGCAATTTGAACTAGGCTAGTCTTAGGTAAGTCTCCCAGCACAAAGCCAGGTGACCTTACTGGTCATGGATTCACCAGACCCAAAGGTTTAGTGCAATGTGAATCTAAGCTTGTCACTGTTTGGCCTCCCTTCACATATGCAAGATGGCCTGGTGCTAGACTGGAACAGCAAAAAGCGGTTGGGCTTTGGTACACAAGGAGGTATAAGTACCACTCACAGTACTGTATACACACGTGATATAAGTAATGGTAATTTGTACAAAGAGGAGGTATTGCCCTGGAAGTAGAAAACCCAGGATCGGGTATGTTTTTGCTGTGTCTCCCCTGAAAAGTGTGTTTTCATGAAGATATGAAGATCTTGAAACATACAAACTTTTATCAAAATGACTTAATTCGATTTAAATGACCTGAAAAAGGTTGATACACCATAAACTAAACCAAACTTCCTCATGAGATTCACCAGATATAAGAAAAGATGAGAAAAAAGGTACTTTTGGAGGAGAAGAAAGTGAATGGTATACATGGCAGTCTTTGGTATATGTAAAACATTTCAATGATAAAATCAATTTTGATATAAGTTTTTCCCCTTCTCCAGGTAAGAGTTACTCCAGGGTTTTCATGAAGGTCCTGTAATCATTTGAGATTAAACAGGCTGCCATCTAAATGGCATCTGATCATCAAGGTTTTTCATGGCCTATTTGAGCATCATGCTGAAAAAAGTTGGCGCCAGGATTCAACCCTTCTTCACATTGTTGGTGATCGAGAAGGGCTCAGAGGAATAACTGCTGTGTCTGAATTGGCCATGCTGGTCTTTGTGCTCATGCACAGGGATTTGGGGGTCAAGAGAGTTGCTCACTGCATTGAATCCTTTAGTCGGATCAATGAATGTTACGTACAGCTCCCTGTTTTGCTTCCAGCACTTCTCGTGGAGCTGTCAGAGAACAAACACCATACCTGTGGTGCTCCTGCTGTACCTGAAGCTGCATAGGCTCTCTAGAAGGTATTATTCTGTGATGGTGGTTACTGTGTATTCAGCAGAGCCCTTGCAAGAATTTTTCCTGCGATGGAGAGGAAAGTAATCCACTGATGATAGGAGCAATCAAATTTGTCCTCTTTGTTTTTCTAGAGAGTAATTATAACTGCATCGCAGGGGGATTGTGAAGAGTTTGCTCTGCTTCCAGTGACAGACGGAGAATTGGTACATATATATATGGCGAAATAAACGAATCGTTATAAAAACGTTTTTTCTTAAATCAGAAAAGTGCTCAAACACTTGCAATAGAGTAAGATAAAACCAGAGATAAATAACCTTATTACAGTCTCATTACTAATATTTCTTTTTACAAATATATATATATATATATATCATCAGAAGATGAAGTTCTGAAGAGAGATACTGTCTACTTAAGTGTCAATATGGCATATGTACTTAGTATAATACAAAAAAGTGCAAAACCTCAGTTGCTATAGTAATATATAGCATATTTCAATAAAAATACCTGAAACTATTAGTAGTCAGACTGTCATGAGGATGTAAATATATATATATATATATATATATATATATACACACATATACACACACACACACAGTGTATTTGATGGTGTATAAGACACACCCCAATTTCAGCAGGGTAAATCAAGAGACAAAAAAAAAAAAAAAAAAAGTACTAATATTAAATGTATTGAAATTAATATAATGAATATTATTAATGATAACACTCTTAATCTGCATTTTAATCTACCTTTTAAATAATGACAATAAGTATATGAAAGTTACTCTAAAGTCTAATCTAATACGAGTTACCAGGTAGTTAATTACAGCTGACTATTGCGAATTTTAAACCTACTTATGGCATATAAGATGCAAGGGGAATTTTAAGAAACTTTTAGTAAAAAAGTGCACCTTATATGCCATCAAATATGGTATGGAGGAGAGTTTAACACCAAAATTATTTTTTATACTGACTTATATAACTTTATGGGACTGTAGATGTTTATGTTGAAAGATTTTGGTCAACAAACATATTTTCTGGTGTAATATTTTTATAACGTCACCAGAATGTTCCAATACAAAAAGACAGTTTGTTTTGTTTTTTGTTTAATGGCATCTCATGCTTTGTGGGTTATTTAATGCCAAAGCCATCCTTATTGAAGAAAATTAGTGGTACAATTAAACTCATAGATAGGGGTAAGAATAGTTATTTATTTACAAGTACCATTTATAGAAAATGTTAGGGCTGTGTATTTTTTTTTTTTTTTTTAGGTAAAAAACTAAAAAAAAGTTACTCACTTCACTTGTTTAACAAACTCACATCGTGAATCAGCGACACTGCAGATATAAAAGTTCTTTCCCATATTGGGGCCTTCTTTTGTACCAGTCTTTAAATAACATGCTTTTTCTGAAAAAAAACCCAAAAAAAAACAAAGGAGGAAAAAACAAAAAAATAGAATAAGATCCATGAGCCGTGATTGTTGAATTTTTATTACATGATTTTTTGTAAAAACAGAAAAAAAAAAAAAATTAACATGATTTTTACAATTTCTTTTTTTTACATGATTTTTAAAATTTTCTTACATGATTTTTAAAGAAAAATTTATAAATAAATCTAAAAAAATTATTTCCTGGAAATTGAAAACATTTTCCTCCTATTTAAGTATCAGCTTTAAACAGGAACGTTTTCCTAATTTGGTTGATCACACTTGGTTAAACTAGTTGTTGAAGCTCAACTTGAGAATGCATTCATTTAATAAAATTCCTGACAATGATATAAAAGTAAAGTTGTCTCCCTTTAGTTGAGGGTGACCTGAAGGCTTCCTTTTCGATAGCTACTATACCAAGGTGTAAGGGAGGATGCTACTACTTTCCCTGGTAATTTACTAAGCTTTCCTTTGATTGCTCCACTTTACCCTTGATAAAGAATCTTATATCGCTGAGTGTTAAGCAAGGAGGTATCAAGCATCATTTTTAAAGTCTTTGGTATGACACGACCTGGGATTGAACCCCGGTATCCTGGAACACTGGTGAACACTCTACTCACTAGGCCAACAATAGCTATTACACTGAGTTGTAGAAGAGGGCACAACTCCTTTTCTTGGATTGCTTCACTTTACCCTTGATCTTTACCTTATAATGCTGAGTGTTAAGCAAGGAGGCATTAAGTACCATTTTTTGAGTCTTTGGTATGACACGACCTGGGACTGAACGCAGGTCTCCCGAGCCATTGGCGAACACTCTAACCATTAAGCCAATAATGGCATGTCAAACCATCTGGGATCATTTGATACGAAGATGGTTAGGGAATTGTGTTCATAGTAATTTATATTCACATCTTTTGTATAGTGTTATGTTCCGCCCTCTGGTCAAACAAACGACAACACGGAATTTATATATAACAATATATATTTATTTTCTCGACGGACGCTTGTGTGAAGTAGGAGCAGTCAGGAAAGGAATTAGGATCGTTCGTCGATGAGGCTTGAACTTTTCGATGTAAGTAGACGATGGCCAAGACAACGCACACAGCGTGACGACGAGAGAGGTTTCGTGAACAGCGGGATCCTTTTTTCTCTGTCCTCTTCTGATCAATTCGTTGGCCTTATATTACCTTCAAACTCCCACGCAGAGATAAAGACACGCCTCTACGCCTCCGCAATTTTTCTGATATCAGGCGATTGGGATGTGTCACTTCCGCTCGTTTGGAATGGCCTGTGTGATCGTCGTCGAGCGGAAATAACTGTCATGCAGTTCACAGGTCACTCTCTTCCAGTGCATCATTGAAGTGGGACCTTCACCTTGTCCCATATTATCAGCCGAGCACACCTGCGCGATTTCTTTCGATTATTGGCCATTGGGATGTGTCACTTCCGCTATCTTCGGAATGGCAGGTGTGATCATCATCGAGCGGAAATAACTATCATGCAGTTCATAGGTCAATCTCTTCCGGTGCATCACTTTTTTTACGGCACAGTGAGAATTTTTACCTTGTCTCATATTGTGAGCCAAGCTGTATTTTACAATAGTTGTTTCTTAAGATTCATATAATTACATGGTATAAAGTATACCTCTATAATAGATATAATTTGCAAACAGTAGTATGGTTTTAAATAATTATTTCTATTTAATAAATATTTTTTTTGCACACAGCTCTGCATTGTTTCTATAATAATGCTGTGGTATTAATGCCATGAAGAAACAAAAGGTGTGCTCTCTCCACTGCTATTGGCACGCGGAAACCAGAAGAAGAAAAGGACGCAAGAGGTGTGACTTGTTTTATGGAGGAGAACGAGATAAACCTCCGTGAAGTGGCGAGATTTGATGAATATAAAAGAGACTAAGTTTGAAGTGGAAAAGCGCAGTATTTTGCTGATGTCTGATTGGTGAACATCCAGCAGTTTATTTTGCGTGTTAAATAATTTGACTACCCTCCAATAGGTTGATTCCACTTCGACTAGACTTCCAAAACTTCAAACAAATGCTATTGAAATTTTCTTTATTGAACTGTTCTATACAAATAAACACCTTGAGGGTTGCATTAAACTTTTTATCAATATATTGATATGTTTTCTGCATTTTTATTATCACCTTATGATGAAAAATGGATTTTGTATAATGGTTGAAGATAAGAAAGCAAACTATGCCTTTTTTTGTGTGGGGAATGGGTTCTTTGATTTTTATTGAAAATTGTAACTTGTATATTTGATTTAACCGAGAAAAAGAAGGAAAACACACCAAGTAGTTTAAGAAAATAAATGATACAAGAGGTGTGACTTGTTTTATGGAGGAGAATGTGATAAGCCCATGTGAAGTGGTGAGATTTAATGAGCATATAAGAAACTAAGTTTGAAGTGGATAAAAAGCAGTATTTTGCTTATGTCTGATTAGTGAACATCCATCAGTTCATTTTGCAAGTTAAATAATTTGATTAGCGCCCAATAGGTTGATTCCACTTCGACTAGACTTCTGAAACCAACAAGCAATTCTTAGTAAGACTCCCCGAGCAATAAAATTGCTGCCTTTTTAGCCAAGTTTGCAACTAAGTCTTGAAGAGGAGAAACCTCTCCGAGCAATAAAATTGCTGCCTTCCTAGCCAAGGTCTGAGGTCTTTCTCTTCGAGTTTCTTTTTAGTAGCAGGAAGTCTCTTCATTTTCTGAGCATGGTCAGATTGTTTTTCCTATCAGAGGCCTCCAGGGTGATTGTTATTTCTTTTGTATTCATTTATTTTATTATTATTATTATTTAGAGAATGCATGACAAGGTAAACATCACAACAGCAGACGCAGAAATGGCAATGCCCGTGCACGACAGGACTGAAAGCGAGGCCCATACTCAGTTGCATAAAAGCTGTGTATTTCTGAGTATAGCAGTCTTGGTTTTGAGTTAGCCAGATCCTCACGTGCATTTCCCTTTGCTATTGATTGCCATTTTAGAAGAAGAAGGAGAAGACGATGAAGACAACGACAAAACAGAAAAATTCAACTACAATTTAGTGTTATTTTATTATTATCCAATCCCTACAACCTTTTCGTATCCCATTTATGAATCAAATAGATCAGTTTGAAAAGGGTTATTATTCAATCAGAATAAGTAAAGTTAGCGACCTTAGTCGAAGGGGGTGACCCGAAGGCTCCCTTTTCAATAGCTACTACACCAAGGTGTAGAAGAGGGCGCTACTCCTTTCCCTAGATTGCTCCACTTTACTCTTGATCCCTACCTTATATTGCTGAGTGTTAAGCAAGGAGGCATCAAGTACCATTTTTTGAGTCTTTGGTATGACTCGACCTGGGATTGAACCCAGATCTCCCGGACCATTGGCGAACACATCATGCCAATGTCCGGTATAATTATAAATTATTTGTATTAAGAATAGTTAGAAGTTTTAAATTAAAAACAATTTTTTCTAAAAATGTCTCTTCAGAAAAAAAAAAGATTTCAGATTTCATAAATTCTAAAAATAGATATAAGTCAGATTAATCAAATTCTGATTTGGAATTCCACAGTTAACGGATACACCCACTGACTTCTTAGAGATAAGAATTAACCAAAAGAATTTAAGAAAAGAAAATTCAACTTGAGTAACAACATGGGTTATTAAGATATAGAAAAGGACTAATAGTTGGAAAAAAATGATAAAAGATGCAAATAAAATCACTACCTCAAAGACAAAAGAGAAAGAAGAGAAAGCACGGGTTGAACTAGGGACACCAAAATTATTGCAACTGAAGACCCTCAATCATAACAACCATTACAAAAAAAATAAGTCACTGTTATCATTTATTTCCAGCATTTTTGTGTTATCTTTCTTGCTTGTGGGAATTCTTTTGTCCATTTCATTCCCCGAGGTCAAGTTACTACCCCGTCACACAAAAGCCAAGTCATTTGAAGCTGTAGAATATGCCAACTGCATTTTTGCAGAGGGGTAAGACCCCCCCACCTTCTCAGTGAGTGTCCATAATGCTAAACAATCTAATAGTAAGGTTCCATTAGTGTTGGAGCTTTGGGGAATGCAGAGTACCCCTTCATTGCTATCACTCCCAGGTCTACTCTGGCCTAGAGTGGTAGTACCTGATAGGGTCCTATCTCTGGGTCAAATAGAATTGCTTGACATTTAAACTGAGTGCCAACAAATGACTTATGCTAAAGTGAATTGTTTGAAATAGAACTGTTTGATCATTTAACTTTCTGTATCTACAAAATATGTTTTTAAATCATATATGTAAAAATAAGATTTGGCATTAAATAAATAATTGTTGATTGGCCATAAAATCAAATCAAACATTAAAAAAAGCTGCAATTGTTTATTAAGAATTGCTTGTTGGTTTCAGAAGTCTAGTCGAAGTGGAATCAACCTATTGGGCGCTAATCAAATTATTTAACTTGCAAAATGAACTGATGGATGTTCACTAATCAGACATAAGCAAAATACTGCTTTTTATCCACTTCAAACTTAGTTTCTTATATGCTCATTAAATCTCACCACTTCACATGGGCTTATCACATTCTCCTCCTCTTCAAGACTTAGTTGCAAACTTCCATAGTAATAAAGTTGAATCTTCGTAGGTTTTTGTCTCTCCTTCCTTTTTATATCCCATTTCAGCCAATGCAGCCAGCAAAAGAAAACAACACACATTGGAGTTTGAAAGAAGAAATAACCAACCACCAACATCTGCAAAAACACCTACCCCATCAGGTATTATCACTTTAGGTCTGGGTGGACCTGAGAGTAATGGCAATGAAGGGGTAATCCACATTCCTCAGATCTCCAGAACTGTCACCTCACCATCAAATACAATTAGGAGTCATACCTAAGATACCTTTTTCTTTATGTGGAGAGTACTCAGTGTATTCAAAGTACAGTCAATAGAATGATATATGGTTTCATGTAAGTAATAATCCTTTGTAACCAATTATAAGCAGGTCGTTGAAAAAGTTCTAAGCCTTACCGAGATAGAAGAACCATAGTTGAAAATTTTGGTTTGTGCAACACGCTATTATTTCTTGTAAAACTAGAAAAACTAATTCCGATTTTTGTTTTAATTTCTGTGTAGGTGAAGCCCATACAAAGGTGAGAGGGGTGTGACAAATCTAGAATCTGCGTGAGGCTTAGACATTTTTGAACAATCATCATTGCTTCAGGTAACTCTTGTGGAGTCAGTCAACTTGGATAAAAAAGTAAATTTATATCCAAGTATCCTGCTCACAAATTTTTAAAACAATGTAAAGAAACAAGAATAAAACCAGATTGAATTGGTTAAACCTTTTTATACTTATCAATAATTGTATTTATGTTTTTAGTGCTTTGATTCGTTGCGGTCAGAAAAGTTGAAAAATGTTCTTGGTAAGGTTGGTTGTTTTGTTTTACGGTGCATCAACCCTTTTCGGGTCATTTCATGCCGAATTGAATTTTTTAAAATTAAGTTTAGTATAAGTATGGTTTTTGTTTACAAACAGTTAAGTTAAATATCAAAACAGTTCTATTTCAAGCAATTCAGTTTAGCATAAGTAACCAGTTACACAAAATAATTATTATCATATTAATTTATTCTATTGTAATCAAATCCATCAGAATGTTAGATTAGATGAAAAAAAATACTTGAAAACACAATACATAGATATACATCGCCTAGAGACAATAATAAGAGAACAAGATTTATAATTCACTAAAAAAAATTCTAAATGTTGCAGTTAGTCATTAATTATAATTCTTTCCCTTCCACAAAAATAATAGAAAAAAACCAATGTTATTTATCAATTTAAAAGTCCATGGGGAAAATGCATCTCCAACAATAAAAAACGATAAGTTACATTGGTTATATCACAATGAAATTATCAAGGAGGCTCATTGTACACCTATCAAATTCTAGTTCCATATGTCAACATTTAAAAAACATAATTGTCTTACTGCCACATATAGAAATATTTCAGTTGATAATACAAAAATACTTCATACAGACAATAATATCAAAAATTAAAAATCCTAGAAGCTTTGTATATGAAATTTAAACAACTCACTATTAATAGAATTAACTTTGAAACAAGTGATGATATTTCAAAATGTTTAAAATAGATAGAACAATCAATATTCCAAAATTCATACGAAGGATAGATAGAACAAATATAAACTAGCCTCACCCGGGTGATATAAACCAAACAAAATAATATTTTAGTTTATAAAGGGATATTAAAAATATATAGTGATATGAAATATAAAAAATAATGATTTAAAATGATAGTTTGTTTATGTAATGATATAAAACAAAACAAAACCATAGTTTAGTTTAGTGTTCACCAATGGTCCGAGAGACCGGGGGTTCAATCCCAGGTTGCGTCATACCAAAGACTTTAAAAATGGTACTTGATACCTCCTTGCTTAACACTCAGCAATATAAGGTATGAATCAAAGGTAAAGTGGAGTAATCGAAGGAAAGGAATAGCGCCCTCCACTACACCTCTATGTAGTAGCTATTGAAAAGGGAGCCTTCTGGTCGCCCTCGACTTTACTTTTTATTAAACAGTTTTAATTAAGAAATAAACATACACATTACCTTGATAATGGTTCTGATACGAACCAAAAATACTCGGCTTACTATAAACGGCTCCTTTGAAAAAATTATTAACTAATTTCAAGATCGTAACGTATAAAAATAAAAAAAAAAAAACAACAAAACATTAGAACTCTTGAAAGAAAGAAAAAAAACTTCAAGGATTCCATTTTATTCAACCAAACCTATTTCAAGGAAAAGATGCTGCCTAAATACACCTTTTTACTATATATATATATATATATATATATATATATATATATATATATATATATATATGTGTGTGTGTGTGTGTGTTTAATAATGCTCTTTTTCAAAATTTCGTTTACAATGATATTTTATTTTTTCACATCTTATTTAAAAATATAATTTTCCAACGGAACGAAAAACAAAGAAAAACAAACTTTAAATTCAAATTTTACATATTCCTTGAATCGGGGAAATTTCTCTATCTACAAAGCTATTAAAATTATTCGCGAAAATATTATTTACAAAATTTTACGACCGGGACCACATGATGTTACTAGTACCGAAGTAAGGATTACATTTATTGAAAGCATTTAATTGTCAAATAAATAAATAAATAAAATAAAGCGAATCTCTATCCCCTTTTTTTTTGTTGCTGATAATAATAATAATAATAATAATAATAATAATAAAAAGAAAAGGAGATCCATCAGAATAACCTGTTGAGAAAATTGGCATAGTGAAAGTTGTTTAAAGTTAGTTATTGTATATCACAACAGACATTTACTCCAACGGCCTATTCTGGACAAATAGAGAAAAATGAAAATAACTTTTTCCTTTCTTTATTTGGTTATGCGACTTAATTCTTGGAAAACTTGAGAAAGTGAAACAAAAGTTCAAGAGATTTTTTTACAACCCAATTTCTGATTTTATTTATTTTCTTAAAAATATTTCTAAAATAAAATAAAAAGTTTCATTTATATTTCAAACAATTATCAAAAACCTTTGGTAAATTTTTACTCTTTAACCCATCGGATTTTTTTTTTTTTTTGGCAAATACAGCAAGTATTACAGACGACCAGAGATTATATTTTTTCAAGTTGTTTACATGTATTCGCCTAAAAAAATAAATAGAATCTGATTTTTACTTTTCGCTAAAAATCCGATGGATTAAAGAGTAAAAATTTACCAAACTTTTTTTTTTTTTTTGGTTAGAATTGACATTTTTAAACTTGAACTTTTTCAACGATCTCATGTCGAAACAAACAAACAAAAAAAAAGAGTTATATTATTCTTGGGGGATAGACTCATTTTTCGGTAATAACCAGATAATAAAATAAACCGAATTGAATTCCTAAGCAAACCTTTGAATAAAAAACGACGATAAAAAGTTTATATATATATATATAAATAAAAACTTACGATGACCGGAGCATAAAACTTCTTCCATAATTCTAAGGAACGGCTTTCGGATGTGGCGCTAAACGGAATTAAAAAGAATCAGTAAAATAAGGGGAAATAACTCTTGAGGTTTAAAAAGAATAATAAAGTTAAGGGGAAATAACTCCTAATTTACTAGGCTTTTTGTTTAGATGTAAGACGAGGCTGCATGAATGGGGCACCCAATGAGATAAATTTCCCGATAATTACGGTGATGTGAGTGATGAGCTAGGAGAACGATTTCATTAGGATATCAAAACAATAGAAGAATGCTATCAGGGACCATGGGACAAATAAATGATGGCTGATTATTGCTGGAGGATCAAAAGGAGCTTAGATAACATTGAACATGACAGAATCAAGAAAGAGAAAACTTTTATTATAGTTCTTATGTTCCCAAAGGTTTTATTCTTGCTGTTAGTTTATTAAATGATTAGATTAAAATACTTGTTGATCTTGGTATATTCAATTGCATTATCTTTAAAGACTTAGGGTCTGATTGTTATTGTAAAAATAGTATTTCTTAATAAGCAGACCAATATTTGTTGGTTTTGTAGGGATTAAATAAAAAATGAAAAAAGACAGTCACAAGAAAAAACAAAATAAACTTGAAATGAAATATATAAAGGCAAAACTATCAGTTTCCCATGAGGTCCCTGACAGGAAGCGAAATCGGCGCATGTCTAAAAAGAGAGGCTTCCTGGTGTCAAAGAGAAACTCTTTCTCAGTTACCTCAAGACACCTAAGTTGGACAAACCTTTCTTTTCTCTCAGCTGCCCGTAGGAACACACGTGATCGCTAAGACCTGAGACATGGCTGCGAGTTGTGTCTTCTGCTAGAAGTAGCCTCTACTGAATATACCCACCAATCACAGATACAATTTGTTAAAAATGATTCTATGATCTTCTACAAATGCCTTAACTGGGGGGGGGGACATGGCTATTTCTATTGCTTCAGAAAAACATTCAACCCACAAAATTGTCATGAAACCCGAGAACAGAAATTGAGTTTAAAGGTATCCGTGTCTTTTTCCTTTTCCGTCCATGAATCAGTTTCGACAAACATAAAAATAACCAGAAAATGGAGATAAGAATGAGTCAGTTACCGACGTCAGAATTTCCCAACAACAATTCACTTCAACCAGAAAAACCTACTTTAACCCCTTAGTTTAAATATGAATTGAGAGGTTTCTACTATTTTACCCGGAGAAATATTGCCATCGGTTAATATCATATATATAGAAAACAAAAGAAAAAATATTTTTTTCCAAAAATGAGGGATTTTGTACTGCAAAAACAATAGCTAACCGAGAAAAAATAAGGTCATTTTTAGATTTAGCGCCCTTAAATTAGCTTAAAAAAATGATATTTGATGCCTCGACACCATTTCAAAAGAATTTTTTGACCAGTGTGACTGGAAAACATCAACCGGATCATATTTACATTGAATACATTATTTTTTCAAGAATTTATTTTTTCTTTTCATAATTTGTAATGAAGAACAACATTATCATCTGCCTCATCAAGCCGTGCCGATAGCACGTTGTCCCCTGACAAAAAGTCATGGAATTCTTTCGGGGGTTGTTTTTTTTTCCATCAATAGACGCCAATAGAAATGAAGTTGTTTGGTTGTTATCTGTGCTGCAGTCACAGATTCTTCCTAACATTAAAAAAAATTCCGGTTGGTCACAAATAAGAAGGTTTATACTTAAGTTTTTAAACTTTAAGTTTTAACTTAGTATAAGTCAAACTGTCCTTTTTTAATTTAATTATAGTTTAGATTTTAATCTTACATACTTATTTGTGCTTTATTGTGACACTTTTAGCGGTGTGCAATAATCACATTGATCTCAGTAATAATAATATACCAAGACTTTCAGTTTTTATCATAGAAATATTTTTTTTCACTAAAAAAAAGCTCTTTTTCCATATTTCTAAGGCGAGTGCTTATACGTATGGTATTTTTTAGTGAATATAATTGAGGTACCTTCAACCCCCCCCCCCAATTAGCCTGCCTCTCAAAAAAGATCCATGCCTGTTTCAAACTTTAAAATGTGAGAGTTCTCTCCCTTAGTCCAAGTTTTGAAGATCTCTTAGCTTTTGATTTGCAAAGAGAAAGGCGTGGGAAACGAAGAAAAGGATTCACAAAGAACAAAGTTGATATGGTTAAAAGCCAGAGATTATAGTATGACTTACTGACACAGACCGTAAATTGCAGTGTACAAATCGACCAGCTATATAAGTCGATCGCAAGGTTTTTAGCTCAAAATTCTAAGTCAAACCTATACCTGTTGTATAAGTCAAACCCTAAACAAACAGAAGCATACTGATCGAATATACATAACATACAAATCTTACACATTAGAGTTTATATATATATATATATATATATATATATATATATATATATATATATATATATATATATATATATAATTCATAATATCTTTTGCTTTCATGGAATTGCACTGATAACATATCGTATTTGTCTGACTAGCCGACCGTGTAATGTGAGGTTACAGTGAGTGTTTACAATCAGTGCGTAAACTGTTGGAAACGGCGTGTGATTGATTGAGTGTTAATATTATACTTAATTTGTATTTCAGTTTTAATATTTTATATTAATCTCTGTAATAATTTGTTAAGTATGTTATTAAATATAAAAATGATTGTTACAATCTGCTGGAGTTACGGTAAGTAGCGCATATCGATTATTAGAGAACTGTTCCATTGGTTAACCACGTTTTGGTAAAGATTTGAATTTTAGTCCTGCCGACTTCTTGTATTGTTAAAAAAAAGTTTCCGGCGTAAAAGGTCGAGATGTAGTTGCTATTCACTTTAATGAAAACGAGTAAAGAAAAACAAACAAGATAGTGGTAATCTCCCATTGGCTGTAGAGAAACAACATCATACCAAATAGACCCTAACTATACGTAGTCTTTAATATAAATCGGCGGTCTCAAACACGCAACCCGCAAATTTTACTTTTCAATAGCAGGCACCAGAATTGTTTTCATGACAGATAGTTTCCTAAAACTGAATAATTTGTCTCTTAATAAATATGTTGCAGGGATTTGGCTTGAATTGTAGCATTTGTAAGAAGCGCTGGATCATCTGCATAGTCTCCGTCCGTTATTGTTTCTGCGGGATATCGTCTGCTAGTTGCCTTTTTTAGCCATTTTCTTTTATTAGATCTGAGGACTTTGGAAGTACGTAGTCAAGGCAAAGTATAAACAAATATGGTGCTAATGAATCTCCTTGCAGAACTCTAGCAACAATGTTGAGAAGTCTGTGTCTCCATTTGGTGAGCCAACCTTGACTTTTGTGTTTCAATAGAGTATAGAATACACATTTTTTAGCCTTAAAATAATCAACCCCGAAAACATACATTAGAACATTCTAGAAATTTTGAATCAAAATCACATTAACATTGAAGTTACATTTTTATATTTTTCAACCAATCAGGTAAAAGCATAGAATAAGAACAATTTAGAAAATCCAGCTCAGAAACTAATTAACAGAAAAATATTTAAGCTCTAAAATAAATAAGTAAATACACGAACCTGATTGGACAAGAAATGCCTGTGCGCTTGAATTTTAGGACCCACAATAAAATTATTTTTGATCCACTTAAGTGACCCCAAAAAGTATAAATAACGAAGAATTTAATCAACCAAGTCCTTCATTCCTTCGACTACCCAAAGGCCATTCCTTCCACTGCCAAATGTTTATTCCTTCGATTACACATCAATCACAGGACACGGCAAAAAAAAAAACAAAAAAAAAAACAAAACAACCCACCCCAAAAAAAACAAAAAACAAAACAAAACAAAACAAAAAAAAAAACAAAAAAAAAAAAACAAAAACATGCGACCTTCTTTTACCGACTACAGATGCGACACGTGGTCGCCAAAGATCATAAGAAAACGCACGTGCGGACTTAAGAAAACAAAGACCCATACTTGCGACCAGCTCGAACATACATGCAGCAGCTTTGTGAGGATACGGGATGTAACTCTGAAGACCTCCCAAAAGCGATGAATGATTGGGAGAAGTGGCGAGAGAGGATCAGGGATATCCGTGCTGGCGGCACGACATGATGATGATGATGACTTATATACACACACATACCCATGAATATAAGTAAAGCCAAAATATTTATCCTCCTTATTTCGACCAATTATGGACCCATTTATTTGATAGACTTTATTAACATATAAACACACACACACGGGCGAACAATCCTATTTTCATTCAACTGGCAATAACTGTATTTCTACAAAGGCCGCTCGTACATAAAAATGAACATTGTATTTCTCATTATTTTTATCCTGTTTGTTATGATTATTAGATTGTTTGTTTCTTAATGTTCGTTGTTGTCATATTCCATTTGTTTACGTGCTTGTAAAATTTGTGCTGTATCTGTGGTGGAACTAAACCTGGAAGTAATACCCGTAAAATACGGACGGGAACTCACTCCCGCTCACCCACTACAAGAGCATCATTATGGCTGTAACACTTTCTTTGGGGAGACCATTTGCAAGAAGTATTTGCAGCACCTTCCTCCTGTGTATGGAATTAAATGCCGATTTGTCAGTGCATATTCCATAAGAAACAGAAAAATCTTTTTAACTAACTGTATCTATGAGAAAGACTTACCCATCAGCATATCTCAGATCTTTTCACAGTATTTTCCTGGAACACATAAAATCGTTCTTAGAATCTTTCATAGAGAGTCAAAAATTCTCAGAAGATTTGATTTTCGAAAAGGCCAGATTGTTTGGAATTGTAGCAGAAAGAATTTCGCATTTTATTTGGCGCGTAATTTAATTCGACCGTTAGGGTCGACGCATAATTTCACCCAATCGGGATGACTTATCCTATTCAACCCGAACCATCTTTTTGGGTAGTACAAATTGGGGAAGCCGTCAAACACCCTTTTTGGCTGAACAACTTCGTTCAGTGCAGACGTCTCACTGGCTGCTCTTCAATAGCAGCAGCAGCATCGATACAACGAGGGAAGCAGTCTAATTTATGGACCCCTGGCGTCTATTTCGCTTAGACCAAGGGTTCACAGTTGAATATGAATTAGATGAATTCAATACGCCACACACAGGAACAACTTTACGTCACCCCCAAAATTGGCTATGTCGACTGCGATGTCTAATTTCGCTCCGACACCTAGCTACTTCTTCACAGGGCAACATTTTCTGGAGACACTCACGCTTCTCCCCGAAACAACCAGAACCACAAACTCACGGTAACTTCAACGTTTCTCTCGCACATCCAACAATGCCTTAACCTAACAATGCACTTTTCGCTCAGGCATTTAGCTGCTAAAATGCTTTCTCCACTCTCTCATCACTTCTTTCCTTCCTACGAGACTTGCAGCATAAACGTAAACCCTTTATTCCATGCTGCCATTAAAATCCTTCTTATAAAAGTTAACGGCATCTTCGTCTTCTTGATTCTTCTTTATTTTACAACAACACTTAGCAAGGGAATAACACACACACGTAAGAACACATTTCTTCGCCAAAAGTAATAACAACATTTACAGTCTTGCTAAAGAATGAATCTGTGGGAGAATGAATTGTTAGTTTAGTTCTCTCGAGGTTTGTTCGAAACAAAACTTCGAGAGTCTTTCCACTATTTACAACACAAAGAAATGAACAACTTAGACAAAAGAAAATTCACAAAAAGACAGTTTTATATTCTAACAAAAAACAAAACAAAACAAAATTTAAAAAAAGCAATACAAAGTTGGAAAAATGTCCGAATATTGTTCGTTAGATATTTGTGTGTGCGAGTGTGATTGATACAAATATGTGAATGTAAGTGCGTCTTTATTCGAAAATATCCATGGTCACGTGTGTTCGTTGTTAAAACTAAGGATTATAATCTAACTGTCCTTACGTATATGTGCGTCTATGAATTTATGTTCGAGAAATCAAAGTACCAACAAGTGGCGGGTGCGTCTGTATGTGTGAGGCGATTTTGACATCCATGCAAAGTCCAGCACATGGAAGCGTGGCAAATATAGCCATTTCGTTACTGCAATGTACGTAATTTTTGCTTGCTGTATGTTCTTCCATGTTGGCTGTTGTCTCTATCTGTACGTCGCGAAATGTCTGAGGCTGCGCGCGCGTGAGAGTGAAAGCTGTCCAGCTGGGAGTCAGAACGTAAGAGACAGAGAGAGAAAGCTTTCAAAGGCGCCGACTATATAGGTACTATGTCTCGTGACCGGCTCCAAATATAAGATTTACTTTTGCGCGCGAAATCAAAATGCGCCGACGTAGGTGAAAGCGCACGGCACGTAACTGCTCGGTCCACTCTGGTTCCCGAAACAATCTAATTTAGCAACGTCCCACTACTTTTGTTTCGTGAAAAAGTGAGTCTTGGATCCTATTTTTGGATTTTTTTTTCTGCTTCACGTGCTCATCGACAGCTATTTAAAAAAAAATATTGGAGTGTAAATCCTGGAAATCTTCGTAACAAAAATGCATGTCTCACAAAACGGACGAAAAACTCTAAATGGGAATTTCTGATTTAAACAACATTTATATTTCCAAATTGCTATCGACAAGCGTATGATTGCTAGAGACAACGGATGAAAGACTGGATTGAATTTCGTTTATTTGAATAAACAGAAGTCGGTAGATTAGAAAGTATACATTTAAAAAGAGCAGACATCAATAATGGTTTGGTCAAACATAATTTAGAAACTAAGTACAATTTTGATTTTAAATATTACGAGCTGTTAGTTTACATATGTAATAAAAAGCGGTTGAAAATTTTTGAATCTAGAATCATTTCAAATCACAATACTATCAAACTGAGACTCGGTTTTTTTATTTTCTTATTTACTCAGATTGATACTGAAGAGTTACAAAATACTTTATGGAAAATAATTCGGTTTCACCGTTTATATATTTCAAGAAAGATTGATTGTTGCTTGTGTGAAGTTGTTTGTGGCAACTTGGCCTCCGGAATGAAATGGGTGAAAGAATTTCGACAAATAAGAAATAATAGGAACACAGAAATAGTGGAAACAAATAATAACAGTGACTTTTGTTTTTTGTAATGTGTATTATTGTTATATAACATATGACATGGATTTTCGGTTCGTTCCTAGTGACCCCGTGTGCTTTGACAAACTGTCACATTGTGATTAGTTAACCGGAAGATGCAAGCGCATCAGGGCAGTCAGGTCGAACAGGTGTGAAACCGGAAGGAGACCACGTGATAACCACGCGGTCAGATTTAGACAGAGAATCGGGAGTCAAGCCAGGGACACGCAGCCGAGCAGAGGCGTTAGGGTCTCTGACGCTACGGCTTGCAAGGGGGTGCAAGCGTTGGCACCCCCTGACTCCCGGAAGAAGGTATGGGAGAATAAGAAGACCCCTCTCTGAGTATATGTCTCTCAATCTATCTCTCAAACTAACAACAAACAGTGGGCCCCTTTTGGAGAGGGGGTGTCCTCGTGGTGTAATGGTTAAAGCAATGGACTGCGGAATCGTAGTAAGCGAGTTCGTACTCCAGTCGCGCTATTACGTTCACTTTCGGGCAAATACCCTTGGGAAAGGTATGAACCCTCTCATCCTCCCAGCTATGGGTTAAACAGTACAACTACTATTCTTCTTGGAGAATGGCTTTGGCATTAAATAACCTACAAAGGTTGATATGCCATTAAACAAAGAAACCAAACCAAACCAACTTTTTGGAGAATAAAATGAGAGATATATTTTTTATAAAGAAGTGTGTTTCGTTCGTTCATTGAAGTCGTAAATCATGTATGAGAGTATACAACAATATGATGACGAGAGAGTCCTTAGTTTGCAATTATTTTGGCGTCGGAAGCAATTTTCTGTAACAGTTCTTTGAGGGTATTGGCAATTGTTGGTGAAGAAAAGAAAATGATAAACTTGAATATTTTGTCTTTCTTTTGGTGGAGCTGTTTTCTTATGCTTCTGAATATCTTAAGGTCTTGGAATCGGATAAATATTTTCCTTCTGATTGTGTTTTCTCTTCTTTTTCTTTCTTCTGATTTTCTTCAATCTATCCGGTTCTCTTTTTTATACATCCCTAGAAATCTAAGTTGTTGCTGAAGTTAAAATTTGTTCTACTTCGTTCTATCGGTCAATTCCAATCTCGAAGGAGTCAGGTAGTGTGTCCGTTAACAGTGGAATTTTTTGGAGGTGGCCGTGGTGTAATGGTTATCGTCGTAGGAAATGGACACGGCGACGCGAGTTCAAATCCTGGACAAGACTGATTGCATTTCACATAGCACTAATACCCTTGGGAAAGGTATGAATCCTATTATTCTCCTTCCAGCTATGGGTAAATAGTTACGGGTCCAGAGAGGAGAGGGGTGTTCGATGATTTACGAGTTAGTCGCTTCCTTCAAAGCAGAAAAGAGGAAAGTCAATATGGGCGATGCGTCATTTTGAGTTTCGCCTCTCTCTCTCTCTCTCTCTCTCTCTCTCTTTCAGTTGGAGTTCTGGTTTGCGGACTGTCGTCTGTCTTTTTTCGATCTGTCTCCGCTGTCGAGAAATTTGTCTTTTGTATCGTTTTTCTCTTCTGATCGGATCAAACAGGGTTTTCTTTGTTTTTTACCGCGGAGGTTACGGATTGGCCGAAAAATTACTTTTAATTATTTTTATTTTTTGACAAATTACATCGACATTTCACTGTGCACTGATTCTTTTTTCCATTTTGAAGAAAGTCTCAGCACCGATAACATCCGGTGAATGCTCTAGAGGGCGCTAGTTGCAATCATTATTCTGTGTATACGATAAATTAGAAGAGATCTCTTTCGGTGATATAACACAGGCTACTCAGCGTGCCGGTGGTTAATCGTTCGCTAACCCGGGGTTTAGTCGGCGTTATGTGAATAAGCTGATAAAATCGGCCTAAGCTGCATCTGTTACGTCTGCCTGGTAATCGGCCTGGAAGAGAAGTCTGAACTGCATTGGTTTGTGAACTGCTAGTCTGTTATCATTGTTGTCCATGTTGATGTCGGTGTCGGCCTCGGGTGGTAGTTGACGTGTTCTGTAACGGACAATCGTAACAGTGGTAAGAGAAAAGCCCTGAAAAAGACAGTTGTAGTAGTAAGAAGAGTGCCATGAAAAGGACAGTAATAGTAGTAGTAGTAGTGGGTAGGCAGGAGCAGCTGGAAGTAGGCATGAGCAGCCAGGAAGAGGTAGGAACTTCCTGTGTAGAACATCTGGAACAGTGACACACTTTGGTCCACTTCGCCCAGGCCGACCAGGGCTTTCTGTCGATTTTTTGCTGCTTATTTCTGCTGAGACGGCGATACAATTGTGTAGAGTTTTGCTCGACTTCTGTTTTCGAAAAAAAAAAGCAGCAAATGAAAAAATATATGGAGTAGAATTAGGTTACGATAATGTATATATATATATATAGTCATCCACAGACAGATCTGTTTCGTTCTATCAGAACTCATCAGTGTGGCTAGACAGTATCTTCCCATAGCTGGGATCGAAACCCGGTTGACTCAAACGTCAAACCAAAGCTTCTAACCATTCAGCCACGAGGAGATATTAGCTGCGAAGTAAATTTTAAACGGTTATGAATCACAATTACTATTGTTTACATACATCCGTTCAACGGTAGCCGAGACCTCAATTCAACTACGAAGAGGCTTGCAATAGACGCTAATGGCAACACGATTACTTCTTCGCCAGAGAACTCAACCCCACGGGGTTAGGGGAGTATATATATATCTCTATAGTCATCCACAGACAGATCTGTTTCGTTCAATCAGAACTCATCAGTGTGGCTATACAGTATCTTCCCGTAGCTGGGATCGAAACCCGGTTGACTCAAACGTCAAACCAAAGCTTCTAACCATACAGAGAGAGAAATAGAGAGAGAGAGAGAGAGAGAGAGAGAGAGAGAGAGAGAGAGAGAGAGAGAGAGAGTAAAGAAATTTTAAGAGATAGAATTTCAATATAAAGGAATTTGGAGGGAATAGAATTTTTGAAGTGAGTCACACAAAAGCCAAGTTCAGTATTTAACAGGGCAAGGTTTTTAGGGGGCTTTAGCGTGTAATATTAAACGGTAAGTTCAAACGGTAAATTTAAACAGTAAGTTCCTCAGCTTTCTAGTTCGGATACTGATTCGAAAAGATAACACAGACGATAAGATTTTAAAAAGGAATTTTATACAAAAGAAACAAGAAAAAAAAAAAGGGATAGAAAAGATAAAGTGTTGCAGGAACTTACAATTTGCTGGAACTTATCTAAGAGAGTGTCCGGGAAACAAAGTTCTTTGAATTTGAGGATTTTTCTTTTCTTTTTTTTGTTTTGTGGAAATTTTTCAGAGTATTTTTCCTTAAAGTTCTTTTCAGCAGAATTCTAGGTTAAATTTTCTTTCAGGTGTTTAACTTGGTAGAATTTCAGTTGTCGATTTTCGTTTAATTTTACTTTATTTCTTGGGAAGCTCCATTCAAGAAGCGAGTGACGAAACCCATCTGCTAGCTTAAGTTTTATGTGACTTTACAGTTCGGTTCCCGAATTCGTACTAAGGGTCTGAATAGTAGTTCTTGACAAAAAGAGAAATTCAATTTTTAGTGCCACACTCTCTGGGATTACTTCTCCCTTTTCCACTCTGGCCAAATCTAGTGCTGCACGTGGTCAGCTAGATATTTTTCTTAGAAATAAAATTTTATTAGAGATATGGAGAGAGATAGAGAGTAATCTATTCTTTGAAAAATTGCTTAATTGGATCAAAAATATCAATAGTGTAAGCAATTTTAAGATTGAATCGGATGAGTTTAGAAATAATAAGAAAACGATTTTAAGAGGACATTTCCAAGAACTATCAGATGAATTACTTAACAGGATTTGATTTGTATATTGATATTGTATTCATCATCATCATCTCGTCGTGCCATCAGCACGGATATCCCTGACCCTCTCTCGCCACCCCTCCCTAACGTTCATCGCTTCCGGCAGGTCCTTAGGGATACACCCCGTATCAACTCAGAGCTGTTGTAGGTAGGTTCGAGCTGGTCGGCCTGCTTTTGCTCAGTCATGTGAAGGGGTCCATAAGAGTACATCACTTATGAGCTTGTCCCTACTTCTCCAGCAGTGTACTGCATGTCTGGTTCGTCTAACTTTGATAGTTTTCGTGATGGGTGGTATGTAGCCGTATAGCTGCTGCTTTGTGCAGTGTTGCTTCCAGGACTTGTTCAATATTGCTCGCAACATTCTTGTGTAGTTGCCGTCAAACTATTTTTCTCCATCCGTTATTGTATGGTATTAATATTGTATGTGTTCCGTGCAAAGATTTTTTTTAAAAAGATTGATTTGAGAAGATAGTAAAAAGAGGAGATGCTTAAGGAGGCATAACAAACAAATAATAATAGAGAAGGAACACACATACACACACACACACATATATATATGAATATATATATATATATATATATATATATATATATATACACTGCGTTTCAAATTATTAACGAGGGGAAACTTTTCAATCCTATCCAAAAACTACCGTTTGGAATTTAACGAAATAACCAGAGAACGATGAACATGTATATACATATAAAGTAAAGTCGAGGGTGACCAGGAGGCTCCCTTTTCAATAGCTACTGCACCGAGGTGTAGGGGAGGGCGCTACTCCTTTCCCTGGATTACCCCACTTTACCCTTGGAACGTACCTTATAATGCTGAGTGTTAAGCAAGGAGGAATCAAATACCATTTTTCGAGTCTTTGGTATGACTCCATCTGAGATTAAAACCTGGTCTCCCAGGCCATTGGCGAACACTCTACTACTTACTCTGTAAAAATTTTAAGGTTCTAGAAAAAGGAACACAAGTTACAGTCAGTTTCCTAATTTACTTAAATTATTAGTGAGTCGAATTATTAGCGAGTTGTTATAAAAAGCTCAAAAAAAAGAAAATAACTCTTTAATTGCTTCATTCATAGATTTTTATCGATACAATCATCAACTAAGATGGAATTAAATCGAAATAAAAAAAGTAAACAATTAAAAAAGGATAGTGAATTTGGTTAATATGAGATACGAAGATCATAAAATAAGTTTCCAGACGTTTTTCGTGTGTCCACTTTTATTGATAGTTCACACATGAAACTCTAGTCCCCTTCCAAGTAATCTCCTCCGGCTGCAATGCACTTGTACCGTTCCAACAACTCCTGGAAGACCCCATGGAAGTCATCTTGTGTGAACATGTCAATGACCATCATCACAGCCTCTTTCTTCTCCTCAATTGTCTCATAACGACAGCCTCTGAGCTTAGGGAATAACCAAAAGTCACAGGGAGCAAGGTCTGGACCATAGGGAGGCTGAAGAACTGTCTTGATGCCCATCTCGGTCAAATAGTCTGTGACAAGGATGGAGTTGTGGACTGGTGCATTGTCCTGCTGGAAATGCCACCGACCCGATTTGAAGAGTGTTGGCCTCTTCCCTAGGAATCTCTTCCTGAACTTCCTTAAAACCTCAACATAATAACCCTAACCCTAACCGTTTGGCCAATTAACTCTGGTGTATTGACTTTCTTACTCCTCCCACACCTCTCATCATCCCTCACAGACTCACTACCGTTCTTGAATCTCTTATGCCACTCAAAAACTGATGCTCGATTCATGCAAGATGCACCAAAAGCAGTCTGAAGCATTCAATACGTTTCTGTGGCATTTTTTTCAAGTTTAAAACACAATTTTATTGCATATCGTTCTTCTAAAGTGTCCACACGTCCAGATTGCATTTTTGAAATTCACCAGCTGTGACAACCAGGCTTTAGTAGGGTGTATTCCAATTCGCGCTGTAGCTGTTCATTTGAATGTGAAATCATAAAAATTGGTAAGTCATCTCAAAAGATGTATAGCAATAACATAGTGAATTTTCCAGAGTCTACGACAAGTTTAAATGCCTATACAAAAAAGTCTGGAAACTTATTGAATGCACCACTTATGTGATCGTTGTTTTTTTAAATGACTTGGTCTATTGAACATTACAATTTCTGGATCTCGTCTAATGTAAATTCACGTGTGTGCAAATACCCGCTGGCCGACCCCACTATCTCAGCTTCCTTAAACCACTAATGGCCAGTGATTCGTCTCGTAGTTTTTCTCATCTCCGGCCAGGGGTATTTCACATTTCTTTACAGATACGCAAAACACAACCGAGAGGGTGGAAGGAAAAGAACAAACAAACAAGCAAACAAACAAACACGGACTTTGGTTAGCTCCAAGCGCAAGAAAGGGAGAAGTTTGTGACACTTTTTGTGCATTCTGTGAGCTAACGCGAGCGTGTACTCGAGCGAAAACTCTCATAAATCCAGCCACTACCAATACTGACTTGTCTCCTCGCGTTGGTCAACCCAGCCTCTGCAGGTCAACAGGTATTAGCAGTCGTATTTCTGAGTTCAGTTCTTCTCTCTTCTCTGTCCTGCTTTCACCTCCTGACTGCCTCCTTCTTATGGGAGATCTCGTGCGCAGGCCCTTTGTGTGGGTTTCGCGCCAAAGCAGACAAAGGGATTCTCTAACTGGCATCCACACACACCAGCATAGTGTCACACGTGATACGTTATAGTATTTCCAGCCACAAGTTATCATTGCTTCTATATTGGCGTCCATTCTCATAAACACGTCGTTTCAGAATGCTCCACAGATTTTCATTTGGGTTTAAGTCTGGAGAATTTGCCGGCCAGTTCATCTTCCGAGGTCCACAGAAGCCTAGTTTCTGCAAATACTATTTACCAACCCCTCCGCTCGGGCAGGATATGACACAAGGTCAATTTTTTGAAAGCGAAGTTTAACAGGTTTGAATTCAGAGTTTTCCTTCTCCTAGACTAGTTGCCTCACCAAGGCTGAAGAACCTAGTCAATCCTACTATTTACCCATAGCTGGAGGGAGAATAAGGGGGTTCATACCTTTCCCAAGGGTATTTGGCCGAAAGTGAACGTAATAGCGCGATTGGAGTACGAAACCGCGTACTACGATTCCGCAGTTCATCGCTTTAACCATTACACCACGAGGACACCCTAGTTTTATGCATTGAATCCGAAGGAGTATTATTTTGCATAAATGCGATGGTTGTCTTGAAAGTGATTCTTTGTCTTTTGTAGCCAAGATTCCTGGTGCTCCTTGAGGAAGGTGATATAAGCATCTGGGGGTTATTTCCCTTCCGTCAAGCACTCTCCACGGACCAACCATTATAACTGCCCGAATCACAATACTTCCCCCTCCTTGTAAGCACATCAAGCACTGATGACGATCTCGTTCATTTACGAGCCAACCTTTGTTCCATTCTGCAGAGCCATCAAATGTTGCAAAACTTTTATCTATGAACAGAACTTTCGAGAAATCGACCTTCATGTTCTCCATTTCTCTATTTCAAATTAATTTGTATGTGTATTTTTGTCACAGGTTTCATTGATGTTCCGACTTTTTTCAGAAGACGACAGCGAGTAATTTTGGACACTTGTTTCTCCAGGGCTCCTGAAAAGTGCTCTGACTGGTCAGGCTTCACGTTTCATTCATGACAAAGAACGTCGGGTAACAACTTTTGAGTGACCCTTATCGACCCTCTTACGAACCTTCGTAGGGGCTACAACAAATCTTCTCACAGTTTAGAGTTATCTTCCCATTATTTTGGGTATTTCTAATGTAGATTTGATTTTGGAAAGTTCAGATGTTATATCTTTCTCAGAAGGATTTATAGAATACACATTTTTTTAGCCTTAAAATAATCAACCCCAAAAACATAGATAAGAACATTCTAGAAATTTCAGATCAAAATCGTATAAACATTGAAATTACACTTTTATATTTTTCAACCAATCAGCTAAAAACACAAAATAAGAACATTCTAGAAAATCCGGCTCAAAAACTAATTAACAGAAAATTTTTAGGCTCTAAAACAAATAAGTAAATATACGAATCTGATTGGTCAAGAAATGTCTGCGCGCTTGAATTTTAGGACCTGCAATAAAACCTAACAATATTCTATTTTCATTCAACTGGCCATAGCTGTATTTTCTACAAAGGCTGCTCGTACATGAACCTTGTATTTCTAATTATTTTTATCCTGTTTGATATGATTATTAAATTGTTTGTTTCTTAATGTTCGTTGTTATCATATTCCATTTGTTTACGTGCTTGTAAAATTTTTGTTGTGTTTGTGGTGGAATTAAACCTGAAAAAAAAAAAAAAACAAACTCCCGTAAATTACGGAAGATACTCACTCCCACTACAGACTCAAGTCACGTTTGTGATCCTTAATTGCACGATTATAATGACACTCGTTTATAGTCTGGAACACTTCTATACCGTATTGATATTACAAATGGCCACTGTTTGTTTGCTGTTGCGCAGAACAATACAGTTTTCATACGGCCTGCGCATATACCGATTCCTATTATACTGTGAAAATTTGTTTAAATTTCGACAACTAGTTTTTGGACAAAATGAAAAATGTCAACTCCTTAATAATTTGAAATGCTGCTTGTATATATATATATATATATATATATAGTATTTTTGGTCCAGTTAAACCGGAGTTGGGAGTAATTCCATCAGGACAAGAAGTTATTCAAGCATGAATATTTAAAATTTTCCTGGTAAAGAGCTCAATGTACCAATAATACAGAGCAATAAATTCTTTAAGAAAAACAACGAAACCGGTCACATAGGATTATAAATTTATTTCAATCCTGTTACGCATTTTTGAAATTTCCAAAAACACGGAAAAATAACAAGACTTCTTCAGATCTTTTGGATAAAAAAACTAGAATAGACACATGGTAGTGGGAGGGGATAGTGGGAGGGTGTCGAAGAGGGGTGAGGAGTTACCTCTTCAATAAGCCCACTTCCGTTTTAAATTTAAATTTCGGTTAGCAATGTAGTAAATATTGTTTTTTTACCAAAACTTTTCTTTAATTAATAATTTTTTAAGAATTTATATTTAGACCTAACTTACAGATTCTTTATTGAATTAGATTTAAACTTTAAAAAAGAACTTCACGTAAAGATACAGTGTTAGATATATTAAAAATAAAAACAAAAACAAATATTTAATTTATTTACTATATCTTAACATTTCAAAAATATTTAGAAAGCATTAATTCGTTCCACTTTTTATGCGTAGTACGTATGTATTATATTCTTTTTCACAATTTTCTATCTAACAGTTTATTTTTTTTATTCTCAAAATTAGCTCTATGTTTTTATAGAAAAATTTGGTTAATTATTTATAGTTTAAATTTAGCCCTATATATATATATATATATATATATATATCATGTCGTGACGCGAGCATGGATTTCTATGACGCTTTCTCACCATTCGTCTCTATTGTCCATCGCTTTCGGCGGGTCTTCTAGGCTACATCCTATATCCGTACAGAATTGTTGTTGATAAATTCTAGCTGGTTGCACAATACTTGCTCGTCCTTTTGAAGGGGTCCACAATAGTACGTTGCATATGAGTTCGTCCTTACTTCTTCAGCAGTGTCCCGCATGTCTTGTTCGTCTAATTTGGATGGTTTTCAAGATGGGTGGTAGGTGGCCGTACAGCTATTGTTTTGTGGGATGGTGCCTCCAGGATTTGATCAATATAGCTAGTAACATTCTGGTGCAATTGCCCTCACACACACAGACATATATATATATATATATATATATATATATATATATATATTTGTAACACAGATACGACCATAGCTTGAAAGAAATCCCGTTTTATTTTATCGGATCAATCAGATTTCCATATGATCGATAACCTATCAATAGTATTCTACGCCTTCACCGGACATATGTTGACACCACTTTCAGTTGATGAGATATTGTTGCTGAAGTAAGTGAACTGGTCGACAAATTTTTGAACCTCGCCACTTAAAATGGAGACGGCTGCTTCTTGCTTAAAACACATGAACTTTGTTTTATTTGCATTCATGTTGAGGCCAATGCCTCTAGTTGCTTAATCCAGACAATGCAACAAGAATGTGTCTTGGGCAGATGTATTTGTGAGAAGCGCTGCGTAGTCTGCTTTTGTCATGTTTTCTGCATGATATTGTGACGGCAAATTCTTTAAAACCCCAAAACGGGACTTTATTTTCGCACGTGTGAAGACGGGGCAGGTTGGCACTTGATCCCTTGTAGAATAAGTCCTCGTTCAGAGTTTTTTCCTCGGGCACATAAGAACTGGCATATTATGTGAGGGATTAATTTAGGGCTAGACTGACCGCCGCTGGCAAGGGGTTCCAAATTTCCCACTATACACACACCCACCAAGGCCACTAAACTTCCTCCCCTAGAATAATGGAAGATATGGACCTCTAGGTTCAGACGTAATAATATTAATTAAAGTAGTCGGCACTTCCGGTTTCCCGGGTGATATTTTAAAGGAATTAATAGGACAATTTTAAGCAAGATAACATAAGGCGAATAGAAGCTGAAAAGAAACATGAAGTAACAAATTCGTTGAAGACACTGCAAATAACAACTTCGACCACGTGGGAACATTAAAATATATCAATCTTTTGCTACAGATAGATATACACCTTCAACGTGTCAAATATATAATAAATGAACAGTCCATGAACATAAATGTCTTTCTTCTTTTCTTGTCTTTCGTTTTTCTTCAGAGAGAGAGAGAGACCAGTGGGAGACCACGTGACAATATCGTCTGCTTCTTGTTTTTTTTTTGAATGAAAAGCCATTTTTTTATTAGATGTATCGACTTTTGAAGTACGTAGTTTAGGCAGATGATTAACATTTATGGCGCTAAAGTCTCTCTTTGTAAGACTACAGCGACAATGTCGAAGAAGTCGGTGTCGCCACCAGGTGAGCGGACTATTACTTTTTTGTTTTTGTAGAGCTTCATTATGATTGTAACAGTTTCTTTAAGGAGACCTTATACTAGTGGTAGTATTTGCTCTATTTTCCCTCGGTGTATGGAATCGAATGCCTTGGAGAAATGTACGAACAAAAGTGTTGCCTCTAGATCTTCGAGGATTCGAGTGCTGTTGTATGGATGCACCACATGGACGCTAACGAAACGCATGGAGAAAAAGCTGGACGGTAACTTGATAAGAATGCTACGAATAGTTTTGAACAAATCCTGGAAGCAACAACCCGCAAAACAGCGGCTGTAGGGCCACTTACTTCCCATCTTACAAATTATCTAAGTAGGACGAATAAGATATGCGGACCTCTACTGAAGAAGCAAGGACGAATTCATAAGTGACGTTTTCATACGGGCTCTAACACATGGACGCACTTGTGTTAGTCGACCAATAAAGATTTACTTACATGAGTTCTGTACGGACATTGGATAGAGTTAGGATGACCTACCAGGAACGATATATAAGAGGAAAATACACACACAGAGAGAGAGAGAGAGAGAGAGAGAGAGAGAGAGAGAGAGAGAGAGAGAGAGAAACTTTATACTGTCAGCGTGACTTGATGATGATGATGATGATATATAAAAAGTATTGGAAATGATTTCAATATAAAAATGCATTGGAAATGATTTTTTACTGTAAAAATGCATTAGAAATGATTTTTTACTATAAAAATGCATTGGAAAGGATTTTTATTATAAAAATGCATTGGAAAGGATTTTTACTATAAAAATGCATTGGAAATGATTTTTACTATAAAAATGCATTGGAAATGATTTTTACTTTAAAAATGCATTGGAAATGATTTTTACTATAAAAATGCATTGGAAATGATTTTTACTATAAAAATGCATTGGAAATGATTTTTACTATAAAAATGCATTGGAAATGATTTTTACTATAAAAATGCATTGGAAATGATTTTTATTATAAAAATGCACTGGAAAGGATTTTTACTATAAAAATGCATTGGAAATGATTTTTACTATAAAAATGCATTGGAAATGATTTTTACTTTAAAAATGCATTGGAAATGATTTTTACTATAAAAATGCATTGGAATGGTTTTTACTCTAAAAAAGCATTGGAAATGATTTTTACAATAAAAATACATTGGAAATGCTTTTTACTATAAAAATACATTAGAAATGATTTTTACTAATAGAATGCAATGGAAATTTGGTAGCTCTACATCAATCGGTTTGGTGAGGACAGAAAAAGAAACTCTTTTTAAATATTATTATAGATTCAATACTGATTTTATATTTTTACCACTAAATATTTCTTTCTTTCTTAATCCATATTTGTTGTTTTTTTCCCAATAAGTCTTTTTTTACCCCTTAGAATTTCCAACCGAGTTGTCTGAATATCTTTTCAAGGTGACCGACAATTTCAAGTTCACGGCATGTCGTAAAGAAGTAAAATAAAATTCTTCAGATAGGCCAGAAAAGGCAGACATCTTTTTTAGTGTCGGGAATTAAAACGAGGCTATGTAATTACTTTTTGTTTTCTTTTTCGTTTCCTTTTTATTTCAAGATAGATTCATTCTGTCGTTATTATTTTTAATTCTTAAGTGATACTATTTTCTTTTTCTTTTAGAGAAAGACTGTTGTTCGTGACGTTGTCTCGTTGGATGCTGGCCAGCGTCTTTCCTATTTCACGTTGATTGCATCACCCGACTAATAACCTTGACGAGACGTCTGCTTTAAAATAGATAGCAGCTTCTTCCTGTTCCGTTTTTTTAGGAAGTTATTGGATTTTATTTAGCTAACCAATGATGCCAACTATCTTAAGCAAAACATTGGAATACATTTTTAAAAGAATAAAATTTAAGGATCGCCTTTTTGACAACTTTTATTCTAACTTTGCAATCCTTAAAAAGTACAGCTTATTCTACGAAAATAGTGTACCCTATATTTACCCAACCCCTCTGCAGGATGTGACACAAGGTCAATTTTTAAGTTGGTTTGAATTTAGAGTTTTTCTTTTTCCAGACTCCTATCTATTAATATCTTGGAATAGAATAGCCGAATTCATTTATTTCCCAAGGGCATTCACACTAAGTAAAACGCAAACAGCTTGGTACAGTATTTGAACTCGGGTCATCGCGTTCATTTTCTGCAACGATAACTGTAACTCTACGAGCGCCTACAATAGATAGACAGGTAAACAGATATAAACAGACTGAGATAGATGGATAGATTGATAGACAGGTAGATATGGACAAACTGAGATAGATAGACAGATATATATGAACAGACTGAAATAGATAGACAGATAGAGAGACAGATAGATATGAAGAGACTGAGATAGATAGATAGATAGATAGATAGATAGGAACAGACTGAGATAGATAGACAGATATAAAAGTTAAATAAATGGATAATTTCCGTTTGATTATGAGAGTGATGCGTTGCCTACTGCGCCACCAAGGAAAGGACAAAGAGAGATATGAAGAGACATAGATCTGAATAAGTAAAGAGTCACACACACACACACACACACACACACACACACACACACACACACACACACACACACACACAGACTTATATATATATATATATATATATATGAAGAGTAAATAAAAGATTGTAATCCGACAATATGTAGAAAAACTGATAAAAATGATCCAAGTGGAAGAAATAAAATAATAAATCATTCCTTCCACTTGGATCGTTGTTATCAGTTTCTCTCTCTCTCTCTCTCTCTCTCTATATATATATATATATATATATATATATAAATGAACAAACATCGATAAATAGTATTCATCATTACATACATTTACCCATACAGACAAACTGTTGATTAAGAAATCTGAAGTAATCACAAAATGCAAACATGAAAACAAATACCTTTTATACAGTCTGACAATAATTTCCAAGATTCAAAATTGCTGCCGTGCAAGCCCTAGCAGTAGTGAAGTCAGGAGTTATGTATTTTAATGGTAGCAGCCATACTATTGTATTTGCCTCATGGCAAGAAATAGGGGACATGATGCGTTGGTAACATTTTCCCAGAAACCCTAATCTCCCCACCAGGTGATATCCTGTAGGCAGCACACTCACAAGATCTATCCCCATGTGATTAATATTTTTTGGGATACCTGGTAGCTCAAGTGTTTAAATGTGGGGTTGAGATCTGTCCCCTAATGATTACTTCCCCTTGGGGATACCTGAAGGCTCAAGTGTTTAAACGTAGGTTGCAGAAGTATCCCTTTGTAATTACTTTTGCTGAGGTATATTTGAAGTCTTAATTGTTTAAACATAAGCTGCTGATCTATCCTGTTGTGATTACATTCTCTGGGGATACCTGAAGGCTGAAGCCTTTGAACGTAGGTCAGAGATCTATCCCCTAGCCATTACTTCATGGGATACATGAAGAGTCAAAACTTTAAACGTACACCACAGATATATCCCCTTGTGATTACTTCCTCTGGGGATACCAGAAGGGTCAAATCTTTAAATGAAGGCCACTGATCTATAACCTTGCTATTACTTCTTCTAGGGATACCGAAAGGCTCAAGTGCTTAAACGTAGACCACAGATCTTTCCTCTGGTGATTACTTACTCTGAGGATACATGAAGGCTCAACTGTTTAAACGAATGCTGTAGATCTATCCCCTTCTAATTAATTCCTCTGAAGATACATGAAGGCTCAAGTGTTTAAACGTAGACTACAGATCTTTCCTCTTGTGATTACTTACTCTGAGGATACATGAAGGCTCAATTCTTTAAACGTAGGCTGCTGACGACTGATGAACAGAAAAACTTTATTCGTATCGAAAACATAAGCAATACCAGAGGCCATGATAAAATGAGTTGTGTAGAAGTTCCGGCTTCAGGAATCTATAACTGGTGAGAGCAAATATTTGGACGATGTAATCTTTATTTTAAGATTTAAAAAGCATTTAAAAAGAAACAACATTTTACACCTGTTGAACCAGCAGGATTTAATTGGTTTCTTGCCCAGTTGGCCGGGGCTGTAGAATACACTGACTCCTTCTCTGCAGAAGAGTTAGGACCCCACCCAACGTGTGTCCTGAACATGACACTAAACAATCTGATGGTGAGGTTCTAGTAATGGTGGAGCTTTGGGGAATTCGGAGTACCCCTTTATTGCCAACGCTCCCAGATCCATTCTGGCCTGGAGTAGTTGCACCTGATAGGGTCTTATCAATGGGTCAAATAAAGCTAAACCGAATTGCTTGAAAGAGAACTGTTTTAACATTTAAATGCTTGTAAACAAAAACTATACTTATACTAAACTGAATTGTTTGAAATTTAATTTGGCGTTAAACGACCTGAAAAGTGTTGATATGCGGTAAAACAAAACAACCAATCAATTGGCTTCCAATTACATTAGCCTGATTCCTATAACCTTCTAAAAACTGTATTAATCTTCGTCCCACGCTATCAACCATTTCTAAATGTGGTTTTATCACATTGGTGCCCCTCGGTATCTAACAGAGATAAAACTTCTGAGAAAACTTTGCGATATTCTTTTCTTTCTGCTTAGAATACGCAGCCTGTATCCCCTGCAGTTGGGTAAGACCCCCAAACGGGTGTACTGGGTGTGAAATTTAACTGCATCTGATGGTGAGGCTCCAGTTATAGAGATTTGAGGAATGAAAAGTTACAATTTCATTGCCATTATTCCCGGGCCCACACTGAAATAGTGGTATTACCTGAAATTACCGTTTTATCTTTGATATGTGTCTTTTATGAAACTACTCTCTTATTCTTTGAAGTGTGTTTTTTTAAGAAAGTATTTACTTATCCTTTAGGTTTAAGAGCTAGAAAACCTTCACAAGTGAGTTCCTGTCTCATTAGGTGCCCCATTCATACAGCCTTGTGTTACATCTAAGCAAAAAAAGCTTAGTAAATCACATATTCTTTGGGTCCCAACCCTTTTGAAATAACACCTTTATCCTGAGTGTGTGTCTTTCATGAAACTATACATTTATCCTGAGTGTGTGTCTTTCATGAAACTATACATTTATCCTGAGTGTGTGTCTTTCATGAAACTATACATTTATCCTGAGTGTGTGTCTTTTAAGAAATTACTTTCTAATCCTTAGTGTGTGTCCTTCATAAAACTCTCCTCTCGTTCTTAGGGTCTTATCCTTGAGTTATTTACTTAGCTTTGCAAAGTTGTGGCACAAGGCAATAAGCGTGAAGCCCTCAGTGAAAATCAAACTCCCGAACAATGATCTGCTAATCTTGCTTGTTAACCATTACACCACTTTTGGTGTTCATTCTTTATGGGATTTCTCTCCTAGACTATGTTTTTTTGTGGAACACTCTGTATTATTCTTGGTGTCAGTCAGGAAATAATTCCCTCCTCAACCCCTGGGTGAATTTTTGGTTTCCAGAAGAGAATTGGCACCGCAGAAAGGCAAATTCAGAAGATTGGAATGTTGGCATTTACTTAGCTTTACTTAGTCTGGTTTCCTGGCCGCAGTTTGTTTCTCAACCTAATACTAATAATTTTCAAACAGGTCTCTTTAACAAACAGATGGAACCCTAACAGGTATCACTCGTCCAGGTTAGAGTTGATCTGGGAGTAATGGTAATGAAAAGATAACTTCATACTGCTGAGAAATCAAGAGCCTCACAACCGGATGCAGTTTCGAGTCATACCCCGGTTATCCTTTTTGGGAGGGTGTTTTGCCCCTCTGCAAGAGGATGCTGTCGACATATTGTAAATCAAGCCAACAAGCCCAATTATCAAAAGGAAAAGATTTTCATTAAAAGATAGAAGTTTTATATATATAGTATTTTATCTTCCTCTTTATAATCGGCTGTTGTTTTTTTTCATGTGAAACAATCTAAATGGATTGTCAGGTAGATTTTTGTATATTTGCCCAACCAACTTCCTTTCGTTTTTGATTATTTTTGGATATGGAATAGAAAAAACAAAAAGAAAGAAACAAACAACACCAAACCAAGAACAAAGATTGTCGCTTGTTTTGTAAAAATATCCAAAGAAAGAACTTAAAAAAAAAAAAAATGGCATATTTTGGCAAGTTATTCTTTGGATTATTTTACTACATCTACTTAATGTATTTTTTTTTATCCGAACTCATATTCTGTAGGCTACACAACACTTTGTTAATGAAGTATGTGACCAAGAAATGGGGTAACAGTTAATAACTTGGTTGCAATAAAAAAATGATCCCTTTTTTTATGTACACATATTTTTTTAGATATAAAATTTGTGTATTTGTATACTTGTATATTTCATAGATTGGAGAAATGTCCAGAATCGAGTGTGAACAGGAAATGAGGGACTAGTTTTCGATTTAGTTTTAATAGAGAATTGGTCCCTTATATTATGTCCACCTTACAGATTGTTAAAGTAACTTAGAACATATTTTAAGAAGTTACTTTAACCCTTCCTTAACAAAGGAAACGTAAAGAATCCATTGAGGTCAATATTTGGGGGAACAGTTTTTAATTTGATTGCAATACAGAATTGGTCTCTCACTTTATGTCCTCATATTTTTTTAATTATAACATTTGTATATCTGCTGTTGTTTTCGGAAATTATCTTTATCTGTTTTTAATGGGAGAAATGTAGAGAATCCAGTGGGAACAAGAAATGGGGGACCAGTTTTTGAATTGTTTAAAAGAGAAAACTGTTCTTTTACTTTATATCCACATCCCACATTCTTAATCAAATGTTATAGTTGCTTGCATGTTTTGTGGAGTCAATTTCGTCTTTCCTTGCCAACAGAAATGTAGAGAATCTTTCTCTGACCAAGAAATGGGGGATCAATTTATAACTCAATCGTTATGCTGAAAAGATCCCTTTCGCTACATCAGATTTTGCGAATGAAATTCATTCATCAGTTGATGGTGGTGCCCGTGGTGTAATTGTTATCGTCGGAGGAAATGGACACGGCGACACGAGTTCAAATCCAGGACGAGGCTGATTGCATTTCACATAGCACTAATACCCTTGGGAAAGGTATGAATCCAATTATTCTCCCTCCAGCTATGGGTAAATAGAAGGGCAGACTGTGTTTTTCAGCCTTGGTGAGGCAACTAGTCTAGGAGAATGAAAACTCTAAATTCAAACCTGTTAAAAGGAGGTGCCTGTGGTGTAATGGTTATCGTCGGAGGAAATGGACACGGCGACACGAGTTCAAATCCTGGACGAGGCTGATTGCATTTCACATAGCACTAATACCCTTGGGAAAGGTATGAATCCAATTATTCTCCCTCCAGCTATGGGTAAACAGTAGGACAGACTAGGTCCTAGTCTAGGAGAAGTCTGAATTCAAACCTGTTAAACTCCGCTTAAAAATTGACCTTGTGTCATATCCTGCCCGAGCGGAGGTGTTGGTAAATAGGATCAGTTGATGTTGTTTTGGGAAGTTTCTTTTCATCGTCTTTTGACAAGAAATATCTATAGAGTTCGTTGTGATCAAGAAATGGAAGACCGGTTTTTTTTTAACAAAGTTACAATATAAGATTAAACCCCCCAAGTTTATATCCGATTTGATTGTTTTCCAAGAATATTAACAAAAGAATCCATAAGATGAAATTTAATTCCTACTTTCAGCAAAATTGTAATATACGTAACTGCTGTACTCCCTACATAATGGACTCGCCCTCCTCCATAAATACTCGTCAGGAGAGTTGGTCAAACCTCCCGTAGGGCACCTCTGGTGGTGTAACGGTTAGCATGCTAGACTAGCTAACCTACACGAGTGAGTTCGAGTCTCATTGGGTGCCTTATTCATTCGGCCTTGTGCCACATCGAAGTAAAGAGCTTTGTAAATTACTGGTCAAACCTCCTGTGTTTGGTCTGCCTATCCGGTTGTTTGAGGCGCACGTCTGTCGGCTGTTTTGGTCAGCGCAGCTCAGTCGGGTGTTGCCTCAGCACTGGACATTTTTTCCGGCCTAAGGGGGGCTGTCCCCCGGCTTTTACCCCCCTACGGGGGTTGGGTTAGGTTTGGGTTTATTGCCTGAGTCGCCCCATATAAGGTCAATGCCGATGGGGCCGAAGGTATTTTTGGCAATGCCGGACGCGTGTGGACTTCGGCGCAGCGACCGGACCCACCATAAAAACGGCCTTGTGCCAAATTCGCTCTTTTGGTGGGGGACGTGATAGATGACTGACCAAATCCCCGTGTTTGGTCTGCCTCTCCAGTTGTTTGAGGTGCACTTCGGTCGGCCGTGTTTTGGTCAGCGCCGCTCGGTCGAATGTGGCCTCAACACTGGAGATGAAAGGGTCTGTCATTTTTGGCTTTATTTCAACGAAGCTTTCAGGAATTGTTAGGGTTTATCCCTACAAGAATTTTAAATTAAACTAAAAGACCCGTTTTAATTTGGGATCTGTCTTTCCCTCGTAATATCTTAATGTCCTTTTCTTTGTAAACGAGGTTTGGTTTGGTGTCTTTGTTTAATGGCATATCAACCTTTGCAGGTTATTTAATGCCAAAGCCATTCTCCTAGATAGAAAAGTAGTGGTACTATTTAACCCATAGCAAGGAGGATAAGGGGGTTGCACACCTTTCCCAATGATATATGCCCGAAAGTGAACGTAATAGCGCGACTGGAGTACGAACTCGCGCACTACGATTCCGCAATCCATCACTTTAACCATTACACCACGAGTACACCCCCTTGTAAAAGAGGTATTGGAAACAGAAGCAGAGATATAGGTACAAAAAGACTGAGATAGGTAGATAGATGTGAACAGACCGAAACAGATATGAATAGACATATATATATATATATACTACCAGTCTTAAGTATTTGGCAACCTTCAAAAATATTTATTTCTCATTCTAAAAGTGTTATTTTTAATGAAAAAGTTCAGCACCACAAACGGTTTTATTTATTATGCTAAATACAAATCTTCCTGAGCAAAATTAAATACAGTAAGTTGGCGACTGTAGTCGAGGGCGACCGGAGGCTCCCCTTTCAGTAGCTACTACACCGATGTGTAGTGTACGGCGCTATTCCTTTCCCTGGATTGCTCCACTTTACCCTTAATACGTACCTTTTATTACTGAGTGTTAAGCAAGGAGGTACCAAGTACCATTTTTAAAGTCTTTGGTATGACGCGACCTGGAATTGAACCCAGATCTCCTAGACCATTGGTGAACACTCAAACGACTAAGCCAATGAGCCACCAAAAAACACAAAAACTACTTTTTGATTCATCAAAATGACCCTTTTTGACCGCGATCACTGCTTCACAGATTCTTGGCATTTCTTCTACCAAAGACTGGAGGTAGACTGAAGATAGTTCTGCGTAGCTTTCCTGCAAGAGTGGCCAGAGGTGAGCCGCACTTGTGGGTTGTTTAGTTCTGACTTTTCGGTCAAGTTCATCCCACACCAGTTCAATGTGTTTTAAGTCTACGGAATGTGCCGGCCAAGACATCAGTTGAAGGACGTGCTTTTTCCTTTTTGCTTTTAATGTACCTCTGGTAGGGTCTACTAATATATTTTGGCTCGTCATCTTACATGAATACAAATCATTTACCCACATCACGCGTTTCAGATGGGATTACACGATGTTGCAGTATGCTGTGATTGCCTACCTGATTCAATTCGTCCTTTACCTGGTGCAAATCCTCTGCTTTGCAATTGTCAAAAGCCCCCAGCTTCCTCCATGCTTTACGGTTGGTGTGATACAGGGGGTTGCAGTGTAACACTATGTAGGTGGTCCGCCAAGCAGACGATTCCTTTGTCTGTTTTTGCACGAAACCAGACAAAGGGTTTTAGTCTCGAGATCTCGGGTGACCGGCAGTAGGAAGGGAACGCCAGTCAGAGAGTTGGAAAAAGGAGCTCGAGGAGGCAGTTGGCGACGGGTGACGCGAGTGACCAGTCACCGGAGCAGAGAGACCAGTCGGATGAGATGAGGTCCAGAGCAGTGAGGGAAGATGAGTCAAGATGAGTCGTCATTCCAGTAGCGTTGTAGAATTGTCGCTAGAAACCCACGACAGCGTTAGTCTACACATGCACAATGTTACATAACTCCCTTTCTGCACTTGAGTTAACCCAAGCATATTGTTCGTTTGTTCTTTTTTCTCCCACTCCCTCGATTGTATTTCTTGTAGCGGTAAAGAAATATGCGATGCCCCTATCGGAACTACTAGTTGATCACCGGCCGTAAAGTGAAATGGCTTGAAGAAGTTGATGTAACGTGGGGGTCGAGGGGGTATCGTCACAGCAGTCCTTTCACTAATTCTTCACCGCACATAGACCCCCACATTTGAGTCAAATATTAGTCTGTGCAAAGGATTTTATTCCACTGTTCTATAATCCAGTCTTTGTGTGCCTTGGCCCATTGGAACCTTTTGACATTGTTTTGCTTCCTCAACAGTGGTTTCTTGACTGCAATTTTGCTATAGAGGCCAGCTTCACAGAGTGTTCTTCTCACAGAGGATGTTGACACATCTTTTTCACGACATTGGTTCATTTAAGCAGTGATGTTTAGAGCAGTCAGCCTTCTGTTTGAAATTACCATCTGGATAGGTAAAAAGGTTGCATCTATCAAGCAGTAATTTAACACAATAAAGTCTAATGTGATTTTATGTGGTGGTATAATGTAACTTTTGGGAAACGTTTTATTCATGCTCAGTGCTAAAGAAGAAAAATGGCTTCAAATCAATTTTTCAAAATATATCGGTTATATTAAGGTTAAAGTTATCGAGGAAAAATTGTATTTAGTATTATAAATAAAAACATTGTGGTACTTAACTTGTTTCATTTAAAATAACACTTTTAGGTCAAGAAATAAAATTTTTGTGAGTGGCCAAATAATTTTGACTACTACTACTACTACTACTAGTACATATATATACATATATAGGGTGGAAAGACCAAATTGTCGCTCGAGAAAAGACGACATGATTCCATTTCCGTTTAATGAAAACCGGTTTTCTTTTTTTTTTTTTTTTTTTGTTGCAGACCATCTACTAGTTGGACAGTTGTGTACAAATTCCAAGAGTGATAAGAGCCTTCTGTCATGTCTGAAAATGACACAATGTTCAACGAGCGAGATCAGAGATGAACGGCTGTACAACTCATGGTCTCTACCGATCCAAGTTATGACAACAGAACCATTGCCAGCACCCTCAAAATGCAAATATGGACTGCCACGAATATCAGGGACGTGGCCAGGATGATGAAAACAAAGTTTCCGGCTCCGGTTATGGTCTTTGATGTGGTTTCAAGTGAGGGCCACATCATGTCACTTCACATCTTCGAAGTCGGCAAAGTGTACCTGGATGTACTGATGAGTGTGATGATTCCCTGGTGCAATCAGGTGGTCGGTAGCAGACCCTGGGTGTGGCAGCAGGACTCGGGGCTGGCCCACAAGTCCAAACAGACCCAGGCTTGGCTTTAGAAGGAGTGCTACGACTTTGTACCCTTCTCTCACTGCCCCCCTCCGCCCCAACCTGAACCCGCTGGACTTCTTCATTTGGTCATACGTCGAGAACATCACCAACAGGACCTCCCACAACACCAAGGCCAACCTGATCGCCGCCATCCGCCGAGTATTCGCCGAGCTTCCACCAGCGCTTGTGGAAAAGGCATGCTCCCAGTTCCGGATCGGTATCGAGGCGGTGATTGAGGCTGAAGGTGGCTACATTGAATAGATGTCAGCTCTACTACATAATCAAGTTACCTGAATTGAATTTTTCAATAAAAGTTTTAAAATAAAGCTGTAGTGTTATTTTCTTTAGGACGACAATTTTATCGTTTCACCCTGTAGATGTCAGCTCTACTACATAATCAAGTTAGCTGAATTGATTTTTTCAATAAAAGTTTTAAAATAAAGCTGTAGTGTTGTTTTCTTTATGATAACAATTTTATCGTTCCACTCTGTATAGGAAACTGACTGATTTTCACACTCAAAAAAGCGTTAATTTTCTGCAAAAACATTAATTTATAGGAAATCAAGTGATTTTCATACTAATAAATAGTGTTAATTTTTGTACAAAAATAAGTTCGGAGAAGGTGTAATTTTTGTGTTGGTATTTTAATATTTTATGACCAATCAACGTCTACATGCTAATTTTAAATTTTCTTTGAGAATTACAGACGACAATATTTGAATTGTTCCGAAGGATCAAAATCCAAAATAATTCAAGAAATTTTTTTCCTCCTAGATTGTTAAAAATATATTTTTTTAACTAATTAAATTTAAAGATAAATTAATAACTTTTTAATCTAATTTCAAGCTGACTTCAATTTTATAAATAGCGACAAAATAAATTATTCTTCAGTTGGTTTCTTGTTATTTTTAATGGCATATCAACCTTCATGGGTTATTTAATGCCAAATCTATCCCTTTTTTTTAGAAGCACAGTAGTGGTACTATTTAACCCATAAATGGAAGGATAAGGGGGTTCATACCTTTCCCACGGGTATTTGTCCGAAAGTGAACGTAATATATATATATATATATATATTGTCATCCACAGACAGACTGTTTCGTTGTATCACAACTCATTAGTGTGGCTAGACACATGAGATTCTCAAAGCTGAGATCAAAAACTGTTACACACACATTATATATATATATATATATATATATATATATATATATATATATATATATATATATATAATGCGTGTTTGTTTATATATTGTCATCCACAGACAGACTGTTTAGTTGTAACACAACTCTTTAGTGTGGCTAGACACGTAAGACGCTTGAAGCTGGGACTGAAACCCGCCCAACTTTCCATTAGACTTAGTATCAGACCGCTTAGCCAACAAGCGTACCACGTCAGCTAGGGAATTATAAGATATTAAGAAGTTGTTTTCGTTTGTTTATATTTATAAGGAGAAAGAGGGAAAAGTAGAGAGGGAAAGAGATATGAATAGACAGATATATACGATGGGTACGATGGGTAAATCATCATATTAAATTATTAATTTTGCGCATTTAGTTGGTTTGTTTCAGTTTTCGTCAACTGTGCATCAAACTAGAGTTAGTAGGGCACTGTCTGTAAGGAAAGCAGCACCATGACGCAATTCATTCCCCCAGACATTTGAAAACGGCATGCTGTACAGCTCGGCATTCACAACGGAAGATCCAATACGAAGATTTCAGAGTGTTTGGTTATCAATCTGAAGAAAATGCAGTTAAAAAAAAAAGACCCTCCGTTTTTGTTTGGGAGATCCAAGTCATGATCGCACTATCGGCTGGGGTTATAGAATACGCCGACTGCATCTCTGCAGAGGGGTAAGACCCCCGCCCACCAACAAGTGTCTTACATTAAACTGCATCTGATGGTGAGGTTTCTGTTCTGGAATTTTGGGTAATGTGGAGTACCCCTTCATATCCATTACTCCCAGGTCCACTCTGACCCGGGGTGGTATTACCTGATAGGGTCCAATCTATGGGCCATATAGAAATTTGACCATTTAACAGTGTACAAAAAATGATTGGTAAATTGGACTGTTAGTATTACATAAAATACTTGGAACGATTTAATTGTGTGCAAACGAATACGCTAAATAGAATTATTAGTGGTGAATAGCAATAATTGAAACCGTTTAACTGTGTATAAAAATTGAATTAATGGTATTACATAATTGAATTATTAGTATTAGAGAGAAATACTTGAAACCATTTAACTGTGTGCAGACAATGAGCTCTGGTTCGTTTAAAATGTTATCTACAAAATATGCATTAACAAATATATAATGTAAACAAACGGCTGCCGCTGCTGTTGCTTAATAAATACCTTAAAAATTCCCTTAGACAACGTGGTCCGCTTGGTGGCCGAGAGGTCTGAGACTTAATCTAACGTAAAGTTGGACGGGTTTCGATCCCGGCTTCGAGCGTCCTGCGTGTCTAACCACACTGAAGAGTTCTGATAGAACGAAACAGTCTGACAATATATATATATGTAAACAAGTCTTGGATTGGCGTTTGAGTCAACCGGGTTTCGATCCCAGCTACGGGAAGCTAGTATGTCTAGCCACACTGATGAGTTCTGATAGAACGAAACAGATCTGTGTGTATATATAAAGAGTATTTGGCATTGACCTAACCCTAGTCGAGGGTGATCCGAAGGCTCCCTTTTCAATAGCAACTACACTGATGTGTAGAAGAGGGTGCTACTCCTTTCCCTGGATTACTCCACTTTACCCTTGATCCTTACCTTATAATGTTGAATATTAAACAAGGCGGCATCAAGTACCATTTTGGTATGACTCGACCTGAACTCCGACCTCCCGGAACATTGGCGAACACTCTACTCAAACCCAACCAACCAACCAATTAGATATACTTTGATTTTTCTCATATGAGAACAATTTCTGCCAGGAACAGTGATGAAAACCAAACACTCAATTTATATCATGGTGTTTGTAGGTAGTTACAAGCTATGGGGACATCATGCCTACATTCATCTTCCCACTTAGCCTCAGAATTAACACTGATGCCTACATCAAGTGGTTGAAGGAGGTAGTGTTGACCTGGATCGAGAGGGAGGCTACTCGAAGACAGTACATTTGGCCATTGGACTGCGCCAAGCCACACCAGCAGGAAAATCCAGTGTTGACTCCAAGAAAATTTCTGTGATCACTTCACCCCG
>OY757944.1:32778598-32836098 GCA_963585895.1 Sepioteuthis lessoniana
CCATTGGCCAGGAGAACCACGTGACCTGCTTAAAACTACGTCCCCGTTTGAATTTCGTCCTCTATTTTTTGGAGCCGATTCCAAGACACGTATTTTCTATAAATTCGTCGTCTTCAAACATTCTATCTCTTCTTCCCAATTTCTATTGCAGCACTAACACACTCTCTCCAGTGTGACTCCCTTATTCACCAACAGACGTCAAAAGCCACAAAATGGATAAGCCTCGCAAACATTCATTTCTTCAAAATACTTTGCCTGTGAGACTTTTTCCAGCCTCGGAAACACCGACTGTTTCAAACCTCAGGAAGAAATGAACATTTAAAAATATGTAGTCGACATGAATAGGACACTTTTATTATTTAACCCTTTCTGTAGTTTTAGTTGTGTTAGTCACACACACACACACACACACAGGACTATTTTACGAACAATATAGAACCATAGCAGTATTTTAAATGTATCATTGAATGTTTTGTTATGAATATAAATTCGTTTTGTTTGTCGCCTTGTTTTGAATGTTCCTTTTGTCCGCACCGTTTCATATCTTTATACTCATTTACTTCATTTACTACATTTGTCTCCATCTGCCTATTTTCCCTTTTTCCATTGGCCTTTTGCCAAACATAACATACCACTAAACTAAACATATACTAAACCACAACATTAAATTTTGGGGAACTAAACATATCTACCAAATAACATATCCCCCCTACAAGAGGAGCCCTGGAGTGCATGTTCCAGATGTTTGCCATTCAGTTAAATGTACGGTTAAATATGGCATGCGAAGTTGTTGATAACACGAGCACATTTTTTCTGGGTGATCTCTTGAATCTTCTAGTTACCCTACGATCTTCACAAGTGTCATGAGCTTCAAAGTTTTTGACCCACTTGAAAATCTGACTCCTGTTTGGAAATTGGTTGAAATGGAACTTCCTACTGCACCTTCCTTGAACAATCTTGAAAGACTGTTGTATACCGGAAGCTAGAATGTACAGTATACTAGTACGTAAGAATTTGTAATTCGCTGCAGAGTGTTAACAAATGGTATTACATTGACAGTTCGCGTAAAGATCTCCATATGACTTGTTACGCACTTCTCGAAATAACAGTAAACTTATAGTAATGGACTATTTCCATTACCCCCAGAAAAAGTACGAAAGGTCAGTCAACAACAGACTTAGTTTTGTAATATGTCTTCTAACAAAAGATTTTCTGCTCCATTGTCCAAGGCATGATTTCACTAAATTTGGCTAAATATATTAAAATGTTTAGAATTTCTTTGGAACAATCTGAAAAGAGAAAGAGAATAAAGTCACCTGAGATGTTAGAGAACGTTACGTTTTGTTTAACAATTGTGATTTGAGACAGAAACATTATGAACATAGAGACTTTGTTTTTGTATTATTGTGTAATGAAATGGCAGCGAATCGAGAGCTAGACTGTGTGACCGACAACAAAACGTCAATCCCGATAACTCTCATGGCAGGTGTGTGGGGTATGAGGCTGAATGTCAAGGGCAATGGGCAAAGCTGTGTTGCCGTTTGATATATGACTCCATATTTTGGTTATTTTATTCTACCCCCACGTTGGCTAGTAGGTGTAATGCCTGGCCCCAGAAAGTCCCCCCCCAAAAAAATTTTACAAAAGAAGACAGTAACAGATAGGAGACGAAGGCGTTTCTTTCATACTTTCCTTTTATTTACTGGGTTCAACAACTATTCCATGGGTGAGGGAGATTTCCCTGAATACAACTGAAATGGTTGAATCCCCCAGTGAAGGTGTCAAAAATACGTTAATCGTTTCATGCATGTGTTTGTCCTCATTTGGTATTTCGGGCTTCCATAAAGGTTAGTTTCTTTTGGTAGTTTGTCAAAGTTCGGTTGCTTTAGTTAGTTGTTCATTTGTGTTTTTTTATATTACAGCATAATGTTGACCGAGAGAGATATGCTACTGGGTAAAAGGGACTAACCAACGCCACGTCCAAAGACGTATACGTGGTGCCCAGACACCATCAGCAACGATGTTGTCAAATCGCTGGTCACTGCCTGAAAGAGAAAGAAAACCTGTTCCCCTTTGACAAGAGGTGGCCTTTTTTCTTTACGCATGCGTCATCCCTTTTTCCTGTCAGGGACCGCTGGGAGTTTCAGCAAATTTAAGTTTTCTTTTCTTTTTTTTTAAAAATTCAATTTAAATTGTTTTTTTATTCATTTATTCGTTCCCTACAGGTGTAAGAAACGGTCAACCGAGAGCTGGATTTTTAAAGGGGTCATTTTGTTAATGGGATACTGGCCGAACGATAAGTAAGGACCTGAATTTTTGGGCAAGCGAAACTGCCTTTCACTCGAGAGGGTATAATTTAACAAACGATAGAGCAAGTGTGAAACCTTCCTTTCGACTGTTCCCAAATCAAGAAAACGTGATGGTATTCCCGAATCTATGAAGGAAAGATCTACCTACCTATTTAGTTATCTATCTGGTAATTTCTTTCTCTCTAGCTATCTATCTTAACTAGTTAATTAATGGCATACATTTAAGTCTTGATTCTCATTAAAAAAATGAATCCAAAAGAAAACTCAATAACCAATAAAAGTGTCTGATGTTTGAGGATAATTAACCTCTGACCTCCGAGACAAGATGAGAATTAAAAAACTTAAAAGCATTGTGACCTCAGCGAAAGAAGAATCTGATGTGAGAATCTCTTCGGTGAATTCCCGATTCGATTGTGAGCAGAATCTCGCACCCAGCATTTTAAATCTCGCAAGAAGAAGAAGAAGAAGAAGAAGAAGAAGAAGAAGCTTTCTTGCTTTGTAGACGTGTATATTTAACTTCCGGGCCTTTGAAAGCACGTTGGATATTTACAAGTTAAGCATATTCAACGTTCCCGCTAATCTTTCTCACGGCTGGTAGGCAATTAAAGAAGTGGCTATCTATCTATCTATCTATCTATCTATCTATCTATCTATCTATCTCGGGCTTTTTCTATCTATCTATCTATCTATCTATCTATCTATCTATCTATCTATCTATCATTCTGATTATAGCTATCTCTCTTTCATTCGGAAGAAGAAGGAGAAGAAGAAGCTTTTATGTTTTATGGGCGTGTATATTTAACTCCTGCGAGTCAAAAAGCACGTTGGATACCTACAAGGTAAGCATATTCTTATAAGCAACGTTCCCGCTAATCTTTCCCATAGTTTGCACTCAAGTGAAAAATTTGCATCGTCATTTACAGAACCAAGCTTGGCACAAGGCCAAAAATTTGGAGCACCTAGAGAGAATCTAGCCTTATCGGTGGGACTTAGAATACGCTATCTCCTCTGCAGAGAGATTACCCCCATCTAAAAAGGAGTTTCCTGGGTATGTTACTAAAATGCGTCTTAGTTGGCAAGTCTTTGTATTAAATTTGGCAAAATGGAGGGTGGTATTGAAAGCAAGAGGCCAAATCCTTGCTTAGTCGTCTTCCAGGGAAACTCAATCTTGCCACTTACAGCAATGATGCCATTCAACAAGACCCTTAGAAAGTGCTCGGTCACGGGGTGTGTGTGTGTGTGTGGGGGCTACGAATTTATAAAAAGAAAAGATTAATCATCTAATGTACATGGTTGACGTAGAGGCATTCGTAAAAATAAAAAAATAACTGGACAAACAATAAGAATATACAGCTAGACTATAGGAATGGAATTTGGCATTGAAAAATGTGTCATGATCGTAATGAAAAGTAGGAAACGAGAAACAGCAAAAGGAATAGAACTTCAAAAATTGGAAAGCATGAAAAGGAAACTTACAAGTACTTTGAAATATTTGAAGTAGCCACAATCAAACAAGTGGAGACGAAGGAAAAAATAAGAAAAGAATACCTTAAATGAACGAAAAGATTTCTCAAAACCAAACTCTGCTGCAGAAATGTCGTAAAAGGTTGGTTGGTTGGTTGTTCGGATTTTATGGCACATCAACCCTTGTAGGTTATTCAATGCCAAATCTATTTTCATAATCGTTTAATCGTCAAAAACATTTCTATTTCAAACTATTCAGTTTAGTAAAACTTCTAATTTAGCTAATTCAGTTTAGTATAAGTATAGATTTTGTTTACACACATTTAAATGTCAAAGCAGTTCTATATTAAACAATTCAGTTGAGCGTAAATACAGTTTCAATTTCAAAAACAGTTCCATTTAAAACAATTCAGTTTAGTATAAGTATGCAATTTGACTATAAGTATGCAATTTAATTGTCAAAACCATTTCTATTTCAAGCTATTCCGTTTAGTCAAACAGTTCTAATTCAAACAATTCAGTTTAGCATAAGTACGCAGTACAGTTCTATTTAACCTATAGATAGGACCTTTATCAGGTGCTACCACTCCTGGCCAGAGTGGACCTGGGAGCGATGGTAATGAAGGGGTACTCCACATTCCCCAAAACCCCAGCACTACTGGAATCACACGATTAGATTGTTTAGTGTCATATCCAGGACACTCGTATGTGTGTGTGTGTGTGGGGGGGGGTTCTTACCCCTCTTCAGTGAAATAGTCGGTATATTCTACTGCCCCTGCCGACTGGGCAATATCATAAAAGAAAGAAACATTTGAGTACTCCTTGTAAGATATTCGGATCCATTCTTAAAATGGACGAGGGTTGAAGTCAGAGAAATTGACTTAAAGACAAGAAAGTTGATGACTATGCACAAAGCCTTACACATGAGAGATGAGATTGACCGACTATGTGTCAAGAAAAGGAGAAGGAGGAAGAGGACTCGCCAGCATTAAGGATGGTGTAGATGCAACAATTCAAGGACTTGAGGACTACATTCAAAAGGACAAAGAAAGACTCTACTATAGTCGACCTTAGTCGAGGGTGGCCCGAAGGTTCCCTTTTCGATAGCTACAACACTGAGGTGTAGGGGACGGCGCTATTTCTTTCCCTGGATTGCACCACTTCACCCTTGATCCCTACCTTATATTGCTGAGTGTTAAACAAGGAGGCATCAAGTACCATTTTTTGAGTTTTTGGTATGACTCGACCTGGGGTTGTCAATTTCCTGCTTTTTCCTGTTCTTTCTCTCCACTTTCTCTCTCTATGTCTCTCTCTCCCTCCCTCTGTCTCTCTCTACCTCCCTCTCTCTGTTTCTATCAACCTCCCTCTCTCTGTCTCTCCATCCCTATCTATGTCTCTCCCTCCCCCTCTCTCTGTTTCTCTCCCCCTCCCTCTCTATGTCTCTATATATATAGTTTGCCTTACTGTATATGCATATGTATATATATTGTCTACCTAATGTGAGTAAAAATACACACACACACACACACACACACACACACACACATATATATATATATATATACTTGCCCTACTCTGTATATATATATATATATATATATATAATCTACCTTACTATACGCACACACACACACACACACACGCATATATATATATATATATATATATATATATATATCGTTTCTCTCTCTATATATAAATATATATATAGTCTATCCTAATATGAGCGTATATATATATATATATATATATATAAATTGTTTGCTCTACTATGTATATATATATATATATATATATGTATGTGCGTGTGTGTCTAAAGATGTTTTTGGACGTACAAAATTTATTTAAAGCTACAAAAAGACCTAAAGTTCTATTCATGATGAATAGCAAAAAAAAAAAAAAAGAAAAAAAAAAAGGTGACAAGCTAGCTGAACTGTTTCGGCCTCGCTTAACAAAGCTTAATCGAGGAAAATATGGTTTCTCTCTCTATATATAAATATAAATATATATATAGTCTATCCTAATATGAGCGTATATATATATATATAAATTGTTTGGTCTACTGTATATATATATACATATATATATAATCTGCCTTTCTATGTGTGTGTTTATATATATATATATATATATATAGTCTGGTCTAATGTGTGTATATATACACATATACATAGTCTGCCCTACTGTGGGTATATATATATATATATTGAAGGGTAGCTTAGCACCTTAGCATTGGTATAGCACATGTTCGAGGAGAACGAAGACCCTGAATTGAAAACAACTTTACTTCAGAGAATTAATTTAAAAAAAAAATTATTGCGGACTTTTCCCCCTCATCTTGGTAGTTTTTGAGTTGTTTCTTCTTTCACTACGTTTCGGCCAAATTTCACCTCTGGCCAAAAAGTGATTCCAATTAAAGACAAGTACAAACTTTACTTCACTTAAAAATTGACCTTGTGTCGTATCCTGCTTTGAGTCGTTTACTGACAAAATAAATACTTAGATGGATGACCATTGAGTAACTTGATGTCTCTGTGGCAGATTAATTTAAATTTACTATAAATCTAAAAATACGTTTGTTAAAACTGAGAAACTAAGTCATTCAAAAGGAATTTGCTGAGTTAAATTAAAAAGCTTGTCTTTTATTTTCAATCGACTTTTATACGAATCTCTCCCATTTTGAAAAATACGTCGCCCTGTCTGTAGGGCTGTGAATATGTTGACTGTATCTCCTCTGGAGGAGAAACCCACAATCAAATAAATTAGTGGTGTTCCAGTTATGAAACTAAAGTGCACCGGGAGATCTGGAGAGTGTATAGTATTCTTTCATTGCCATTACTCCCAGGTCCACTCTGATCCGTTGTGTTAGTACCTATTAGTGTCTCATCTATGAGTCAAATAGATCTATTTAAAAGTCACCGTTTCTTATAATGCTTTAGGTTATCCAAAAAAGAGAGTAACCTAACCAACAAATATTTGGTAGGAAGAAGAAAAGACAACTGAATTAATACTATAATATTCAATTCTACAACATTCAAGGAGGGAAACTAAGATCCTGTCCCAAGCTATAAAAGAGTCACATTACGTTCAAGGAACATGGAGAAAAATCCATATAACAAATTAGTGGAAACCACTTACTGCTTCTCAGGTCTTGTAAAATGGAGAGGTACCAGGTGCATCGCTCTTGAGGAGCGAAACGACTACGTCTATCGCTTTTGAAGTCCTGTTGGCCTAAGAAGTGGATTTACTGGTTCGCCTCGTTACGAGACCAAAAAGGACTCGTGACGTGAGAGAGTTCGTCAAACACTGTGATATGGGAGAACATTCCATTTAGTCCCTCTTTAGCGAGTAGAATTTTTGTTATTGTTTTTGGGCGAAGAAATGTATTCTTGCGCCTGTGTTTATTCCCTCGCTAATTGTTGTTGTTAATAAAGGAGGATGAAGAAGTAAGAAGACGAAGATGCCGTTAGCTTTTACATGAAAGTTTTAATGGCAGCATGGAATATAGAGTTTGCGTTTGTGTTGCAAGCCTCGTGGGAAAGGAAAGAAGTAAAGAGACGAAATGGAGTTATGAGAGAGTAGAGAAAGCAGCGTGTGTTGTTGGTCGTGCGAGGGAGGTATGTTTGCCGTATGTAGCGAAAGTCATATTTGCCATTTAAGGAAATAAACGTTGAAGTCACCGTTAGTTTGTGTTTCTGGTTGTTTCGGGAAGAAGCGCGAATGTCTCCAGAAAATGTTGCCCAGAGGTGAAGTAGTAACTAGGTGCCGGAGCGGAATTAGACATCGCAGTCGACATAGCCAATTTTGGGGGTGAAATAAAGTTGTTCCTGTGTGTGGCGTATTGAATTTATCTAATTCATATTCAACTGGGAACCCTTGGCCTAAGAGAAATAGACGCAAGGGATCCATAAATTAAATAGCTTCCCTCATTGTGTCCATGCTGCTGCTGCTATTGAAGAGCAGCCAGTGAGACGTCTGCACTGAACAGAGTTGTTCAGCCAAAGAGGGTGTTTGACGGTTTTCCCCCAGTTTGTGCTGCCCGGAAAGATGCTCCGGGATGAATAGGATAAGTCATCCTGATTGGGTGAAATTATGCGTCGAATTAAATTACGACTACTTCACCTCTGGGGAACATTTTCTGGAGACATTCACGCTTCTTCCCGAAACAACCAGAAACACAAAATTACAGTGACTTCAATGTTTATTTCCTCAAACAGCAAACATGACTTTTGCGACATACGGCGAACATATCTCCCTCGTACGTCCAACGACACGCGCGGCTATCTCAACTCTTTCATAACTTCAAATCATTCACTTACTTCATTCCTTTCCCACGAAGCTTTCAGCATAAATGTAAACTCTATATTCCATGCTGCCATTAAAACCTTCATGTAAAAGCTAACGGCATCTTCGTCTTCTTACTTCTTCATCCTCCTTTATTAACAACAACAATTAGCGAGGGAATAAACACAGGCGAAAGAATACATTTCTTCGCCCCAAAACAACAAACATTCTTATCGCTAAAGTGGGCTAAAATTTTTCTTCTGGAAAGGCCCACAAAAATCAATGACATGTTCAATGAACAGTCCAGATCTAAATTCAATTTATTGTCATAGAGTAAAATTTATAGAACACAAAAATCTTTTCGTACACTGACAAATAAAAATTGGAATGAAAATTATTTCTGCATGTAAAAATGAAAACCCTGTTCCTTGTTTGACATTCTGGGGACAGTTGAGAACATAGAACTGTACCATTTGCAATTTACACTGTCTGAAGAAAGCGAATGCTAGTTGAGGCAGACTGAGAGTGGAGCCCGGCGACCACTGGTTGTAAATTCAAAATATCCTTCTCCTAGACTGGTTTCACTGTCTACCATACTATTTACCCATTCCCAAGGGAATTAGCAAGAAGTGAAAATGCAAACACTCTTGTTCAGTTCCTGCGATGATATAGTAATATATTGCCTTGACCAGTGGTGAACCTGGTTAATGAAGTTGAATGATACTTTCGGTCGTATATAAAATCAACAAAGCGACCACCGGAGAAACAGAAGTGCGTGGGTGTGATACCCATGGCGTTAAAAATGCACGGGTGTAAGCCATGACCAATGGAGAACAAGCATTGCGTGTGTGAAAACCATAGCCAATAAAAAACAAGCATTGCGTGAATGAAGGGGCGTGGCCGTGTAGGTCACGTGGGAGTTTTAAGACAATATAAGGTCTAGAATTTTGACGGAATTTCAGTTCCCGCTGCTTGTTTTGACTCCCGATAGCTCCTTTCTGTGTTCGAGCTCTCTTCGACTGCTCTTCTGCTCCACACAAGTGTCACTGTTGAAGAATGAAAATATAAGATTATATTCTTATATATACGTGTTCCTCGTTGTTTGCCTAGATCCGGCGGTAGTACACAAAAAATGAGCATAAGGATACTGAGCCAGTTGAAGCCTTCCAACATTTTTTTCCAGTAGGAACAACGTCTTCATTAGTCGGTTTCCAAAATAAGTATTTTGATGGTGATAAAGTTGATTCGTAATTAAATTGAAAACATTTTTTCTCGCTCGGCTTCATTTTTGAGGATGTGAGAAGTCCCAGTGGCATAATGGTTCAAAATCTAATCGCGCTGTAATGGTTAAAGGGCTGGACCGCGGAAACGTAGTACGCGAGTTCGCACTCCAGTCGCGCTATTACGTTCACTTTCGGACAAATACGCTTGGGAAAGGTACAAACCCCCTTATCCTCCCATCTATGGGTTAAATAGTACTATTACTATGCTTCTAAAAGGATGGATTTGGCATTAAATAACCCGAGAAAGTTGATATGACATTAAATAACAAACAAACAAATCCAATCGTGGTATTATGTTCACTTTCGGGCTAATACCATTGGGAAAGGCATGAACTCCCCTATATCCCCTAGCTATCTGTTAATCAGTATTGTTCTTATTCAAGAATAGCTTCGGCATTAAATAACCCTTGAAAGTTGATATAACATTGAAGAAACAAACAAACAAACAAAAAAAAAGCAAGAAACAAAAAAGTCTCATTTCTTTCAAGACAGCTTGTACATTATTGGTTTCTCCTCGAAATCATAATTTTATTTATCTCTCAGCGGATTGTCAGTGATCCCAGCTGGATTTTCATCAATGTCTATTCTAGAGTATTCTTTAAACCTGTCTGCTTTAAACAATTTCAAACAAGCTTTTCGTGAGAAAAACCTAACCACTTGTTTCCAGGTTTTAAAACATAATTTAGGTGTAATTCTTTCAACTGTTTAATTTATTTAATACCGAAGTTCAATTCCTGATTATCGATCAGTCCTCCTGGCCAACATACCACCAATTAGTCAATAGAACTCCTAAGTTTTTTTTTTTTTTCAATTTATTCTACAGTAAACAATTACACCAAATCCTCATTTAACTATCGATATCAGGGCGTGGCGCATGCAACCCACAGATTCATATACAGTAACGCCTGCGCCAGGGCTTGTGATCTATTATAAGCCTGTTTCTATCTATCTATCTATCTATCTATCTATCTATGTCCACCTTTTTAAATCTATCTATCTATCTATCTATCTATCTATCTATCTATCTATCTAAACCTATCTATCAATCTATCTATCTATCTATCTATCTATCTATCTATCTATCTATGTCCGCCTTTTTAAATCTATCTATCTATCTATCTATCTATCTATCTATCTATCTATCTATCTATCTAAGCCTGTTTCAATCAATCAATCTATCTATCTATCTGAGTCTGTTAATATCTATCTCAGTATTATATTATATATATATACATCTCTTTATATCTACCTATTTCAGTCTATTCACATCTATCTATCTATCTATCTATCTATCTATCTATCTATCTATCTCAGTCTCGCGAAACAAAATAAATAGAATATAACAAAAAGATAAAATATTACGTCATCAATGTTTTGTTTGATCAACCTTTTGAAATAGTTTTATAATACGACATATGCTTTATTTTTGGTAAATCAAAATTCTATTTATTAATCCGCAGAACTTGGCAGCAGTCCCGTTTTTTGTTTTTAATTCCATTGAGACACGTGACACTCTCTTCAACACATGCATAAAGCTATGGGCACTGATGTGTATTGAATCAGAAGCAATATGTAACATTAATTCGTAGCCCGCCCTTTTGGGCAACCGCCTGGCATTCGTGCTGGGCGGTTGTTTACTAACAATGACATCTTGGCTCCAGGAGACCATCCCCCTCACCAAGCTTTTTGCTTGTTTCGACAGGATTGAGTTAATTGCTAGGAGCCTGAGGCGCCTTATTTAGGGAATGCCGACGGGGTCAAGTATTTTTGCCCCTGCCACGCATGAGTCTAGATTCGTATACAGCCCCACCATAAAACGGCCTTGTGCCATTTTCTGATACAGTAGGATGTCGCAGCGGCATAATGCAACATGTCACAATAATTACAGGCAAATTCCTAATGAGTGAAATGTTTTCAATTTGGCGTGTATGGAAGGCTAGGTAAACAATAAACACTTTCCTGACCTTTGGTTTGTTGTAAAACTTGCTCTTATTTACCTTGCTCGTTACACGTAAACGTAAAAACAAACTTCTTCTTCTTCTTCTTCTTCTTCTTCTTCTTCTTCTTCTTCTTCTTCTTCTTCTTCTTCTTCTTCTTCTTCTTCTTCTTCTTCTTCTTCTTCTTCTTCTTCTTCTTCTTCTTCTTCTTCTTCTTCTTCTTCTTCTTCTTCTTCTTCTTCTTCTTCTTCTTCTCTTCTTCTTCTTCTTCTTCTTCTTCTTCTTCTTCTTCTTCTTCTCTTCTTCTTCTTCTTCTTCTTCTTCTTCTTCTTCTTCTTCTTCTTCTTCTTCTTCTTCTTCTTCTTCTTCTTCTTCTTCTTCTTCTTCTTCTTCTTCTTCTTCTTCTTCTTCTTCTTCTTCTTCTTCTTCTTCTTCTTCTTCTTCTTCTTCTTCTTCTTCTTCTTCTTCTTCTTCTTCTTCTTCTTCTTCTTCTATTTTTAAAGTTATTTTTTTCTTTTTTTATTTAAACTTGGTTCTTTTCACTCTATATCCGTATCGTCGGTTCCTTCCTGCGTAAAATATTTTGTTTCTTTTTTTTCTCCCTTTTCTTCTTTGTTTCTTATTTTCCGGCTTTTATGTCATTATTCTTTCTTTTTTTTCAATCTATGTTTTGTTGTCTATTTTTCTAAATTTGTTTATTCTATTGTTTTATTTGTTTATTTATTAAAGATTGTTCTTATTTTCACCGTTAAATATTTTTTCTTTCATTGTTCTTTGCCAGTTTTTCTTTTTCTTTTATGCTCTTTCTTTCTTTCTTTCAAATACTATTCTTTCTTTCTTTCTTTCTTTCTTTCTTTCTTTCTTTCAAATACTATTCTTCCCTTTCTTTCTTTCTTTCTTTCTTTCTTTCTTTCTTTCTTCGAATACTATCCTTTCTTTCTTCTTTCTTTCTTTCTTTCTTTCTTTCTTTCTTTCTTTCTTTCTTTCTTTCAAATACTATTCTTTCTTTCTTTCTTTCTTTTCTTTCTTTCTTTCTTTCTTTCTTTCTTTCTTTCAATACTATTCTTTCTTTCTTTCTTTCTTTCTTTCTTTCTTTCTTTCTTTCTTTCAAATACTATTCTTTCTTTCTTTCTTTCTTTCTTTCTTTCTTTCTTTCTTTCTTTAAATACTATTCTTTCTTTCTTTTTTCTTTCTTTCTTTCTGTCGTTATAAGTTTTAATCAAAGATATTTTTCCTTTGTTTTAATAAAAAAGTTTTTTTGTAAAAAAAATTGTTATAAAATTTTCTTTCTTTCTTTCTTTCTTTCTTTCTTTCTTCTGATGTCCTTCCTTCCTTCTGCTTCACCCAACTCATCTTCTTACACACCCTTATTAATCTTCAATTCCATTTGTCAGGACGAAACCTATTTATATCTCAAGTTCGTCATAATTTGCCGCCCTGACCAAGTACGCAGAGAACTGATTTGCGTTATATAAGTTACGAGAAAATATGTTAATGCTGTCAGTGTTTACTACCACATGCGCACACAAGCAAACAAACACTTAGAAATAAAGACAACAGAAATAGACCCAAAGAGTGCATTTAGAAGAAGAAGAAGAAGAAGAAGAAGAAGAAGAAGAAGAAGAAGAAATAAGTGGACAGGTCTGGTCGTAAAACACTTCGAGATTGGTGGCCAGGTGCCAGACTCTGCGAACTTGAGTAAATATCAATACAATTAGAAGAAAAAAAATGAGGGGGTAAAGGGAAAAGAGTAAGAGAATGCGAGAGAGACAAGAAGAGAGAGAGAGAGAGAGAGAAAGAGAAAGAGAGAGAGAGGCTATATAGATAGAAGAAAGAGAGCGAAAAGGAAGAAATTAACCCGAAGAAAGAAGAAGAAGAGTTAGAAGGAGAATAAATAAGTGAATGAAAATAATAAGAAAACCACTAAGGTTAGAAGAAGAAGAAGAAGAAGAAGAAGAAGAAGAAGAAGAAGAAGAAGAAGAAAACAGTTTGAGCTGATAGAAAAAAAATGAATGATTGATTGATTTTAATGGCATATCAACTCGTCTTGAACAATATTAAGCTTAGAGGTTAGGGATTTGCCTTCATTGTATGATAATATTTTCATTTTTTGTTTTGTTGTTTCTTAATAGTTTTTTTGTGCACACGTTTCTGTAGAAAACGAATAATTTATAAACAGTTCAATTTGACCGTAGATGGGATCTTAACTGGAACTACCACTCGGGGTCAGAGAAGACAAAAAAAAAAAAAAAATGAAGAGTTACTTCACATACCCCAGATCTCTGGAACTGGAGCCTTACCATTAGATGCAGTTTAGTGTCATACCCAACACCCACCTTTTTAGGTGGGGGTCTTATTCCTCTGTACAGGATGCAGTCAACCGATAGAATTCTTGATGTAAGAAAAGTGATGAAATAAAGAATTAGATGTGGATTGAGCTGACGAGCAGGGCTGGGGGGGGGTCCAAAGAGGATTAAGTCCGATTGTATTTATTCTATTTACCAACCCCTCCGCTCGGACAGGATATGACACAAGGTCAATTTTTAAGCGGAGTTTAACAGGTTTGAATTCAGAGTTTTCCTTCTCCTAGACTAGTTGCCTCACCAAGGCTTAAGAACCTAGTCTGCCCTACTATTTACCCATAGCTGGAGGGAGAATATTTGGATTCATACCTTTTCAAAGGGTATTAGTGCTATGTGAAATGCAATCAGTCAGGTCCAGGATTTGAACTCGTGTCGCCGTGTCCATATCCTGCGACGATAACCATTACACCACGGAATGGTTACACGTTGTTGGTAACGGTTGATTGGTTGGTCTTTTAAGGAATATCAAGCCTTGTGGGTTATTTAATGCCAAATCCTGTTTTTAATATATACAGAGTAATTAAAAAGTAAATTACAATTTTAAGATATTTACAATGTATTTATGTACGTACATAAATGATAGTTAAAAATATATATAAATTTCAAGATAGAGGATTAATTTTCAATCACCCTGCATATTGGGTTTATAAACGAATAGTTTGTAGGTAACTTTATTTTCAAACGAGTTGTTAGAGCTCATTTGTTTGCACACAGTTAAATGGTTTTAAGTATTCCTATCAAATACTAATAATTCTATTTAATATCAATCATTTATTTACACACAGATAAATGGTTTCAAGTATTCCTATCTAACACTAATAATTCTATCAAATATCAATCATTTATTTACACACAGATAAATGGTTTTAAGTATTCCTATCAAATACTAATAATTCTATTTAATGTCAATCATTTATTTACACACAGATAAATGGTTTTAAGTATTCCTATCAAATACTAATAATTCTATTTAATATCAATCATTCATTTACACACAGATAAATGGTTTCAAGTATTCCTATCTAACACTAATAATTCTATCTAATATCAATCATTTATTTACACACAGATAAATGGTTTTAAGTATTCCTATCAAACACTAATAATTCGATTCAATATTAATCCATTGTTTGCACACAGTTAAATTGTTTCAAGTCTTGCTATTTAACATTAGCAAATTTATTTATCAAGTATTCAAGTAATACGAACAATTTATACACGGTGGTATGATTTCATATAACTAGTAATTAAATAATTCTTTGTAAATTCTATTTCATATTAATCTTTTGTTTAAACACAGGTAAACAGTTTCAAGTATTCTTATCTAACACAAATAATTCTATTCAATATTAATCCTTTGTCTGCACACAGCTGAATAATTACAAGTATCCCTATCTAACTCCAATAGCTCAATTCATCATCAATAATTTATTGGCACACAGTTAAATGTTTTCAAGGACTGCTATTTAATCTTAGTAATTTTATTAATCAAGTATTCCTATGTAATATCAATAATTTGCCCACAGCTGTATGGTTCCAAATAACTAATGACAATAATCCCTAATAAATGAATGAACAGTTCTTTTTGACCCATTTGTGGGACCCTAACAGATACTACCAATCTGGTTCTCAGTGGAACTGGGAGTAATGGTAATCCACGTTTCATTAAGCTCCAGTACTAGAGTTTCACCATCAGATGTAGTTTAGCGTCATACCAAGGATAATCGTTGAGGAGGGATTCTTATCCCTCTGTAGACGTGCAGTTGACGTATTGTACATGCACAGCTGACAGGCGGGTGACGGGTGGTGCTCGGAAGGATATTTACTCATTTGCCTGCTCACCATGATCCAATATCAGTATTAGTATATTCAATGATACACAAACGCGGAACGAACGGACATTTAGTACATACATATGAAAATATATAAGAAGTTTTACAAGAATACGTGAATATATCCCGACAGATAAAACACGCACATTGTTCCATAAGCAAATAGTATATAAAAAGGGAACAGAAAATGGTGAAAAGTCTTACTTGAGTTCTTTCGGTGTTCGTAGCTATGTTGGCTTACATTTCAATGCTGAGGAAAAAAGACAGATGATGAGACAAAATCCGTCATCTGTTCAATGAACAGAGATGAAAATAGCAAGTCTTCTTTGGTCGTAGAAACAGGACGAAGAAGAGAAGGCGTCTATGCCGTTCGACTATCGGAAACAAAAAGGGAGAAGAAAGGATTCTCGTTATCTCACATGATCACGGGGTCCAAAGACGCCTCCAAATCTGAAGGAAGATATTGATTTATTGAAGAAAAATTATAAGAGAAAAATTTGGAAATTTGAAAGAGAAAAGAACAAATAAGATAAATAAAATATGAGGGGATGACGAGAAGATGAATGAATATAAGAAAAAAATGAAGGAAAATAAAATTGAAGATGAAGATGGGATATTGGTTTGAAAGATAAGATAGGTATAAAGAAAGAGTGAAAAGAAAGAGTGGAAATGTCATTCAAGAAAGAAGACATGAAGAAGAATGAAAATAAAGAGTTTGGAGTGGATTGAGCCATCTGCAGAGAATGAATGATTTATTCATGTTTAAAATTTTGATTTGTTTATATTTAAAGCGAAGTGTGCCAGATGTGATAACAATTATTTCATGGCTATTCTATATATTTTTAAGAATATCTTGATAACTGAATGCAGGTAACTGTTTACCAAGATTTGGTTTGGTTCATTTAAAGCACATCAACCCCTCATGGGTTATTTAATGTTTGTTTATACTGGAGAACGATTTTGAAAATGATTTCTGTTGGGTTCGGCTTTTTATTTGATTTAGACTAAAATTAGAATCCTGATTTTTAAACAACAGTCAATTTTCTTCTATCACGCCAAGTTTTTTTTTCTACACCTATCTCTGAATTAGCGTAATCGTAATTGGACGGGTTAGCTGATTTCTTTTATTATTTTGTTGATCATCATCATCATCATCATGTCATACCACCAGCACGGATATCCCTGACCCTCTCTCGCCACTTCTCCCTATCGTTCATCGCCTCTGGCAGGTGTTCAGGGCTACATCCCGTATCCTCACATAGCTGCTGTATGTATGTTCGAGCTGGTCGTCCTGCTTTTGCTCGGCCATATGTGGGGGTCCATAGGAGTACATCACTTATTTTGTTGATAAAGAGTGAAAATTTTAAGGATCTGACGACTTTAGGTTGATTTTTGAAAAGCCTGACACCTTATAGTAAGTTTCAAATCTCCCTCCAAAAATATGTCACAATTATTGACCAATCCGACGCCTCAGCTGGTTCTCAGCTTTTAAGAGTGAATTTTCTGCTTCAAGAATTTAAGGATGTGAACCAAGGGACATGTGAGAAATTGATATTTGGTATACCTATAATTTGGTGAAAGCCAAAAGATCATTGCACAGACTGTAACTTTTGTTTAGAGAAAACTTCAGGATATAATACGAAAATAGACGTCAAATTGAATATCCTAGTTTACCATCAGCAATACATTCAGTGTCTCATTTAGTTGAAATTTCAGTGCCAGGTTTTGTTCAACTATCCTCCCTTAAAGATATGGATCATCATGAAGAACTCGATGACAGTTATGATGTTGATTTTAAAATTTAAGATGACTCAACTCGAATTGAATGATTTAGCACAAGATATGGAACTGTCAAAAAAGGCTTCAGAACTTCTAATATCAAAACCGAATTAGAAAAACCTATTAGAAAAAAGAGCGATGGTATCCTACTTTCGATTTAGCGAAAGTGTTTATCAACAGCACTTTTGAAATGACATTAGATTTATATATTGCCATGACATAAAGGGTTTATTGGAGAGATTAGGACTTTCGATCTATCATTCATCAGAATGGTTACTTTTCATCGATAGCTCAAAGTGGAGTTTAAAGTGTGTCCTCCTCCATAATGGTAATTTAGATGATGCTGTCCCAATTGAGTATTCAGTTTGTCTTCCTTAAAAATAGAGAGACATAAGGAGAGACTTTGAGTTGTTGCAATATTACAAACATGATTGGATCTTATGTGTTGAGTTTAAAACGGTATACTTCTTTCTTGGTCTTCAACAGGGATACACCAAGCATCCCTACTTTCTGTGGATACAGGAAAGTTCAACTCGAGAGAAAAAATTGAGGGGAGAAAATTTGGCCTGGTGAAGTAATGCTATAAAGTATTACCAACTGAAAGTGATTGTTTCAAGTAGCTCATATTTACTGGCCTGTAAATTGAACGAAATCAAGGTTGGTGTATTTGCCTCATTCAATAGATTATCAAGGATGAATATTTAATCAAGACAATGTCAAGACTCAAATAGAATGATTGGTTATCACTCAAAGACTTTGTCAATAACTTTTTTATTAAATACATAAGCAAAGAATTAAACCGAAATTATCCAGAAACTTTTCGAGAATTACAAAACGCTCAGTTGCAACATGTGCATCAAGTGTTACATAGCCAGATATGAGTATGTGAAATAGGCATACGGAAAACGTTCATAATGTTCATAACGCATAGGAATCCGAAAAGCACGAAATTGGTTCAGGTACGAAACTTTTATTTACCTTTTTTAGTTTAAGGTTTTTCGACAAGAGGAGAGAGAGAGAGAGAGAGAGAGATAGAGAGAGAGAGAGAGAGAGAGAGAGAGAGAGAGAGAGAGAGAGAGAGAGAGAGAATTTCTTTCAATGCTGACTTTTCCATATGAACTCCACCACGTGCGGCACCCCCGCCGCACACTACTGGTCTGGCCTCGGTGAGCTCCGAAAATGGACTTCCTTCGTCCAAGCCCAAATCTGAACCAACTGCTTTTTTTTTCAAATCCCCCAAATCCTCAGCGCTTCCGGGCAAGACGTCATTCACGTCCTCGGTCCCATTCCCGATCTGGGGTTTTTATTGTGACATCTCTGATTGTCACATCCGCCCCGCACACGCGTGAACACCTGCGCTCAATGTGTGCACCTAACTAACCCATGCACTAATCGAAAGGTTCTCAGCCTAACTAAACTGAAAGGCAAGATATATAAAACGAAAAATGATAATATAAAAAAAATCCCTCCGCAATTATATTACACAAGTTGCATAATCTGCTTAGCCATCTTGATAACTTCCGGTAAAATCATAGTTGCAACATGCACATCAAGTTGTATAATCTGGTTAGCCATCTTGATAACTTCCTGGAAAACCTTAGTGAGGTCAGTGATGAGCAAGATGAATGATTCCACCAATATTTGAAGGTTATGAAGGAATGGTATTAGAGAAGAAGGGATGTAAATATGATGGCTAATTATTCGTGGAGCATAAAGCAAAATTATCCACTCATTGTACACTCTAGGAAAAGTTGAATTTGGGTGGTCCTCGTGGTGTAATGGTTAAAGCGATGGACTGCGGAATCGTAGTAAGCGAGTTCGTACTCCAGTCGCGCTATTACGTTCACTTTCGGGCAAATACTCCTGGGAAAGGTATGAACCCCCTTATCCTCCTTGTTATGGGTTAAATAGTACCACGACTGTTCTTCTAGGAGAAGAGCTTTGGCATTAAATAACCAACAAAAGTTGACATACCATTAAACAAAGAAATCAAACCAAAAGTTAAATTCGTAAATTTTTACAGTAACTGCTTGTACGTGTTGCCTTTAATAAGTTTCCAGGCTTTTGTTGTACAGGCATTTAAAATAGCCGTAGACTCTTGAAAAATTCAGTATGTTATTGCTATACATCTTATGAGATGACTGACCAATTTTTATGATTTCAGCTTCAAATGAACAGCTACAGCAGCAATTGGAATACACCCTACTAAAGCCTGATTGTCACAGCTGGTGAATTTCAAAAATGCAATCTGGACTTTAGAAGAACGATATACAATAAAATTCTGTTTTAAACTTGGAAAAAATACAATGCGATGAAAGCTGGATCTACTGCTATGACCCAGAGACCAAGAGACAGAATTCCCTGAGGAAGCATGCTAGCTCTCCCAGACCCAAGAAAGCCAGACAGAGCAAATCCACCCACAAACTTTTGACGATCCCTTTTTTGACAGCACTGCATGATGTACATGCACTGGGTTCCCACTGGACTGACAGTCAACAAGGAATACTATGTTGAGGTTTTAAGGGAGTTCAGGAAGAGATTCCGTCTGAAGAGCCAACACATCGGGTCAGTAGCATTTGCACCAGGACAATGCACCAGTCCACCACTCCATCCTTGTCACAGATTATTTGACTAAAATGGGCACCAAGACAGTTCCTCACCCTCCCTATAGTCCAGACCTTGCTCCCTGTGACTTTTAGTTATTCCTTAAGCTCATAGGTCGTCGTTATGAGACAATTGAGGAGATGAAAGAGGCTGTGACAAAGGTCATTGTCACGCTCACACAAGAGGACTTCCATGGGACCGTCCAGAAGTTATTGGAATGGTACAACAAGTGCATTGCAGCCAGAAGAGATTACTTCGAAGGGGACTAGAGTTTCATGTGTGTACTATCAATAAAGGTGCCCGTACGAAAAAAGTCTGGAAACTTATTGAATGATCCTCGTACACAATTTGATTCGGAGTAACAATATATTTTGTCTGAACAAAATAAATTTGTACAAACATTACAGTCAAGCAATGTTTTATTATTTTCCATTGTAAAAAATGTTCAAAACATCCTAGTAAATAAGCACAAATTTATCAATTTATTTCTCTAGGAAAAGCTAAAAGTATAAATTTTTATCTTAACTAAAAGAAAGTAAGTAAAGTTCGTGACCTTAGTCGAGGGTGACTCGAAGGCTCTCTTTTCAATAGCTACTACACCGAGGTGTAGGGGAGGTCGCTACTCCATTCTCAGGATTCCTCTACTTTACCCTTGACCCTCACCTTATAGTGCTGAGTGTTAAACAAGGCGGCATCAAGTACCATTTTTTGAGTTTTTGGTATGACTCGACCTGGGATTGAACCCCTGTCCCCCGGAGCATTGGCGAACACTCTACTCAATTGGTCAATGGCTCGATTTACCTTAACTACTTGCATATAATTTAACTAAGAGTAACACTATTCTTTGCATGAACGAAAGTAAATTGTACAAATATTATAGTCAAGTTTTATGTTGTTATTTTCCATTGTATAAGGGTGTCTCAAAATAGATGCAACCCATTAATATGATAATGATTTATTATGGAGACAACCGCAGTGGCGATCATTTGGAACACGTCCTGTAAAAATACATCCTTTGAGTTAGAGACATAAAATCAATGTTTTTTTTTATTGTCATTGTATCAGCTTCCGGTTCATTGGCCTAGTGGGTAGAGCGTTTGCCAATGGTCCGGGAGACCGCGGTTCAATCCCAGGTCGCGTCATACCAACGACGTGATACCTCCTTGCTTAACACTCAGTAATATAAGGTACGTATAAAGGGTAAAGTGGAACAATCCAAGGAAAGGAGTAGAGCCCTCCCCTACACCTTGGTAGCTATTGAAAAGGGAGCCTTTGGGTCGCCCTCGACTATGGTCGCCAACAACTATATCAGCTTCCAGGACAAGCAATCTTTTTTTTCAGTTTCTTGTCTCAGTAATAAACCATTATCAAATAAATGGATTTAATCTATTTTGAGACAGTTTTAAATGATTTTGTTTCCAAATAAGTAGAGACACAAGATATTTTTTCCTCTCTTGTCCAAGGCATTGTAATCAAGGATTAATAGTTATTATAGTATACTATTTTCAAATCTAAAACAAAAAAGAACACATCATTATTAGTAGAATTTTTAGCGGTCACATGGGTCCCATGTATACTGATTGAGCAGAAATTATTGGGCAGTCACATGGGTCCCATGTATCTGTATTCATATTGGAGGAAATTGATACTTTTTTTCTTGCTATGTAAAATATAAGTTGGAAAAAGAAAAAAAATTCAGTGCCCATAAAAATAAAAATTGAATTGAGAAGACAGTAAACTTCAGTGTGTATTTTAACCCTTTTGGTACAGCACATTTGTCTGCAAATTATTCATACATATGTCTGGAATGCACTTTTGACCTTGAAATAAAAAGATTTGTATATTTAGACACCATATATATAAATGTTTTTTAAACATTCATATATAGGGTGTCTAAATATACAAATCTTTTTATTCAATAAAATAAGCACAAATTTGTTAGATTATTTTTATTGTTCTTGAGACAAAGAGAAGGTATCCAGTTGCTTAAAGAGTTCATTTGATACAAAAAAAAAACGTGGGTCATTTTTGGATTCAAAGATCAAAGGTTAATACAAAAAATGTCATCTCAGACTCAACGAAAATTCTTGACCGGTGTTAGACTATTTTTATTGTTCTTGAGACAAAGAGAAGGTATCCAGTAGCTTAAAGAGTTGATTTGATATAAAAAAAAACGTGGGTCATTTTTGAATTCAAAGATCAAAGGTTAATACAAAAAATGTCATCTCAGACTCAACGAAAATTCTTGACCGGTGTTATAATAATGACTAATAATATTTTCAGTGTTTGATTGTAAACTTTTTTTTTAGATTATGCATGAACAGTCTCAAAATATTTATGATTATAAACAGGAATAAAATCTAATGCAATCATGAATGGGGGATCAGTTTATAATTTTGTTGTAATACCAAAATGATCCCTCATTTTACATCCGGAAACACAAATGGTTAAAAAATGTTGCGTAATGGCTAAAGTCCTGGACTGTGCCCCCCTCCCAAAATCCAATCAGGCCATTACGTTCTCTTTTGGACTTATACCGTTGGGAAGGGTATTGACCCCACCCCGTTACCCTTCTTCCAGCTATGGGTTGAATAATACCACTACTGTTCTTCATCAATGATGGCTTTGGCATTAAATAACACGAGAAAGTTGATATGCTATTAAACAAACAAAAAAAAAAAAATGAAAAAAACGAAAATAGAAAAAAGAATAAAAAGTTGAAATATCTGGTTTGGTTTGGTTTGGTCTGGTTTATCTCCTTAACGGCACATCAATTCTTTATGGGATATTTAATGCTGCAATTTGATTCATTCATTCAAATGTTTGATTATAATCATATTCATCTTTTCTACGTTCAGTTAAAATCTTTTTTTTCAAAACCGCGCTTTTTTGTTTGTCTATAATAATTTGTTCGCACTTAATTATATGGTTTCAAGTATTCCTATCTAATACTAATAATCTATATAAAGTTATATGGCTTCAAGTAACAATTCCTATTTTATAATTATCATTTGTTTACACACGGTTATATGGCATCAAGTATTTCAATTTGGTTGTTTGGTTGTTTGGGTTTTATGGCATTTCAACCTTTGTAGGTTTTTTAACGCCAGATGCATTTCTATGAAAATAGTTCTATTTCATACAATTTAGTTCAGCGAAAGTACGCAGTTTAAATGTAAGTACAGTTTAATTGTGAAAAACATTTCTATTTCAAACTATTCATTTTAGTCAAGCAGTTCTAATTCAGCTAATTCAGTTTAGTATAAGTACAGATTTTGTTTACACACAGTTAAATGTCAAAACAGTTCTATATTAAACAATTCAGTTCAATGTAAGTAGAGTTTCAATGTCTAAAAACAGTTCCATTTCAAATATTTCAGTTTAGCATAAGCACGCAGTTTAAATGTAAGTACGGTTTAATTGTCAAAAACATTTCTATTTCAAGCAATTCAGTTTAATCAAACAGATCGAATTCAAACAATTCAGTTTAGCATAAGTATGCAATTTAGTTCTATTTAACCCATAGATAGGGCCCTATCAGTTGCTACCATTCCCGGCCAGAGTGGACCTAGGAGCAGTGGCAATGAAGGGGTGCTCAGGATTCCCCAAAGCTTCTGCATTATTGGAACCTGACCATCAGATTGTTTAGTGTCATATCCAGGACACTCGTTGGAGGGATCTTACCCCTCTGCAGAGAAGCAGTCGGTGCATTCTACAGTCCCAGCCGACTGGGCATTAGTATTTCAATGTAATACAAATAATTTGCACCCAGTTATATGGTTTCAAGCATTCCTGTCCAAGAGTAATAATTTTCAAACTGATCTATTTGATTCATTGATGGGATCCCAACAAGTACCATATTTACCCAACCCCTCCGCTCGGGCAGGATATGACACAAGGTCAATTTTTAAGCGAAGTTTAACAGGTTTGAATTCAGAGTTTTCCTTCTCCTAGACTAGTTGCCTCACCAAGGCTGAAGAACCCAGTCTGCCCTACTATTTGCCCATTGCTGGAGGGAGAATAATTGGATTCATACCTTTCCCAAGGGTATTAGTGCTTTGTGAAATGCAATCAACCTCATCCAGGATTTGAACTCGTGTCGCCATGTCCATTTCCTACGACGATAACCATTACACCATGGGCACCTCCCCTAACAAGTACAATCATCCCTGGTCAGACTGAACCTGGGTGTAATGGCAATGAAAGGGTACTCCACAGTTCTCAGACCTTCGGAACTGAAGCCTCACCATCAGAAGTAGTTTGGTTTGATTTAGTTTGGTTTCTTTGTTTAATGGCATATCAATCTTCGTTGCTTATTTAATGCCAAACCCATTCTTGTAAAAGAACAGTAGTGGTATCATTTAGCCCAGAGTTTGTGTGTGTGTGTGTGTGTGTGTGTGTGTGTGGTGGGTAATTAGGGGCTTCATACCTTTCCAAGGGTATTAGTCCGAAAGTGAACGTAATAGCGTGACTGAAGTTCGAACTCACTTCAAGGTCGCAGTTCAGCGCTTAAGCTATAGGATCTCCTCGCAATGATATGATTTGAAGGTGGAAAGAGGAGAGGAAAAAAGGGCGGGAAAAGCAATAACATAAAGGGAAAAGGAAGAGGAGAAAAAATAATATCATGATCATGTGGGAAGGAGAGAAAGATGAGTATGAAAAGTCATAGAATTAGGGGAAGAGGAGGAGGAGAAGACGAAGGAGAAGCAGGACGATGATGATGATGATGAGAGAGAATCAGAAAGTGAAGGAGGAGGAAGAGGACGAGAAAAAAATAAAATCATGATCATGTGGGAAGGAGGGAAAGAAGATAAAAAGTAGTCGAATGATGAAGAGGAGGAGGAGAAAACGAAGGAGAAGCAGGACAATGATGATGATGATGATGAGAGAGAATCAGAAAGTGAAGGAGGAGGAAGAGGAGGAGAAAAAATAAAATCATGATCATGTGGGAAGGAGGGAAAGATGAGTATGAAAAGTCATAGAATTAGGGGAGGAGGAGAAGACGAAGGAGAAGCAGGCTGATGATGATGATGATGACAAGAGAGAAGAACGAACAGAAGAAGAAAGAAGAGAAAACCTATAATGATGGGGGAGGAAAAAGAAGAGGAGAAGAAGAATTAGAATAAGAAGGAAGAGGAGAAGCAAAACATGGGAAATTTTTATTTGTGTGAGTTAAGTAAGTAAAGTAAAGTTGTCTCCCTTTAGTCGAGGGTGACCCTAAGGCTCCCTTTTCAATAGCTACTACACCGAAGTGTGAAGAGGGCGCTACTCCTTTCCTTAGATTGCTCCACTTTACTCTTGATACGTGCCTTATATTGCTGAGTGTTAAGCAAGGAGGTATCAACTACCATTTTTAAAGTCTTTGGTATGACGCGACCTGGGATTGAACCCTGGTCTCCCGGACCATTGACGAACACTCTGCCCACTTGATCAATGAGCTGGGTTATTAATGTAATGTAAGTATGCATAAGATTGTTTACCAAGCATAGGTTAGTCTGGCTCAAGGCCGCAAGATTTGCAAAACTGGGAAGACTTTACGCAGCAAATTATACGATACAGAGATGTTATTCATCACACAATGTCAATTTTTAAACGCAGTTCTGCTGCTTTGAATTCAGATTTTTCCTTCTAGACTGGTTGCAATTCTAAAGTTAAAGAGCCAAGTCTGTCTTTACCAACCCCTCCGCCCGGACAGGATATGACACAAGGTCAATTTTTAAAGCAGAGTTTAACAGGTTTAAATTCAGAGTTTTCCTTCTCCTAGACTTGTTGCCTCACCAAGGCTGAAGAACACAGTCTGTCCTACTATTTACCCATAGCTGGAGGGAGAATAATTGGATTCATAACTTTCCCAAGGGTATTAGTGCTATGTGAAATACAATCAGTCACGTCCCGGATTTGAACTCGTGTCGCCGTGTCCATTTCCTACGACGATAACTATTACACCACGGGCACCTCCTGCATTACACCACGGGCACCTGTCTTTCTATTTATCCTTAGCTAGGGGAAGATTAGTTGGATTTATGCCTTTACCAAGGACATTTAGCACAAAGTAAAACGTAAACAGTCTTGTTCAGGATTTGAATTCAAGTCACAAATTACATTTCCGACGACGATAACAGGCACATTACGAGTATCTCCTTTTAAGCGGAGACGAGCTAGAATGAATTACGAATTTTCCTTCTCCTAGGTTGGTTGTATTACGAAAGCTAAATAATCCAATCTGCACTACTATACTCATAGCTGGACAGAGGAAGGGAAGATATAGATTCATGCCTTTCCCAAGAGTATAAGCGTTAAGTGAAACGAAGAGTCTTCTTCGGGATTTGAACCTGAGTTGCCGATTGGTTTCTTTGTTTAATGGCATATCAACTCTTTGTAGGTTATTTAATACCAAAGCCATTCTCCTAGAAGAACAGTAGTGGTACTATTTAACCCATAGCTGGGAGGATAAGAGGGATCATACGTGTATTTGCCCGAAAGTGAACGTAATAGCGCGACTGGAGTACGAACTCGCGTACTACGATTCCGCAGTCCATCGCTTTAACCATTACACCATGAGGACCCCCCCCCAGAGTTACTGACTCCATTTCCTTAGACGATAACCGTTACGCTAAGCCTTTCTGCTATATGGGTCTTGTAGACTCTGTGGGAGGTTTCGGATCACACCCACAACATATTTGTCAGCGTGTTATGTTTTCTGTTGCAATTTTTTTTTATGAGTAAAGTGGCTAATCCTCTTACACGTGGTTTTAAATTCAGACATTTTTTCTCCTTGACTGGTTTGTGTATCTAAAGGACTAGATAAACTCGTCTATCTAACTATCCTTTTGTTGAAGCGCAGAATACGCTGAGTGTATCTCTTGCAGAAAGGTAAGAATCCTCACCCACACGAACCCCCTCCCCCCAAAAAAAACCGGGATGTTCTGGGTGCGACTCTAAACTGCATCAGATGGTGAGGTTTCATTTTTGGAGATCTGTGGAGTGTGGCATTTTTCATTGTCATTACTCCTAGGTCCACTCTGATCTAGAATGGTAGCATCTGTTAGATGACATAGATCTGCTTAAAAATTATATATATTCGATAAAACCATATGCAACCCCCAAGACCCCCCACCCACTATAAACACAGTCACGCAAAAATTATACATTTTCGATAAAACTATGTGAAACCCCCCCAAGACCCCCCTAACTATAAACAAAATTACGCAAAAATTATTCATATTCGATAAAACCATGTGCAACCCCCCCAAGACCCCTGCCTAACTATAAACGCAATTACGCAAAAATTATACATATTCGATAAAACCATGTGCAACCCCCCAAGACCCCCGCCTAACTATAAACGTAATTACGCAAAAATTATACAAATAAACGTACAATGAACCTAATTTCCCTAACCTTTATAAAAAAATAGCCCTAAATAGGTTGACTTGCCGTTAAAACCATACCTCCCCACCCCGAGTCGGTAACTCGGAGGGGTGTCCTCGTGGTGTAATGGTTAAAGCGATGGACTGCGGAATCGTAGGAAGCGAGTTCGAAATCCATAAATTAATTAATCAACCAGTTTGCCCTTCTATTTACTTATCGCTGGAAGTAGTAGAGGGGTATTCGTCGAGCATATTTTCTCAGACGATAAACTTTACTCCCCTTCAACCACTTGGTTCCAGGGGGATGGTCTTCCCATGGCAATACCTGCTTTGCAGGGCTGAGTTCATCACTTGGCGCCTGAGGCGTCCCAAAATGGGTAATGCTGACAGGATTAAGTATTTTTTGTGATAGCTACATATTAGTCTCGATTCATGCGTGGCCCCCACTATAAGATGATCTTGTGTCAAACCCGGCTTGGTGAGTGGCTGGATATCAAACTTTACTCGACTTCTCTAAAAATGGTCCAGTTGGCTGGTAGGTGTAGAATACACCGACTGCATCTCTGCAAAGAGGTAAGATTCCCCTGACGACTGTCCTGATTATGACACTAAACAATCTGAAGGTGAGTCTCCAGTAATACTGGAGCTTTGGGGAATGTAGAGTACCCCTTCATTGCCATCACTTTCAGGTCCACAATGGCCCGAAGTGATAGCACCTGATAGATTCCTATCTATGGGTCCAATAGAAATATATGTTTAAAATAGAATTGTTTAATCATTTTACTGTGTGTAAAGAAATGATCGGTGTTTAATTGAATTGTTGGTGATACTTAGCAATACTTGAAAACTTTTAACTATGTGTAAACAAATGATTAATAGTAAACAGAATTATTCGTATTTGGTAGAAATAAGTGAAACCATTTAAATGTGTGCAAAAAAAAAAAAAAAAAAAAGAGCTCAGAGTCCTCTAAAGATGTTATCTACAAAAGGTGTTTAGAAATCATATATATTTAATATATATGTATAAAAAGGATTTGGCATTAAATAACCAGCAATTGTTGATGTGCCATAAAACCCAAGCAACCAAATCATATATATCTAATATATATGTATAAAAAGTATTTGGCATAAAATAACCCACAATAGCTGATATGCCATAAAAGCCGATTAAACCAAACCCTAGACATTTAATATGTACGTATAAAGAGGATTTGGCATTGAATAACCTACAATGGTTGATATGCCATAAAACCCAACCAAACCAAATACTATATATTTAATATATATGTATAAAGAGGATTTGGCATTAAATAACCTACAATGGTTGATATGCCATAAAAGCCAACCCACCAAATCATGTATATTTAATATATATGTATAAAGAGGATTTGGCATTAAATAACCTACAATGGTTGATATGCCATAAAAGCCAACCCACCAAATCATGTATATTTAATATATATGTATAAAGAGGATTTGGCATTAAATAACCTACAATGGTTGATATGCCATAAAACTAAACCAAACCATTCTTCTCCAAAGAAAAGTAATCGAAAGGAGATTCACTCGTTAACCATTACATTAGGTTGAGGCACTAGATTAAAGTAGTCCAGTGTGGATTGAATCCATCCTACAAGCTTGTTAACTATTAACCCAAGCGTGTGTTCGTGCGATTAAATTGGGTGTTAGCGCAATTTTTTTGTTTTGTTTTCTTTTTTATCTCTTCCTCAGCCCTTCTTACACAACTATGGGATGTCGGTGGTGGGCACAGACGATGCTGACGGTAGATATTTCTCCTTGGCAACGATAAGAAAGGCTTCTTTCCTTCTTGTTTTCTTCATCTAGTCTGAAGACGAGTATCAAGTCTGGGTGGATGGGGGTAAATGCGTTGTATATAAATAGAGCCGTCTCGCCTTTACCCACGTAGATATACTTAAAAATCCCGACCGTCGCCTGAAAGAGCAAACGACTACCTATTTCTTCACAAGAAGGTTCGTACACTTTGTTCAAATCAGTAATAACCATTCATTTTCAGTAGGCAAGATGTTGGGTTGTATTGAAGACATGACAACTAAAAACATAATCTTCCACAAGGAGGAAAAGTGAAGTACTGCGAAATTTAAAAAAAAAAAAAATTTTTTAATGAGATATTGTGATTTTTCTTTTGTCCAAGAATGTTTTTGGAAGATGAGAAAAAAAGCAAAAAGTAAAGAAAAGAAAAGAAAAGAAACAGCATAAGAAAAATAAATGGATAAAAAAAGAAGACATTTTAAGATTTGACGTAAACAAGCAACATATTTCTTTGAATTTTTTTAGTTACGAAAATGTTAAGGAATTACAAAGCCAAAATTTTGGCTTTATATGAGGAAGGCCAAATCGTTGAAAATTATTAATCGTGTGTCTATCTGTCTATCTATCTATTTATCTCAGTTTGTTACTATCTATCTATCTTTTTCTTTCTTTCTTTCTTTCTTTCTTTCTTTCTTTCTTTCTTTCTAAATTTGTTACTATCTATCTATCTATCTTCTTTCTTTCTTTCTTTCTTTCTTTCTTTCTTTCTTTCTTTCTAAATTAGTTACTATCTATCTATCTATCTATCTATCTATCTCAGTTTGTTACTATCTATCTATCTTTTTCTTTCTTTCTTTCTTTCTTTCTAAATTTGTTACTATCTATCTATTTATCTATCTATCTATCTTCTTTCTTTCTTTCTTTCTTTCTAAATTAGTTACTATATATCTATCTATCTCATTGATAACAGATCAAACAAACAACATTACTTCTGTGAGATCTATGAACAAACCGATCTAGTTGCCCGGAAGTAAGCCATTGTTTCCTTGAGTTCGTTAACCATGCACCTATTTCTTGGAATTTTCTTTGTTCTTGGGAAGGTTCCAAAAATAACCACAACTAAACTGTCTTATGACTAACTGCATTTTAACGCTTCTCATTGAAGCATTTGTTTTAAGCGAGCCATCCTAAACATCTCCCACTGCAGATACTCACGAAATACTTGACCCTTGAATAATGAGCCAATTCCTATTTTAATATCGACACAACAGTAAAATAAAGTGGTAGTACCTGTTAGAACTCGATCGATGGAGCAAATTGATTGATTGTTTTTAACGGCATGTCGGTGGAGGTGGATATTTTAAGCCAAGAGGTTTGGGAATCGCGTTCATCTTACGTTCATATTTGGATTTATTGTGTAGGTGTTTTGTATTATTATTATTTTCTTTTTGCACACGGTCCTATCAAATGCGAATAATTTTTAAACAGATCTATTTGACTCATAGATGAAATCCTAACAGGTACTACTACTCCAGGTCAGAGTGGATCTGGGAGTAATGGCAACGAAGAGACACTCCCCACATTCCGGATGCAGTTTAGTGTCATACCCCGGACATCACTTTTGGGGGTGTCTTACCCATCTTAAGGGACACATTTGAGCGTACTTTAAGCCTGACTAGCAGAATAGGTTACTTAACAAGTTTTCACAGGGTTGTCTGCCCTATCTTTAACATTATAACTACGTAATTGTGTGTATATGTACCAAAGAAAGAATACACCATCTTAACAGTTATTAATTAAGCTTAGCTTATAAGTGACACAAGGCCAGAAGTATGGAGCGCCCTATGAGAATCGAATTTACTATTCAGTAGTAATTGATCCGCGACTGTAGCTTACTAACTATTATACCACGACGAGACGCCCAACAATCTTGCTAAATATATATATATAAGTAAAAAGTAAAATTGGCGACCATAGTCGAGGGCGACCAGAGGGCGACCAGAGGGCTCCCTTTTCAATAGCTACTACACCGAGGTGTGGGGGAAGGCGCTACTCCTTTCTCTGGATTGCTCCACTTTACCCTTGATACGTATCTTATATTGCTGAGTGTTAAGCAAGGAGGTATCAAGTACCATTTTTAAAGTCTTTGGTATGACGCGACCTGGGATTGAACCCAGGTCTCCCAGACCTTTGGCGAACACTCTACCCACTAGGCGAATGAGCCGGTATATATATTTTTTACGGCAAGTTCCCTTTGTTGTTGTTGTTGTTGTTGTTGTTGAATATCACTACGTCTGGTCATCTGGCTGAGATTAGGTGATCTGTTTGTATTTTAAGGTTCCAGAGAACTTTGTGAGTCTAATTCTCCAGGACAGATTTTAGTTTGTGCATATACCACTTGTTCGTATGGTCAAATTTCAATTTCTTGCATTATTTCTGGAAGATCATATTCCCCACCCAGTCGTGTCTAATCTTGCGTTTTTTTGACGCTAATTTGCTGCATTCGCTTATATATGAGTGATCGTTTTGTCTCTATCACCACATCCTATTATTATTATTATTATTATTATTATTATTGTTCACTCATTAGAGCTTTTCACATCAGCGATAGCCGATGGTTTTTCACTGAAGTCTGAGTGACAGCAAGTCTCCTCAAGTCTCCAGGACTCTTCTTAGTATTCTGGCAGTTCTCAACAATGCTGTCGTTTGGATGGTCTCCACTCGTCCGCCAACCTCCAAGTCCTCAAGTCCCTTTAGTAATCCCTTAGTTACTGTTCCAAACGCACCTATTGCAATTGGTATAATTGTCACCTGCATGTTCCACAGTTTTTTCAGTTCCCTAGCAAGGTCGAGGTACTTATCCTTTTTTTCACATTCTTTCTGTTTTATTCTGTGGTCTGCCGGGACAGCAAAGTCGACTATTTTGCAAGTTCTCTTTTTTTTGTTGATTATTATTAAGTCTGTATTATTATTATTATTATTATTATTATTATTATTATTATTATTATTATTATTATTATTATTATTATTATTATTATTATTTACTCATTAGAGTTTTTCACATAAGCATTAGCTGATGGTCTTTCACTGGAGTTTGAGTGACAGCAAGTCATCATTTACTCAAGTCTCCAGGACTCTTCTCAGTATTCTGGCCGTTCCCAATAATTATGTAGTTTGGATGGTCTCCACTCGTCCTCTTATTTCCAAGTCTTCCAGTCCCTGTATCAATCTTTTGGTGAATGTACCAAAAGTACCAATTACAATTATTAAATGCTTGAAATAATATAATTGTTGGCCAAAGATGTTCGTCTTTGACATTAAATAATCCAAAAAGGTTGACATTTCATTAAAACAAACCAAACTAAATCATTATTATCATCATCAGAATCACCTTCCATGGCATCAACTTCACAGGCATCATCATCTACATCAACATTTTATCCAGCTCTGTCAGCTGGGGTTACAAAATACACAGACTGCATTTCTGTAGAGGGGTAAGACTCACCCAACGAATGTCCTGGATATGACACTAAACAATCTGATGGTCAGGTTCCAGTAATGCTAGAGCTTTGGGGGAATGCAGAGAACCCCTTTATTGACCTGGAGTGGTAGCACCTGATAGGGTCCTATCTATGGGTCAAATAGAACTAAACTGTGTACTTATGCTAAACTGAATTGTTTGTTATAGAATTGTTTTTACATTTATCTGTGTGTAAACAAAAAACTGTACTTATGCTAAAGTGAATTGTTTGAAATAGAATTGTTTATATGTATAAAAATAGATTCGGCATAAAATAACCTACAATGGTTTATATGCCATAAAAACCAACCAAACTAAATCATATATATTTAATATACATGTGTAAAAAAGATTTAGCATTAAATAACCTACAATGGTTGATATGCAATAAAAGCCAAAACAACCAAATCATGTATACTTAATATATATGTATAAAGAGGATTTGGCATTAAATAACCTACAATGGTTGATATGCCATAAAAGCCAACCAAACTAAATCCTATATATTTAATATATATGTATAAAGAGGATTTAGCATTAAATAACCTACAATGGTTGATATGCCATAAAAGTCAACCAAACCAAATCCTATATATTTAATATATTTTTCAAGAGGATTTGGGATTAAATAACCTACAATGGTTGATATGCCATAAAACCCAACCAAAGCTAACCAAATCATTATTATTAATCATCAGAATCACTTTCTATAGCATTAACTTAACAAGTATCAACTTTTTATCTATTTTATTATGTGGGAGAACTATTGTTTGTTTACATCGTTAACTATACTTGTTTACGATTTCCACATTACTTCCGCATTTTTTCAGGTAGCATTTTTCTTAGCTGAGCAAGTACTTGTTCACTTTCTACGCAACACTTCGTCAAAACATCTACGTTGTTCATTGTTTGTTGTTCGTCAGCAACAAAAAGTCTGGCTGCTTCGCATAGCGAAATTGTTAGTGATAATGGTAAGCAAGAGACATTATTGTGGTGAATTCGGTTAGCACTGAGCGATCCATAGTATATAAGTTGGTGACTGTAGTCGAGGGCGACCGGAAAGCTCCCTTTTCAATAGCTACCACCCCGAGGTGTAGGGAAGGGTGCTAGCGATCCATACTTCTGTGTCAAACTAAGCTAAGCATAGTAAATGATGACTTTGTTGGCTAGCAAGGGTGCTTCACTTGGTATAATGGTTTGTGAGTTAGGTTTGTAGATCATTGTTAGTGAGCTTGATTCTCACTGGTTGCCCACGTTCTTTTGGTCACGAGATTCGAAAGAAGTGAGTCATTTGGAATATCTCGAGAACTGACAGTGCAATCCTGATGCAACTTTGGAATTTATTAGGAAAAAATCTTACTATGTATACGTAAACAAAAACTCTCCTGTGGGGTCACTCGGTCGATAGTGAGATGTCCTTGACTGAATTCATGGACTGTAGAACATTGGCGTTCACAATGACCAAGCAAATAAACCAGCAAAGTATCGTGCAGGCTATATGAATGTATATATATATATATATATATATATATATAGAGAGAGAGAGAGAGAATTTGCTATGTTTATGTATAAAGAGTGCTAAATATCAGTGATAGAACATATATTTAAGTCAGAATTGCGTAGACAGTCGACGGTACTTTGTGACTGTCATTTTCTCGTCTATACGATCATCAATCCAAACCCTTTGTAGTTTCATTTGGTCTGACGATCACATTGGCTAAGAACTGACTGTCACTTAGCGCTGTTGACTCTGTGTATACGCTATATATATATATATATATATATATATATATATATATAGTATTATTCGGTCCAGTTAAACCAGAGTTGGGAGTAATTCCTTCAGGACAAGAAAATCATTCAGGAGCTGATCATTTAAATTTTCCTGGTGGAGAGCTCAATGTAATTTTTTACAGAGCAATATTTCTTTAAAGAAAAAACCAAAGACCGGTTATTTTTGGATTATAAATTTATTTCCATCCTGTTATTCAGTTTCTGGTGTTATATATATATATATATATATATATATATATATATATATATATATATATATACCAGGCTATTGGTTCTGTGCGTAGAGTGTTCATAAATGGCCTGGGAAACCAGGGTTAAATGTCAGGTTGAGTCATACCAAAAGACACGAAAAATGGTACTTGATACCTCCTTGCTTAACACTCAGCATTATAAGGTACGTATCAAGGGTAAAGTGGAGCAATTCCGAGAAAGGAGTAGAACCCTCACCTACACCTCGAGGTGGTTGCTATTGAAAAGGGAGTCTTCGGGTCGCCCTCTACAACGGACGCCCACTTTAATCATATATATATATATATATATATATATACATATATATACTATCCTAGTATATATATATATATATATATATATATATATATATATATATATACTAGGATAGTATATATATGTATATATATATATATTCTCCATACGACACATTCCCGGGAGAAAGGTATTAGAAAAAAACAAAATAACAAATTGGACGGCGAATTTCTTTATTCTTCAATATATGAAATGTATCGCTCTAACAGAAATCTCCCTGCGATGTGCCGTCTTTCCTAGTTCGCAGTTATAAACATGTAAACATAATGAGATTTTACTTAAAAATAAATGTCGTTTTTTCTCGAGTTTGGGTATATATGAGACGCAAGCTGAAAAAGAGAAAGGACAAAAAAAAAAAAAAAAATGAAATTGCAAAACAAAAAACAAAACAAAAACAAAAACACTCCCACCCTGCGGAAAAAAAACAAAACAAAAAACAAAGAAAAAAAACAAACAAAAAAACAAACAAACAAAAACAAACAAAAAACAAAACCAACGAGCAAATAATATGGCAGCTTAGATAAGACGTTACTGGTGAGGCATCTAAATCGCCCATTCAATAAAAAAAAAAACAGACGATATGATTTGCCAGGGACATTTGATAAGTGTTTTATTTACTTATGTTTTGTAGTTTTACTATGGCATAGTACTACGTTTTCTAACGTTCAGCGGTGAGATCATCAGGTATGTCTATCCGGTTACGTACTGTCTATATTTAATCTATTTTTTTCCTTCCTCTGAGAATGTATAACCTTCCATGCAGCTGATAGGATGAAGAGGATGAATGTCGGAGAAAGAGGCCTTGAAAAACAAAACCATTACCCAACCATTGACTACGTTCATGAAACAAAAGCGGTTCCATCAACGTTGCTTATAACAACAAATAAAAAACATTAACTGACATTCGGTGCTGTGTCATTGTCATTATTCCAAAACGATAAATATCCTCATCATTATTGTTTTTTAGCACAGTATTTCGGTCGACGAATTCTTCAACCTTCCTTATTATTTAAAGCTTAGCGCAGAGTGATCGTCATTATTCCAAGACGTCAAATATCCTCATTATTATTGTTTTTTAGCACAGTATTTCGGTCGACGAATTCTTCAACCTTCCTTATTATTTAAAGCTTAGCGCAGAGTGAACGTCATTATTCCAAGACGTCAAATATCCTCATTATTATTGTTTTTAGCACAGTATTTCGGTCGACGTATTCTGTGACCTTCCTTATTATTTAAAATGGTTGCTAAGACGTTATAATTATTCCAAAATGTTATTCTCATCATTGTTAGCGCTGAGTTTCAGGTGACGTATTCTTTGACTTCATTTCTTGGAATTTGGTGATGGATTACTGTCACTATTCGAAGACGTCTAGTATCTTTACACTTGTTATTTTTAGCAGTGTTTCGGTCGATGTATTCTTCGATATTCCTTATTTTTTAAAAATCGGTGCTACTCATTCCAAGATATTATTTAGTCTAATATTCTCGTCCTCGTCTTTAGCTTAGAGCTTTTGGATAAAACCAGAAATGAATAAAAGTTTTTTCACATCTTCATGACAGTCATATGATTATAAGTTTCTCGGATTTTCAAAATAAAAGTATCATCATCAGATGGGACGTGAGTGTTGTAATTTACGAAGCTTTTTGCTTCGATATGGCACAAGACCGAATAAATGGGACACCTAATGGTACTCGGACTCATTCGTAAAGGCTTGCTTGTTAACCATAACACCGCCCGGAGTGCCCATCAGACGTGAGTGTAGAATGATCGAAGTCGGAGTAATAAATATTCAATATTCCTCGCGCCATGCCAAACATGAATGCATAGTGAAGAATGAAAGTAGGGAGGGAAAGATGGGACACTTCCAATCCCCTGACCCCCCCGTACTATTACTAAGCATATAAAAAATTGGTATTACATTTATCCCATGATGTTTGGTAGGACGTAATAATTGTATTTAAGTACTGCATTGGAATATAAGAAGGGCAGTTTCATTGGAGTTTTCTCAAATTTTATTCTTGCAAGGAGACACTTCTTCTCATAATACTGAAGGGGAAATATTATTCTGAGAAATCTGTTAAAGACACATATCAAAGTAGAAAAGAATATATATATTTATATATATCTAACTATATCTATTCTCCGCCGAAATAAATTTATTATGACGGCTTAACCGAGTTTGAGTCTCAATTTAATTGTACTATATATATATATATATATATATATATATATATATATATATATATATATATATATATGTATATTACTCATAAAGGATTGTCAAAGGAACTGGAAAACTTGGAAATAAAAGGACAAGTGAAGACAAACTACAGCATTATCAAGATCGGCCCAAATACTGAGAAGAGTCCTGGAGATTTGAGGAGACTTGTTGTCACTCAATTTCAAGTGAAAACCACCAAAAAACTCTCAAAAGAGTAAAATAATAATAATAATAATAACAATAATATATATATATATTGCAATAACACACACATGTATAGTAATAATATATACATACATCTGATGAGCCCATCAAACGGGCGAAATAAATTCATAATGGAATATACTTATTGATTTTCTTGTTTGTGAATCACACACACACACACACACACACACACACACACACACACACACACACACACATATATATATATAGTAATAAAATTGCTACTTCAGAATCATTCAGTTTTTCTATTGCTCAGTTTGCCAGCATTTGAGCACTACTTTATTATTTATTATTTACTGTTTATTTATTTTATTATTTATTTATTGAGCACTGTTTCATTATTTATTCAACGTTTGTCGATTGTGCATCATTTTCCTTTCAATGTTATTACTTATATATATATATATATATATATATATACACACACACACTATATATATATATATATATATATATATATATATATATATATATATATATATATATATGCCAATAAAATACTGATATATGTATTTTTTAAAACTTAGGACAGCTACAAGAACCGACAGAACTCACAAACTTGTTGATTAAAGTTGAACGTCCATAACAACGGCTTTTGAGATTGGCCACTTCCACAACTAGGTAAGTATTATCGTTGTTTCGTTTTACATCCCCACCTCCATTTTTAATTATATTGAGCAAAAGTACCCAGAGTTTAAAAAGACACCCCCACAAAAAAGAAACAAAATACTATGAAATTGTTTTTAATAATAATAATGTTTTATTGATTGTTTATGGTTAGACAATATCCTAAACCATAAATAATCAATAAACTTTTACTACAAAAACCTATTTCATTGTAATTATAAGATAGATGAACATATATTTTGGAGGTGCCCGTGGTGTAATGGTTATCGTCGTAGGAAATGAACACGACGAGTTCAAATCCTGGACGAGACTGATTGCATTTCACATAGCGCTAATAACCTTGGGAAAGGTATGAATCCAATTATTCTCCCTCCAGCTATGGATAAATAGTAGGGCAGACTAGGTTCTTCAGCCTTGGCGAGACAACTAGTCTAGGAGAAGGAAAACTCTGAATTCAAACCTGTTAAACTCCGCTTAAAAATTGACCTTGTGTCATATCCTGCCCGAGCGGAGGGGTTGGTAAATATGTCTATTAAAGAACCTTATCCAAAAATATGTTCTCCCAACCGATACTACCAAAAAAATAAGACTTATCATTTACTACAAGTTTAAAACCCCCAACTTAATTATTTCCAATAACTCCCCCCCCTTAACTTCTTGATAGGTCGTATATATGTTTACATGTCCCTTGGGAGACTGTGTCTCCAAAGAAAATAATACGTCTGTTGGTCTTACCACTATAACTCTTTCAAGACGGCTTACGACGCACTTTAATGACGACGCACTTAAATGACGACGCACTTAAATGATTCTAGCCTTACATCTTAAAACTCATTCTATTCCCAAATTCAAATTTTGAAAAATTCTAATTGAAAATACAACTATAGTAGTACACGGAATAAATAAGCTATGATTACAAATCCTAGAAACCCTACATATAAAAACAAAAAAATCTAAAATCAATAGAATTAATTTTGAAAATCGCGACAATGTTTTGAAATACCTTTAGTTTTCTTTAATATTCCATATTCCTAGATAATATTCTATTTCTGTTGATAGCGTTCTGTTTTTTAAATTCATCAACATCACAGTTTTATCCAACTCTGTGTTTACGTAACTTTGTTATGTTATAAATAACCTAAAAATCTATTTTAAAACTCTTTGAAAAACACTCTTTATACATGCAAGCAACCCTTGATGATGGCCTATGAAAGGTCCAAAAGCGCTCGGGACAATTTTGGTAAATTCGTCCACCAATTCCAACCTGAAACCAAGACACTTATCAGGAAACTTGAAAGGATCTTAATAAAATTATATAGACAAAATGTGTCTTTATTATTTAATCAAATATGCTTTTATATATATATATATATATATATATATATATATATATATATATATATATATATATATATATATAAAGTCAATAAGGACTGTAAATATCAAAAGAATGAGTGCTCAATATACGGCTATATAAATCAAAATATACCAGCGGAGAAAAATGTATATTTTTGGTTAAAATACAAGAAAATTAGAGATTGTATTTCATTGTAAATTCATTTCTTTTTTACAAGCTCATCAGATTTTCAAATCCATCTGATGAGGTTGGAAATGTGAAATAAATTCATTATGGAATACAATTTCTAATTTTCTTGTATTTTAACCAAATATATATATATATATATATATATATATATATATATATATATATATATATATGTGTGTGTGTGTGTGTGTGTGTGTGTGTGTTTGTTCTTCAATCCAGTAATTCCGGAGTAGGGAACAATTCTGTCCGGACAATTAAATTATTCAAACTTCGAATATTTAAATATTTCTGGTAAAGAGCTCAATGTAAATGATATTACAGAGCAAAGATTTCTTCAAGAAAAAACAAAATTCGGTCACTTTAGGATTATAGATTTATTTCCATCCTGCTAAGAGCATTGACATGAATCAATAGCTCTAAAAAAGATTTAAAAGGACTTCTTCAGATCCAACATAGAGATTATATATATATATATATATATATATATATATATATGATTTAAAAGATAAAACTATATGAACTATTCATATCCCTCCAAAAGAAAGTTGTGTTTGTCAGATATGTTTACATGTTTGTCGGACATGTTGCATAAAAAACTGTTTAAATACCTGGATTTATGATCTTAGTTTATAGACATACTTTCGTTATCATGTTTTTTTGTTTACAAATATTATAGCCATTGTTTACAGTTGTTCTTTCGTAATCAAGCATAGCATAGATATATATATCACAAGAAGCTATATCTGAATACTCTGATTTGTGACCTTATACTACAGCCTTACTTTCGTAATCAGTTTTGTTTATTCACATTATGACCTTTGTTTGCAGTCGGTTTTTATTTTCAAACACTATGACAGTTATTTGTAGTTTTACTTACGTAATCAGGTTTTTGTTTACAAACATTATGACCTTTGTTAACAGACGTACTTTCATAATCAGGTATGGCATACACATATATTATAAGAAACTATTTCTATCCGATTTGATTTGAGATCTTAGTCTACAGCAGTACTTTCGTATTCAGATTTAGTTTACTAATATTAAAGGTGATTCACTCGGCTGTCTTACACTTTAAGATGTTCTTTTTTTTTCAACATTTAATAATTATTGTAGTTGAGATGATGTTAATCTAACAAATACCGTTGAATGGTTACGAAAATACTAGTGGATGTGTAGGCAGCAGGTTAACTCATTTTTTTTAGATGAACTTAATTCTTAACTTTACAGGATAAAATGCATTTTAAGTTAGTTTCTTTGTTTAATGGCATATCAACTTTCTTGGGTTATTTAATGTCAAATCTATCCTTGTAGAAGAACAGAAGTGGTGCTATTTAACCCCTCCTTGGAGGATGGGGTAAGGAGGTTCATACCTTACCCAAAAGTATCCGTATCCTTACCACATAGAATAACCTAAAATGGGAGTTGGAACAAACATAAAAAGACTGTGTTGCTGCAGTTTTCCAAATGTTATGTAATAGCCTCTCACCACCAATTCTATCTGTTGCCCAACAGAAGGGTGGAGACATTGATGGACAGGTGACAGGTTAAAGGTCACTTTTATTGAAACAAGCCTGAGAAAGTTCAAATTTTTATCTTTGCTAACTGCAGTTTCTTGGGAAATAGAGAGCTGACTTTTTTGGGGATAGGTGGAAGAAGGGGATAACATTTTAGGAGGAGCTTTGTAGCTTCGATAGAAACTTTAGATGATTCAAAGATTTTCTGCCACACTATGAAAGACAGTTTAGAAATCCAGAAATAGCCAGCCTAATCTATTAAAAAATAAGTAAACTTAGGCACCAAATAATAATTATACTCCCTGCTGAAGGGTAAGACATCCACGCCAAAAAAATTGTTTGTTTTGGTCAGGTTTTATGACATATCAACCATTGTAGGTTATTTAATGCCAAATCCTCTTTATAATTATATATTAAATATATATGATTTTATTTGATTGGGTTTTATGGCGTATCAACCATTGTAGGTTATTTAATACCAAATCCTCTTTATACATATATATTAGATATATGATTTGGTTTGGTTGGGTTTTATGGCGTATCAATCATTGGAGGTTATTTAATGCCAAATCCTCTTTATACATATATACTAAATATATATGATTTTGTTTGATTGGGTTTTATGGCATATCAACCATTGTAGGTTATTTAATGCCAAATCCTCTTTATACATATATATTAAATATATGATTTGGTTTGATTGGGTTTCATGGCATATCAACCATTGTAGGTTATTTAATGCCAAATCCTCTTTATACATATCTATTAAGTATGTATGATTTGTAAACACATTTTTAACAAACCTAAGCTCATTTCTTTGCACAATTAAATGGTTTCAAGTATTTCTATTCAACATAAACAATTCTTTTTACTATTAATCATTTGTTTGCACACTGTAAAGGGGTTACAAGTATGATTATTTAACAGCAATAATTCTATTCAGCATTATTTATTCGTTTGCACACAGTTAAATGGTTCCAAGTTTTATGATATGCCACTTTAATTTCAATTAGACAGTCATTTGTTTATATACAATTAAATCGTCTAAGAGTTCTATTTCTAACTATTCAATTTAATGTAAGCCATTTGTTTACACACAGTTTAAATGTCAAACAGTTCTATTGGACCCATTGATAGGATACTATTGGGTGCCACTACTCAGGATCAGAGTGGACCTGGGAGCAATGGCATTGAAGAGATATTCCACATTTCCCAAAGCACCAGGACTGCATCCTCATCAGATTGTTTTTTGTCATATCAGGACGCTCGTTGTTTGTTTGTTTTTTAAATTTAATCCTCTGTAGAGATGTAGTCGGTGTATTTTACTGCCCCCGCCAGCCGATGGGACTGTAGAAGTTTGTGTCTTTATATAGTTAGGTCACTATTGCGGGATCCATACTCAGGTCTACAGAAAATCATAAAATAAAAACTGGACCTATAGAGACATTAACAGATAAGGGACTGTTTCGATTGAGATTGAAACCGGTGATAAGTAACATTGTCGACCTAAGTTGAGGGTGACCCGAAGGTTCCCTTTTTAATAGCTACTACACCAAGGTTTCGGGGAGGGCGCTACTCTTTACCTGGATTGCTCCTTTTTACCCTTGATGCTTACCTTATAATGCTGAGTGTTGAGCAAGGCGGCATCCAGTACCATTTTTTGAGTCTTTTGTATGACTCGACCTAGGATTGAACCCCTGTCTCCCGCTCCATTGGCGAACACTACGTGCCCTTAATGGTAGAAAAAAAACCCAAATAGAGCCCGAGTAACGACAACAAAGCAGGTTTTATTTATCTTTGCCTCCCACCAGACAGGATTTGACATAAGGTCTTTTTTACAGGGGGATTTTGGAGAGAGTGAAGCCGAGACTCATGCCCTGTTGGACTATGCTGGTCATAGGATGACTTGGTGCAATGTTAACAATGCTAGCTTTTGCTAAGTCTCCCGGCACGTATGCTAGGTGACTTTGCTGGTCATAGATTCACCAGACGTGGAAGTCCAGTGCTATGGGAATCTATGCTTGTCATTGAAATTCCACCCGGCACGTATGCCAGACGGCATAACCGCGGTTGGGTACCTTTGGTGCGAGCTCCGGAGCCACACAGCAGGTGACATGACCACTCAAACACCAAAAATAATGCCAGACGTTACATAGGAACCAACTGTCAGGCGTTCAGATAGACACGTACGTTTTGCAAGAAATAACGACCAGTTTTATTACAGTTTACAAAAAAGAGAAAAAAAAAAAAAAAGAAAAAAGAAAAAAAGCACACTTTGCACCAACCTCATAAAATATCTTCCCTTCTACATATCTTTACTTTAGCGCCGCTACTTTGGGTAGTGATGTGTTATAGGAATAAAATTTTTAAAAATCCCATGAATAAAATATAAAATAAAATCTCCCTCAATGCCTCCAACAGGAAACAGAATCTGAGCATGCACGAAAAAATCTGCCTAGTACCAAAAAGAAAATCAAAAGAAAAGAAAAGCAGTCTCTACCACGAGAAGCAGCTTTTCCATATCGGGGTAACTTCTCCCTCAAAATTCTTGTTGCTACTCGAGTAATAAAGTAGAATTGCCAAGTTACTTGTTTTTAGTTACTATTTAATTCATCTTCAGCATTTCGTCACAAGCAGAAAATACTTTTACGTGGGTTTTCAAAAACAAAAAAATAAAAAAATAAAAATGACTAACAATCAATAGAATTCCACATACCCTTAAGAAAGTTATGAACCCCCTTGGAAATCTGATCTCTCCGATAAAATAAAAACGGGAATTCTTCCAAGTTGGGGCTGTGTCAGTACTGCTGTATGGATGCACCACCGAGACGCTAAGGAAACGCACGGAGGAAAAGCTAGATGGAAATTACACAAGAATCCTACGAGCTATTTTGAACAAATCCTGTAAGCAAAACCTCACAAAACAGCAGCTGTACGGGTACTTACCTCCCATCTCACCAACTATCAAAGTAAGACGAACAAGACTGACGGGACACTGCAGAAGAAGTAAAGACTTACATACATCAGCTTTGTGTGGACGTTGGATGCAGTCTAGAAGACTTTCCAAGTGCGATAGATGAAAGGGACGGATGGCAAGAAAGAGTCAGGGAAATCTGTGCAATTAGCACGACTTTATGAGGATGATGTTTGTCTTTCTATTAGGGTAGCTTTGGCATTAAATAACACACGAGAATTGATATGCAATTAAACAAAGTCTGTTAGGGTCTCATCTTGGGGCCAAATAGATCTGCTTGAAAATTAATTTATTAGATAGGAATACTTGATGCCATATAACTGTAAATTATTTGTATTAAGAATATTTATTTGAAGCTATAATTGTTTACTAAGGATTATTATCATTGGTTACTTGAAACAATATAACCGTGTAGAAATTATTTGTATTAGATTGGAATACTTGAAATCATATAACTGTAAATTATTTGTATTAGAAAATTTACTTGAAGCTATAATTGTTTACAAATGATTATTATTATTATTATTATTATTATTATTATTATTATTATTATTATTATTATTATTCACTTAAAACTCGTCTTGGGCACGACGAACTGGATTCAAATCCAGGTCGGGGCTGTTTGCGTTTCACAGCATGCTAATGTCCCAGGAAAGGATTGAATCCTTCCCATTCTGTCCCCATCTATGCGTAAATGATTGTGCAGACAAGGTTCTTTAGCCTCAGTAAGGCAACCAGTCGAGGAGAATGGAAAACTCTGAATTCAAACAAGCTATACGCTGCTTAGAAAAATAACTTTGTGTCGCATCCAGCACGTGGCGGAGGGCTTGGGTAAATACATTTATTTTCATTAGATTTTCCTAGAATAATGATCCTGTTTTGTAAGATAGACTGTTTTATTGGCACTACCAATGACAAACAAGAAAACACGTGCGTTTCCTACCGTAAACAATAAACAAACTTGTTTTCTGTTGAAGTCGACGATGTTTTCGTCATATTTTTCAGCTGTAAGTTATCGTTTGTGTATTTCTTTTTACCTTGCGTTTGTTGGGGGGGGGAGCAGAAAGTGCAATTGTCTCTGAGTAAATACTAAATGCGTAGAATCAGAAATCTACCTTCTTCTTCTTCTTCTTCTTCTTCTTCTTCTTCTTCTTCTTCTTCTTCTTCTTGTGCTTTATTTTATTGTCTGCCCTTTCTCTACGGAAGTAAAAGATCCCACCCCACCAATTAGGCAGCAGGGTGGAAGAAAGAAATTCGCGTGGTTTGCTGCACGGTAAAGAAGACATTTGTTTTTCTGTTTTTTGGGGTTGGTGAGTGGAGGTTGCTTCCACCTGTGCGAATGCCAAAGGTCCGTATTCAACCTCATGTCAAAAACCAGGATTCTGTATACTGATATTCAAGGAGCAAGACATTTTCTCTTGCATAAATTGGGGGGGGGGGGCTCGAAAAGGCGACGAAAAAATGTGGTCGAACAAGTATTTATAGTCTGCCTGATTAGTTGATTAATTTTAATGACTTGTCAACCCGACAAAGGTTACTTTACACCTAGAGGTTAAGGAATCGCATTCATTGTTCGTTTTTATTTACCTTCTTTTTTATAGTCTTTTTATAAGAGATTTTTGCTCACTGTTTATATTATGAGCTTCTCTTGCGGATTTTTTTCTTAAACCCATGAAGTATTATTGTGAACATTGTAAATTAATGGAACGGAGAGACCAATGTCCTGAAAGAAGTTACAAAAAAACGATGTCCTGAAAGAAGTTAAAAACAATGTCTTGAAAGAAGTTACAAAAAAACGATGTCCTGAAAGAAGTTAAAAACAATGTCTTGAAAGAAGTTTAAAAAACGATGTCCTGAAAGAAGTTAAAAACAATGTCTTGAAAGAAGTTACAAAAAAACGATGTCCTGAAAGAAGTTAAAAACAATGTCTTGAAAGAAGTTTAAAAAACGATGTCCTGAAAGAAGTTAAAAACAATGTCTTGAAAGAAGTTTAAAAAACGATGTCCTGAAAGAAGTTAAAAACAATGTCTTGAAAGAAGTTACAAAAAAACGATGTCCTGAAAGAAGTTAAAAACAATGTCTTGAAAGAAGTTACAAAAAAACGATGTCCTGAAAGAAGTTAAAAACAATGTCTTGAAAGAAGTTACAAAAAAACGATGTCCTGAAAGAAGTTAAAAACAATGTCTTGAAAGAAGTTACAAAAAAACGATGTCCTGAAAGAAGTTAAAAACAATGTCTTGAAAGAAGTTACAAAAAAACGATGTCCTGAAAGAAGTTAAAAACAATGTCTTGAAAGAAGTTACAAAAAAACGATGTCCTGAAAGAAGTTAAAAACAATGTCTTGAAAGAAGTTACAAAAAAACGATGTCCTGAAAGAAGTTAAAAACAATGTCTTGAAAGAAGTTACAAAAAAACGATGTCCTGAAAGAAGTTAAAAACAATGTCTTGAAAGAAGTTACAAAAAAACGATGTCCTGAAAGAAGTTAAAAACAATGTCTTGAAAGAAGTTACAAAAAAACGATGTCCTGAAAGAAGTTAAAAACAATGTCTTGAAAGAAGTTACAAAAAAACGATGTCCTGAAAGAAGTTAAAAACAATGTCTTGAAAGAAGTTACAAAAAAACGATGTCCTGAAAGAAGTTAAAAACAATGTCTTGAAAGAAGTTTAAAAAACGATGTCCTGAAAGAAGTTAAAAACAATGTCTTGAAAGAAGTTTAAAAAACGATGTCCTGAAAGAAGTTAAAAACAATGTCTTGAAAGAAGTTTAAAAAACGATGTCCTGAAAGAAGTTAAAAACAATGTCTTGAAAGAAGTTTAAAAAACGATGTCCTGAAAGAAGTTAAAAACAATGTCTTGAAAGAAGTTTAAAAAACGATGTCCTGAAAGAAGTTAAAAACAATGTCTTGAAAGAAGTTACAAAAGAACGATGTCCTGAAAGAAGTTAAAAACAATGTCTTGAAAGAAGTTTAAAAAACGATGTCCTGAAAGAAGTTAAAAACAATGTCTTGAAAGAAGTTTAAAAAACGAACGGAGAAACCAATAACTTGAAAGAAGTTTACCCCCCCCCCAAAAAAAACAAAAACCTTAATAAATAATTTGATATAATTTTTTCTTTTATCAATCATTGTTGAATACAGTATTCTCTTTTGAGATTTTGATTTCGAATCAGTTTTCTTTTAAGCAACAGAGACAAAAAGTAGAAAGAAAAATTGAACAGTGAACCATGTCTTTTATATCGGCTTCATTTTGATGATTTAATAAATAATTTTTCAAAAAAGAAACCAAGGAAAGTATTCAAGTTTTAACTCTGTTTAAATTTATACAAATCTTTTGGGCAAAGATGGAGAAAGTGCAGTTATAAGGCCATATATGGTCTGCTACGCCACTTAGTGCAGTCTTCAATGATCTTGTCGAAAGATCAATTAAAATTGCTTACATCCACTTTAACATCTGATTCTTTTTCCCCACCTCCAAAAAAAATCTTACAAAAAACAACCCCACTGAAAATGTTATCTAAAGTTATAATAATTTTAGATTATTTCATGATTGATGAATCTTGACGGCAGATCAACCCGTTTGGGTTTAGTTTTTGCCAAAAGATTGAGAAATCGTGTTTAGTGTACTTTCATATTTACTTTTTTTGTACGGTTTTTTAAGTTTTGTTTTTGGACGGTTAAATGGTATCAAGTATTTCTATCTAATACAAATAATTTGCAAACAGATCAATTTGACCCACAGTTGGGATCCTAACAGGTATTAAGACCCCGAGTCAGAATGGAACAGAAGTAATGGCAATGAGAGGGTTCTCTGCACTTCTCGAGATTATAGAACTGGAATCTTGCCATTACCTCTTTTTTTTGTAGTGGTGGGGGGCTCTTATCCATTTTTGAAGGGTACAGTCTGTATATTCTAAGTTCCTATGACAGGGCATTCATTATTCATCTATTAATAATTAAATTTTGACAAAGTTATTAAGCAATATTTAAAACTTGAAATTTTGTTGTAAACATACAAGAAATTATTGAGAACGGGTTTATTAATCGACAACACATTTCATTGAGGCCGTTCAGCATGAAAAGGTTTCCCACTCTTAGTGTATAGGAACCTTAAGATGATCTGAACTTTTGGCGCTTATTAAGTTTAATTCAGTCCGGGTAATTATGATGATAAGGGGGAGTTGCGACCTGAAGGTTAAGATCTCCAGGGCCAGGCATGGCCCTTTTTTTCTTTTTTCTTTGTCCTGCCCAAAGACAAGAACCTGCTGAGGAAGATGAACAGATACAACATTTTAGACATGTAAATAATATGAAAGAATTTAGTTTGTTTTTTTTTTCTTGCGAAGGAGGAAACGCTGCTCACCTGCCTGATTTTGCTTATGCCAATGAAGATAGCGGGACATAAACAACTCACTTGTCTTCGGGCCGGTCTACCTGGCATTTGTGCTACGTGGATAGTTGTTTATTGAACGCTTGGTCGCTGGTGGCCGTACCCGCAGGCTTTATCTGCTTTTCCGATTAAGTTTATCGCTCTGCGTCTGAGGCACCCCAATAAAGTAATGCTGACGGGGCCAAGCATTTTTGGACCAGCTTCGCATGAGTCTCGATTCGGGCGCGGTTCTCCACAATAAAATGGCCTTGTGTCGCATTCTTGTTTAGTGGGAATGACTTCCCACTAAACTCATACCGATATAAACGGAGAGGGGATAAAGGAAAACGAGGGTGGGGGAAAATAGAAGAAGGTGGAGAAAGAGAGAAGAAAAAAGGTAAGAGGCGAGAAAGAAATAGAAAAAAGGACACAAAATCAGAATAAGAAAGAGAGATGAAAGGAAAAGAGAAGAGGAAATAAAACGTAAGAATGAGAATAAAAAAGAAAGAGAGGAGTGAGAAAGGCTTGTGTGTGGGTGGGGAGGAATGGAAGTTATAGAAATCTCTTTAGTTCTATGAAGCTAGAAAATATCATCCATGATGAAACTTAAGTGGTAAAAGATTAAATGCCCTTATGTTATCCCCTATAATAGTTGAAAATTGAATTCTTTGAAGGGTTCTGAAGCCTAAACCGCTATGAAGGCTTTGACACATGAACTATTACAGCTGCCTTGAAGCTTGAATTGTTATGGGGGCTAGAAGGTTGAATTTTATTGGGACTTTGAAGATTAAATTGTCATGGGGCTTTGAAACTTGAATTTTTTTATGGACTTTGAAGCTTGAATTGTTATGAGGCTTGGCAGCTTGGAATTTACAGGTGCCTTGAAGCTTGAATTGTTATGGGGGTTTGAAGCTTGAATTTTATAGAAACTGAAGCTTGGATTGTTATGTGGCTTGGCAGCTTGGAATTTACAGGTGCCTTGAAGCTTGAATTGTTATGGGGGTTTGAAGCTTGAATTTTATAGAAACTGAAGCTTGGATTGTTATGGGGCTTTGAAACTTAAATTTTATTGGGACCTTGAAGCTTGAATTTTACAGGTACTTTGAAGCTTGAATTGTTATGGGGCGTTGAAGCTTGAATTTTATAGGGACCTTAAAGCTTGAATTATTATGGGGTTTTGAAGCTTGAATTGGTATGAAGCCTTGAAGCTTAAATGTTATAGGGATCTTGAAGCTTGAATTGTCATGGGGACTTGAATTTCTTAAAGGATCTTAAAACTTAAATTGTTATGGGGTCTTTGAAATTTGAATTGTTCTAAAGATCTGAAAGCTTGAATTGTTATGGGGACTTTGTCGTTGGAATTGTTATGGGAACTTCAACTCCAATGAGTGCTTTGAAAATGGGATTGTTATGGGGTCCTGAAACTTAACTTTACAGAGGGCCTTAAAGCTTCAACTGTTACGGGGCTTTGAAGCATGAACTATTACAGGTTCCTTAAAGCTGGAATTGTTGTGGGTGTTTTGAAACTTGAACTGTTATGGTGACTTTAAAACTTTAACTCTAATGTGGACTTTGATGCTTGAATTGCTAAGAGGGTTTGAGGCTTGGATTTTAATGTGATTTTGAAGCTTGAATTGAACTGGGCTAGACAATTTAGTGATGAACGTCAACTGACGCAAATGGTTGTTATTTTTACAACAAACTTTTACGTAATATCTGCACACATACATAACACACGGACAAACAGCGATTATATATATATATATATATATATATCGAGAGTAATGCCTTGTTAGGAGAGGTGACTGAATTTTGCATATTTGAATGCATGAGAATATGTTTCATATTTGCGTTTTTTATGCACAGTTATTTAAAACCAAACGTTGTTATTTCAAAGTCGACATCTTGAAAACACATAAAAGTTTTATCTCTCTCTCTCTCTCTCTCTCTCTCTCTCTCTCTCTCTCTCTCTCTCTCTCTCCCTCTACCATAGTTTCTTTAGTGTTATTTGTAGACTGAAGAGCTCTGGCTTTTTCAAACTTTTTTCATATTTAGGGCGGCAATTTGCCATAGCGGAAATGACGTAACAGCGTTGTTTAGAAGGCAAGCAACATTCCGTTTTAGTGCTTAATTACATACTTAAGCATCTTTAATATCGTTAAAATCTTTTTTATCCAACATCTTGTTTGGTGGATGCCATTCTCAACATATTTTGGTTGGCTGAGTGAGCAGCGTCTGCTGTTTTCGGCTGGTTTATCCAGTGGCCATTTTGGTCTGAAGCTATAATTAAAAGCGATGAAGAAACTTATCTCAAAGTAAAAAAAAAAAAAAAAAAGAAAAGAAAAAGAAAACGAAAAAAGGTTGATTAAAAAAAATCCGCTAGAAATTTTCCTCTTCTAAAAATCATATTAATTGTATATCTAACATAAAAGATGTTTATTTGTCTGTACCCGCCTATTAATTCAGATTTATTATTTAGTAAATAATCTTAATGATTTAAGATTTTTCCTTCAAACACATCAGTTCTCTTAGAATACATTGACTGGATCTTTTACAGAACAATAAGACCTCACAAAAAAGGTCTATCCAGGGTATGACACTAAACTGCATCGGACGGTGAGGCTCCATTGAGAAGTGTTGAGTACCCATTCATGGCTATCACTCCCAGGCCCACTCAGACCAGGATTTGTTGCCCTTATTAGGGTTTCATTTATGGGTCAAATAGATTTAACTAAAAAGTATTCGTACTCCATAGGACCGTGTGCACCTCTCCAAAAAAACCCAAAAAGAAAAAAAAACAATTACAAAGAAAAAGATATAAACGTACAATAAGCGAAGTTCCCTAGCCTTTTGGCATAAAATAATCCTGGACAGGTTGACATGCCGTAGTATCAATCAACCAATCAATCTTTTACTTCATTTTTATTGATGGTCTTAAATTGGAATTTTAAAGTTTGACAACGTGTATGTGTGTGTGTGTGTGCCTTCACAAAAACCTAATCTCTCTGATAAAAAAAAAAAAGGAATTCTTCCAAGATGTAGCCGTGTCAGTACTATTGTATGGCTGCATCAACTGGACTTAAAGCATCTGGAGAAAATGTAGATGGGAACTACATAAGGATACTGCGTGCTGTTTTGAACAAATCCAGCAAGCAAACACTATAAAACAGTAACTGTACGGTCACTTACTTCCCATCTCACAAACCATCCAAGTAAGACGAAGCAGGAGACGAACTCAGAAGCAAAATGCTCCACATGGGCACTCCACCGTTGGCCGACCAGCAAAGACCAAATATTCATCAGCTCTGAGCGGATATTGGATTTTGGCTAGAGGACCTGTCAGGAACGAATTTTGGCTTGAGGACCTGTCATGAACGAATTTTGGCTTGAGGACCTGTCAGGAACGAATTTTGGCTTGAGGACCTGTCATGAACGAATTTTGGCTTGAGGACCTGTCATGAACGAATTTTGGCTAGAGGACCTGTCATGAACGAATTTTGGCTTGAGGACCTGTCAGGAACGAATTTTGGCTTGGGGACCTGTCAGGAACGAATTTTGGCTAGAGGACCTGTCATGAACGAATTTTGGCTTGAGGACCTGTCATGAACGAATTTTGGCTAGAGGACCTGTCATGAACGAATTTTGGCTTGAGTACCTGTCAGGAACGAATTTTGGCTTGAGGACCTGTCAGGAACGAATTTTGGCTTGAGGACCTGTCAGGAACGAATTTTGGCTAGAGGACCTGTCATGAACGAATTTTGGCTAGAGGACCTGTCATGAACGAATTTTGGCTTGAGGACCTGTCATGAACGAATTTTGGCTAGAGGACCTGTCATGAACGAATTTTGGCTTGAGTACCTGTCATGAACGAATTTTGGCTAGAGGACCTGTCATGAACGAATTTTGGCTTGAGGACCTGTCAGGAACGAATTTTGGCTTGAGGACCTGTCAGGAACGATTGACGATAGAGACGGATAGTGAGAAAGAGACAAAGCAATCTGTGCCATCAGAACGACTTGATAATGAAGTGTAGCTTAAAAGGAGAGCAGTTTTTTGCTCGTTTTCAATAATTTCTCATTGGCTAGTGGGTAGAGAGTTCGCCAATGGTCCTGGAAACCTGGGTTCAATCCCAGGTCGAGTCATACCAAAGACTTAAAAAATGGTACTTGATACCCCCTCGCTTAACATTCAGCATTCTAAGGTACGTATCAAGGGTAAAGTGGAGCAATCCAGGGAAAGGAGTAGTGCTCTCCCCTACACCTCGGTGTTGTAGCTACTGAAAAGGGAGCCTTCGGGTAACCCTCGATTACAGTCGCCAACTTTACTTTATAACCTGTGGATAAACCAGTGTTTGGACTCGGAGTTCTTGTCTCCCTTGGCGCTTTTTAAAGAATTGTATAATCTTCTTTATTTATGTTTTACTATGATAAAGATTAATATTAAAAAATCATTGTCGTAATAAGACTAGAGAAAACTGTTCTGATACTGAAAAATCTATTTACTTTTATGTCACGAATACTTTTAAGGTTGAAAATTTCAGTTTCATGAAGAGGAGATGTTACAATTCGATGAAAGAAAGGTTCTAAATCGTAAAACAAAGAAAGGTTCTGAATCGTAAAACAAAGAAAGGTTCTAAATCGTAAAACAAAGAAAGGTTCTAAATCTTGAAACAAAGAAAGGTTCTGAATCTTAAAACAAAGAAAGGTTCTAAATCGTAAAACAAAGAAAGTTTCTAAATCGGGAAACAAAGAAAGTTTCTAAATCGTGAAACAAAGAAACGTTCTAAATCGTAAAACAAAGAAAGGTTCTGAATCGTAAAACAAAGAAAGGTTCTGAATCGTAAAACAAAAAAAGTTTCTAAATCGTAAAACAAAGAAAGGTTCTGAATCGTAAAACAAAGAAAGGTTCTAAATCGTAAAACAAAGAAAGGTTCTAAATCGTAAAACAAAGGAAGGTTCTGAATCTTAAAACAAAGAAAGGTTCTAAATCGTAAAACAAAGAAAGTTTCTAAATCTTGAAACAAAGAAAGGTTCTAAATCTTAAAACAAAGAAAGGTTCTAAATCGTAAAACAAAGAAAGTTTCTAAATCGTGAAACAAAGAAACGTTCTAAATCGTAAAACAAAGAAAGGTTCTGAATCGTAAAACAAAGAAAGGTTCTGAATCGTAAAATAAAGAGTGTAGAAAGAATAGGGAGCAGGAGAGAGGAGGGTTGGTAAAGCGGAGATTTAGATTCTCTCTCTAGCCCAGAATATTTGGAACAATCTTAAAACCAGGGAGTTTTCTTTTTTCACAGTTTTTATTCTGCTTCATTAATTTTTCAGTTTTTTTAAAATTTGTATTTGGAAAGAACAATTGTCTTAAACAGATAACAGTTGGCACTCTGAGTGACAATACATTTTTTTTATCGTAACGGTTATCGTTGTTGGAAATGGAATCAGTGACCCGAGTTCAGATACTGAACGAAACTGTTTGCGTTTCTATTTATGCTAATGCCCTTAAGAAAGTCATGAATCTATCTGGTCTCCATCCAAATATGGTTGGATTTTATGGCATATCAACCACTGTAGGTTATTTAATGCCAAATCCTCTTTATACATATATATTAAATATATATATATATATGATTTAGTTTGGTTGGGATTTATGGCATATCAACCATTGTTGGTTATTTAATGCCAAATCCTCTTTATACATAAGTATTAAATATATATGATTTTGTTTGGTTAGGTTTTATGGCATATCAACCATTGTAGGTTATTTAATGCCAAATCCTCCTTATACATAAATATTAAATATATATTATTCGAAAATGAATCGTTTGTAGATAACATTTTTAAGGATCCATAGTTCAATTGTTTGCACTCAGTTTAATGATTAAACTGTTTAATTAAACATCAGCTACTTTTTTTAAACACAGTTAAGTGTATATACACATGATTTTTAAATGAATAGTTTGTTGGTAATTTCTTTCTAAAATAAAGTTAGTCATTTAATCGCAGAAAATTAAGTATTGCCCTTTAAAGTGGTTACAATTATATTACAGTTAAATTGTTCCAATTATTGCTATGTAATACATTTATTTCAATCTAGGCACACTGTTAAAGGGTTTCAAGTATTGCCGTTTATCCCTTACTATTTTATTCAACATTACTCATTCGTCTGCACACAATTAGTTGGTTCGAAATATCGCTATATAACATTAACAATTCAATTTAACATCAGTTTGCACGCAGTTGAATTGTTAATAAGTTCTATTTGATCCCTAGATGGGACCCTATCAGGTGTTACCTCTTCTCATCAGACTGAACCTGGGAGTAATGGCATTGAAGGTGTACACTACACTCCCAAAAGTTCCAGGACTGGACCCTCACCATCAGATAGTTTGGTGTCATATCCAGAACAGTTATGGGAGTCTTACTCCCCTGCAGAGATGCAGTCGGTGTATTAAACAGCTCAAACCGACTGGGTTGATATCCTGCTGGGGACGGAGGATTTGGAGTGTATATATATAATTATCAAAGGGCGACGATAGCACAGATTTCTTTGAATCCCTCTCTCTCCCTCACCATCCACCCTTATCAGTCATTGCCCTTGGTAAGTCTTCTAGACACCACCCAGTGTCGACACAGAGCCGATGACTATAAGTTTTGGATGGTGGGCAACACTAGTGTGTCCATGTGTAGGAATTTACAGGAAAACTTATTATCGACTTTATTTCATGCTTGATGTTTTTCTTTGATGTTTATTTCATTTCATTTTAAAATTTCAGCTGACCTAAGGGGGCTCCTTAGCAACGGAAATGCTGGCTAATTCTGGTAAGAATTCCCCACATAAGCAAATCGTGGCCGGCTCCCCACCCGAAAGAAGCAATAGCTTCAGTGGAAAAGCATCTTCTCCATGCAATCTACCCCGAGGTGGGTCAGGAAATGGCACCGGCAGTCTAGCGTCGTCTCCGAATACCCGTGGAAATGGATTTAGGTAGGTAGCCCTTCCCCCTACCTTTTATTCACTTAGTTGTTTGAATCAATTTGATATTTCCTACATCGCTGGCCATAATGTACTTCCACTTCATTCTCCACCTTGCTCTGTTGGTCTGAATCGCTTGACAATTTCGTCTTCTTATCGTCGTGGAGGTCTTCCCAGTGGTCGTTTCCGATCTTTCGGATAACACTTGACAACTGAACAGATCCACTTGTCTGTGAACATGACGACTTGTCCAGCCCAGTAAAACTTCTGCTTTCAGTACTCTGCGATCACCTCCTTCACTCCGGTCCACTCTCGATTTACCTCGCTTCGGATGGACTCATGCAATGACAGTCCAAACACAGATCTTTCCGTACCCCTCTCTGTCGTAACCAGTGTCTGTTCTTCCTTCTTCGTCGGAGTTCAGGTTTTGCTTGCGTATAACATCATAAGCAAAACGGTGCTCGTGAAGAAATTGACGCGTAGAGTCTTGTCCAGCTTAGCCCTGAGCACTTCTTTTATCGTGGCAAATGCCTTCCACCTTTATCTTATTCTCCGCAAGATTTCTCCGCATTCGTATCTTTCACCTTTTCGATTTTATCGCTTCCTATTACTTGACGGCCATGTGGTACATTTTTAAAACGCATGAATTTAGTTTTCGTGCTAATTATCTTAAACATCGATTGTTTTGCCCAGTTAGCATCGCCTGTAGCTGATTAGTAGTTTTATTGATTAGAAAGATACCTGCCACGAATCGGAGGTGTTGTTGATGCCACCCTCCCTGTCAGATAGATAGGCATAGGTGATTAAAATTGATATAGATACCATAGAGTAAGTTTTTTTTTTTGCGTCGTCTTGTATTTACTCATTTAAATTGTACATAAATCTTATCAGCCGTCATGTAACAACGTGAACATCTCTTTTCCTTATGGAAAAACTCAATCTAGGCGGGCAAGTATATTCAAATGCAACGAGAACGCTAACCATCTAACAGAAAATACATTTTACGATTTGACTGTTTCCTAAAATATCTACCATTATTCGGTATCCATCCATATATTACTGAGATTTTCATTATAATAATATTGTATTAATATATAATATATTAATATATTTGATAAAATGAAACGCAGTTTCTTCCAGGCAGCGGTCACATCGATACTGCTATATGGATGCACTACATGGACGCTAACAAAACGGCTGGAGAAGAAACTAGATGGCAATTACACAAGAATGCTGCGTGCAATCCTCGACAAGTCCTGGCGGCAACACCCAACAAGACACCAACTGTACGGCCACCTGCCCCCTATCACGAAAACTATTCAAGTTAGGCGAACCAGACATGCAGGACATTGCTGGAGAAGCAGAGATGAACTCATAAGAGATGTACTCTTATGGACCCCCACACACGGCCGCGCAAAAGCAGGACGACCAGCACGAACGTACATTCAGCAGCTATGTGAGGATACAGGTTGTTGTCCTGAAGACCTACCTAGGGCGATGAACGATAGGGAGGAGTGGCGAAAGAGGGTCAGGGATATCCGTGCTGCCAGCACGATATGATGATGATGATGATGATGATTAATATATATTACTTTATGAGGATAAGTTTTCTTTATATATATAATGGCCAAGTGAGTAGAGTGTTCGTAAATGGCTTGGGAAACCGTCGTTCAGTTCCAGGTCAAATCATATCAAAGACTCAAAAAAGGGTACTTAATACCTCCTTGCTTAACATTCAGCATTATCAAGCACGTATCAAAGGTAAAGTGGAGCAATCCAAAGAAAGGAGTAGCACCCTCCCCTACACCTCGGTGTAGTAGCTATTGAAAAGGGAACCTTCGGTTCGCCCTTGACTACGGTCGCTAAATCTACTTTTTATACACACACACGCACACACACACACACATTGGCCCAGCGGTTAGAGTGTTCGCCAATGGCCCGGGAGACCTGGGTTCAATCCCAGGTCGAGTCATACCAAAGACTTTAAAAATGGAACTTGATACCACCTTGCTTAACACTCAGCATTATAAGGTACGGTTCAAGGGTAAAGTGGAGCAATCCAGGGAATGGAGTAGCGCCCTCCCCTACACCTTGGTGTAGTAGCTATCGAAAAGGGAGCCTTCGGGTCACCCTCGACTATGGTCGCTAACTTATATATATATATATATATATATATATATATATATA
>OY757944.1:32841098-32998598 GCA_963585895.1 Sepioteuthis lessoniana
AGGACTTCATGGAAAAACTGCATCATAATTTTAGCGCCTTTGTACAACGAGCCAAAGACTATGTAGACATTCGTGAGAACCAGCTGCGTGAAAGGGAAAGATTGGTGACTGAAAGGGAGACAAGCGTTGAACTACGTGCGGAAAAAGTGGCCGAGAAGGAGGAACAAGTGGCAATGGAGGAACTTCAAATTAAAAAGAAAACGCAAAACTTCGATGCCTATCAAAAGTGCATCGAGGAGACGTTTGCCAAGAAAGTGGAGGCCACAGAAAAGTCTTTGCAGGATAAAATTGACCAACTTGAAAAGGATAGAACAGAGTTAGAAAGGGAAAAGGAGAATTTCCAACATGAACTTCAGGTAATGAAAACCAAGCACTATAAATACCGTATTTTATTCGAGTATAGGTCGAATTTTGAAGACTTGATTTTTGCCAAAAAAGTGGCATCCTAAATTTTATGGGGTTGAAATTTTAACATTAAATGAAGGTCTCTAGATTTCAGAAATTGATTCCATAAATGATTCCATGACTGGAAATCAAGGGTCGACTTATACACGAGTAAAGTATATATTTTTTGTTTGAAATTAAATCATAATGAGAAAGATTAGAATAAAAGTCTTCTTTTCAAAATTTAATTCCATAAATTAATAATTTTGTGATCATAAATCAAGGGTCGACTTATACACGAGTAATAATTTTGTAAGGTTGAAATTATAACATAATGGGAAGGACTTGAATGAAATCCTTGGCTTCAAAAATAAATTTCATTTGATTAATGATTTTGTGGGCATAAATCAAGGGTCGACTTATACACGAGTAATAATTTTGTTAGGTTGAAATTCAAAGATAACGAGGAGGCCGAGAATTAAAGTCTAGTCTTTGAAATTTAATTCCAACTAATGATTTTTTGATCATAAATCAAGGGTCGACTTATACACGAGTATATATTTTGTGTGTGTATTATTTGAAGAATGGATATGATTATTGTTACTTCATTCAACCAAACAGTTTAGCTTTAGTAAATTCATAAAATAATTTACATTAACTAAAAAGTAAGTAAAGTTGTCTCCCTTTAGTCGAGGGCAACCAGAAGGCTCCTTTTTCAATAGCTACTACACCGATGTGTTGGGGAGGGGGCTACTCCTTTCCCTGGATTGCTCCACTTTACCCTTGATATGTACCTTATATTGCTGAGTGTTAAGCAAGGAGGTATCAAGTACCTTTTTTAAAGGTATGACTTGACCTGGGATTGTCCCTAGGTCTCCCGGACCATTGGCGAACACTTTACCCACTACGCCAATGAGCCGGTTGTCATACACATATTATGTATTTTCTTGTTCTTAATGAGATACAAGTAAAGTTGGCGACTGTCGTCGAGGGCCACCAGAAGGCTCCTTTTTCAATAGCTACTACACCGAGGTGTTGGGGAGGGGGCTACTCCTTTCCCTGGATTGCTCCACTTTACCCTTGGTATGTACCTTATATTGCTGAGTGTTAAGCAAGGAGGTATCAAGTACATTTTTTAAAGTCTTTTTTAAAGGTATGACTTGACCTGGGATTGTACCCAGGTCTCCCGGACCATTGGCGAACACTCTGCCTACTAGACCAATGAGCCAGGATACATTAACAAATAAAGCAGCCAAAATTGGGTAGATTTTCAGTTGTGTGGTTTTTCGAGAAAATAAATTTTGCATTTGAGTACAAAGATATAAAAGAACAAATCGTGCAATGATATTTATATGAATGTTTTATACATTATAGGACTTTATTTCTTATAGTGGAAAATTATACAGTCAAAATGGCTATTATAAGGCATTTTTGAAGTCGGGTCACCGTGTCCATTTCCTTGGACAATGATCATAACACCACTAACACCTCCACATTACTCTAGGTAATATAAGTACAGTGTAATACTACTAATAAAATATAAGTACTGTGTAATAATACTAAAGTAAGTAAAGTTGGCGACTTTAGTCGAGGGTGACCGGGAGGCTCCCTTTTCGATAGCTACTACACCAAGATGAAGGAGAGGGTGCTACTCCTTTCTTTGGATTGCTCCACTTTACCCTTGATCCTTACCTTATAATGCTGAGTGTTAAGCAAGGCGGGATTTTTTTAGTCTTTCGTATGACTTGATCTGGGATTGAACCCCGGTCTCCCGGACCATAGGCGAACACTCTACTCATTAGGCCAAAAGTTAATAGTCTAACAGAAAATTGATTTTTCAGTTAATTTTTGTATGTTTTATAGACATAATTAACACGATTCAGCCGTTGTCTTCTCGGGCATTCAACAGGCGTCTTTTATCGTTATTGATGACCTTTTGGAAATTCAAACCGAACTCTTTATTGAACCCACGGGAAGAGACTGTTTATACTTTCGAATAACTCGTATCACTTAATTCTCCTTAGTTATATCGCCTTTGATCTTTCCGCAGAACCTGTGCCCTGGGATTGAAACCATGATTTTCATGTATGAGATATTACAAGGCATTGACAACAATGAGAACAGTCTATCCTCTTGGACTAAATGAGTTCTGTTCAAAATTTCTTGATTAACGCAAAAGACATTAAAGAAGGCCGAAGAGTACAGTGACTGAAACATTATAAGTATAACAATTAAGATGAGGACTATAATCATGTCTCTGCCCGAGCGGAGGGGTAAAAAAAAGGAGGTGCCCGTGGTGTAATGGTTATTGTCGTAGGAAATGGACATGGCAACACGAGTTCAAATCCTAGACGAGATTGATTGCATTTCACATAGCACTAATATCCTTGGGGAAGGTAAGAATCCAATTATCCTACCTCCAGCTATGGGGAAATAGTAGGACAGACAGATTTCTTCAGCCTTGGTGAGGCAACTCGTCTAGGAGAAGGAATACTCTGAATTCAAACCTGTTAAACTCCACTTAAAAATTGACCTTGTGTCATATCCTGCCTGAACGGAGGGGTTGGGTAAATATGATAATCACGTCTCTCGTACTGGATCTGATGTAATCATGTGACGCTACTCTTATAGCGTGTCTTGGGTAGGAATAGCCAGGTGGGGGCCAATGTCTCTCCGGGTCTAAGACTGGTTTGAATATTCTCTTGGATTGGTTGATTTCATCATCATCATGTCGAGCCGCCAGCACGGATATCCCTGACCCTCTCTCACCACTCCTCCCTATCGTTCATCTCCTCTGACAGGTCTTCAGGGCTACATCCCTCACAGAGCTGCTGTATGTATGTTCGAGCAGGCCGTCTTGCTTTTGCTCGGTCATATGTGGGGGTCCATAGGAGTAAATCACTTATGAGTTCGTCCTTGCTTCTCCAGGGGTGTCCTGCATGTCTGGTTCATCTAACTTGGATAGTTTTCGTGATGGGAAGTAGGTGGCCGTATAGTTGGTGCTTTGTAGGGTGTTACCTTCAGGACTTGTTCAGTATTGCTCGCAGCATTTATATGTAATTGCCGTCTAGCTTTTTCTCCAGCCGCTTTGTTAGCATCCAAATAGTGCATCCATATAGCAGTATCAATACTACCGCTGCTTGGAACAAACGGCGTTTCATTTCCAGTCTTTAAATTATGTAAATCAGAACAAATTTTTGTCACAAAAATTTAGACAGATTCTGTTTTGTTTATTTATTTAATTATTTATTTTTATTTGCATTTCAGAGAATGGCCGAAATGCATAAAATTCAAGATAACAGAATTAAATTAGACATTGGCGGCTTGCAGTTCACAACTTCTCTACTCACTTTGACCAAAGATGCGGACTCCATGTTGTCGGCCATGTTTAGTGGTAGATATTCACTAAAAACAGAAAACGACGGAAGTTATTTCATCGATCGCGATGGCACCTACTTCCGGTACATTTTGAACTATCTGCGCGATGGCGGACTGAAAGATGGAACTCTTCCGGTGACAAACGAAGCTGCTCTCAGGGAACTCTTGATAGAAGCTGAATATTACCAACTCTCAGACCTTATTGAGTGCCTCAACAACATTCTCTATCGAAAAGAAGAGAAGGAAATTAGCGAGAAAGACACAGAAAGTCAAACAGAAAAAATAGACTGATTGAATAATAATAATAATAATAATAATAATAATAATAATAATAGAGATTGTAAAAAACAAAAACAAAACAAAATGGAGGAAAGAAAAGCAACCCAAAAAGGAACTTTCTCTTTTTGGTGCGAAACTTTAGTTGGTCGTTGAAAAATGTGAAAATAAGATATTTTTGATATGAAGAATGTTTGATAATTCTTAAGTGAATATCCATCGACTTCTTTTCTAGTTTACATTGTTTCATCCTATATATATATATATATATATATATATATATATATATATATATATATATATATAGTGCACACAAGAAATGTGTTGAATTGATTAAAAAAGTGAAGAATAGTTGCACAATAAAATTCTTCACGCAATCGAAAATAGTGGAATACATTTAAAATATAATTTTATTCCATTTTTCAGTAAAACATTTCTGTTTTTTGACTTTAAAATAAAATAGACTAGTTTTTGGTAGAAATTAAACAGTAAATATAAATTAATATATCACTTTTCCCGGCATCAAAGACGCTATTTTTTTTCGAAAGGCCGAATTTTGGAGTAAATCTCAATGCTAAACTTCGGCGTTAACCTATTATAATTTTGGTAATGTCTAGGATTCAGACATAGTAAGAACTAGGGAGCAATTCTTGACTCCATAAGTTCATGATTTCTTGACCATAAATAAAAGTTGACCGATACCCGAGGTAGCTTTATACACGAGGTCGACTTATTCACGAATATATACTAGAAATTTAAAAACAAAAAAAAATTAGTATAATTTTATATTTAGTATATTTTCTAAATTCAAAAAATTTTGCAATTCAAATTTGGGGTGCATCCTTGAAGCCGGAGTGTCCTTGACACCGGGAAGTAGGGTACTTCAATAATTTCTCATATCTTCAACTTTAATCATAAATAAGAAAGTATGGTAGCAACGTGTGACATAACTTACCTTATTTGTGATACGAACTTTGGAGACGAAGCGAACGGATTTCTGTTTGTTGGATTAAAGAGGGTGATGTAGGATTATTTTTACACCTCGCATAATATTGATTTGAAATTCTAATGATTTGCTCTGAGGGTGAATTGTTCCAGCAAAGAAGCATTGTGTTATATTTGCTTTGTATGCTCGAGGCCTGGACAGATTTGAGAGGGTCAACGTTGCTCGTAACCTCTTCAAACAAAGGCTCCATTTGCACATTTAAAAAAAACGGAAACCTTCTTCACACATCAAACGTTTTGGAAGATAATGTTATTTTTAACAAAAAGGTTTAAAAAAAAACAACACAAAATTTTTTATAAGCTTGAATTAAAAATAAAACAAATCAAATAAAAGGTTTATTTATTGATTTATTTTCTGTAATTTATATAACTTGTTGTATAATTTTGTTTGTTGGTTGTTTGGGTTTTATGGCATATCAACCTTTGTAGCTTATTTAACACCAAATCCATTTTTATGTAAATAATCAGTTCTATTTCAAACAATTCAGTTTAGCATGAGTACACAGTTTAATTGTCAAAAACATTTCTATTTCGAACTATTCAGTTTATTCAAACAGTTATATATAACAATTCAGTTTAGTGTTAGTACAGTTTCAATGTCAAAAACAGTTCAATTTCAAACAATTCAGTTTAGCATAAGCATGCAGTTTAAATGTAAGTACAGTTTAATTGTGAAAAATATTTCTATTTCAAGCTATTCAGTTTATTCAAACAGTTCTAATTCAACTAATTCAGTTTAGTATTAGTACAGATTTTGTTTACACACAGTTGAATGTCAAAACAGTCCAATGTTAAACAATTCAGTTTAGTGTAAATACAGTTTCAATGTCAAAAAAAGTTCCATTTCAAATAATTCAGTTTAGCATAAGCATGCAGTTTAAATGTAAGTACAGTTTAATTGTCAAAAACATTTCTATTTCAAGCCATTCAGTTTAATCAAACAATTCAGTTTAGCATAAGTATGCCGTTAGTTCTATTTAACCCATAGATCAGGTGCTACCACGCTGAGCCAGAGTGGATCTGGGAGCGCTAGTAATGTAGGGGTGCTCCGTATTCCCCAAAGTCCCAGCATTACTGGGACCTCACCATCAGATTGTTTAGTGTCATATCTAGGACACTCGTTGGGGGTTACCCCTCTGCATAGAAGCAGTCAGTGTATTCTACAGCCACAGCCGGTTGGGCAATGTATAATTGTTTAAAAATTGAAGTGTTATTTTATTAAAGCACAAAAAGCGAATTCATTTTTAGTCTTTTTAGAAACTTCTTTCCTCTGATCACCATAAGAGGAGTGCTTGTAAGAAAAAAGTTGGCGATCGAAATTTATTTAATGGACCAAAGACAAGAAATAACCGTTGCAACGAACAGAACTAAGAAAAACGAAAAGAAGCGCCCCGTACGCCACGCCTGGTGTAAACAAAGCAGTAACTCATAGTAAATAAACGATAACAAAATTAAAAAGTCTTAAATACGAGTGAGGATCCTAAAATAAAAAAAAAATGACTCTACGTTTTTTTAATTTTTGATAACGATTATCTTATAACCTGGATGTAATATAGTTAAGTAAAGTACAACTGGCGACCGGAGTCGGGGGCGACCAGAAGGCTTCTTTTTCAATAGCTACTACACCGAGGTGTAGGGGAAGGGCGCAGCTCCTTTCCCTGGATTGCTCCACTTTACCCTTCATACGTACCTTATATTGCTGAGTGTTAAAGCAAGGAAGTAGCAAGTACCATTTTAAAAGTCTTTGGTTATGACCATTTAGCGAATACTCTACCCACTTGGCCAATGAGCTGGTTCATGGGTTAAGTACTGCTTAGGAATAATTATCTTAAACTTAACTAAAAACAACTCTACATCCTTTATTTTTAAAATGACCATCTTAAAATACACATTTCATATGAGTAAGTACTAACTATCAATTATTATCCTAAACTTTAATAAAACTAATTGTATAGGTTTATTTTTAATAATGACCATTCACATCCCTGATGTAATATGGCTAAGTACTGCTTAGGAATAGATATCTTAAACTTTAATAAAAATTTCTCTACGGCCTTTATTTTTAATAATGATCATCTTACAACCCGGAGGTTATATAGTTATGTACCGCGTATAAATAATTATCCCAAATTGTTTTAATAAAGTAAGTATTGTAGATAAAGTAAGAATATATAGTTTTAGTAAAGCACGAAAAACAAAGATTCATTTGATTTTTATCCATTACTTTTTTGGAGGTGCTCGTGGTGTTATGGTTATCGTCATAGGAAATGGACACAGCGACATGAGTTCAAATCCTGGACTAGAATGATTGCATTTTCACATAGCACTAATACCCTTGGGAAAGGTATGAATCCAATTATTCTCCCTCCAGCTATGGGTAAATAGTAGGACAGACTGGTTTCTTCAGCCTTGGTGAGGCAACTAGTCTAGGAGAAGGAAAACTCCGAATTCAAACCTTCACTTAAAAATTGACCTTGTATCATATCATGCCCGAGCGGAGGGGTTGGTAAATAGGATTACTTTTTTGTTCGTTGAGACGGTGTCTTTTTGTTTTTCTTCATTGAATTAAATTTTGCTGATCAACTTTTTTTTTTTGACATACACTTATCTCATCTGAAAAAAGTAGTGTAGACTAGATTCTTTAGTCATGATACAGTCTAGGAGAAAGGTAAAACTCTGAATTCAAACCAGTGATACTCCGCTGAAAAATTGATTTTGCATCACATACTTCTTGTGGCAGAAGAATTGGGTAAATTCATTCTCATCTGAATGTTATTGCAATTATTTTGGTTTATTTATTCAATGGCATATCACCCTTCGTGGTTTATTTAATGCCAAAACTTTTCTTGTAGAATGGCAGTAGTGGGGTTATTTAATAATAAGTGGTTTGATACCTTTTCCAAGGGCATTAGTACGAAAGTGAATGCAATACCGCAACTTGAGATCGAATTCGCTTACTACGATGTCGTTGTCTAGCGCGTTAGCAACTACGCCTTGTAAAGATTTTTTTTTGATAAAGTGACGATTATTTTTAGTAAGTCAATTGATCCTCATATTATCAAAATACATTCTGAATATTGTAAGCAGCTTCAGTGGCTTTGAGGTCTAGTTTAAATCAGAATTTCTGAAAGTAAAAATGAATGCGTTTTTTGTGCTTTAATATATTTACGACTATTCTGGTTAACTTTTGACGTTGTTTTCCTCACGCTCAGTATTTTACAGACGTTGTGTATCTCAAAGAAAATATCTTCATTTGTGTTTTATAATTCACAAGTGATTTCTTGTTATTCGTATTGTCCACTAATTCTTTTCAGATATCAGGTCGCGATAATGTAAGAGGGAGTCTCTCAGGATGGTTCCTATTACCTCTCCAAGAAACATCTGAATGGTAATACCAGGTTATAGCCTTAGAAACTTTTTCAGGTATTCAGGTCGTCACATTGTTTGAAGGCATCTGCCGAGGCAATAGGGAGGAACCTATTTTGTGGTACCCTTATTTGTCACTGCCTCCCACCAGACAGGACTCGACACAAGGTCAATGACCCAAAGGTCGATTATAGTGGGGATTTAGAGGTGGGGGAAGGTGGGGCACGAGCCGAAGCTCGAGCCCAGCTGGACTATGATGCAGCTCGCCCACCCGAAGGTGGCCCAGCCGAAACTGGAGGCCTTACGGCCTCAATTCTGCCTTTGATGAAACGATGCAGGCTTGCACTAGTTAACGTGCGCGACCTACTTAGTGGTTCCCGTCTCCTCTCCAATTGATATGTGACAGTCTGTACGAGGTCAGTACAGTCTGTCCCATTACCCTTTTTAGGTCTCAGGTTGCCACTTAGAGCAATTTTCCATAATGGCGCCAGTCTGGGCAATGGGAGGGTTACTTGGCAGTGTCCATCTCCTTCCAAGCAACACGTGATAAGTTGCACTAGTTTATAGTCCCATAACCTTTCACAGGTCTTCTGGTTACTATATCAAGAAATACCTCTTCATGGCGTCTCTATGAGCAATAGAAGGGTTATTTAATGGTGCCTATCTCCATTCAAAGTTACATTGTACAGGTTACATACTACCCTCCCCGGTTCTCACTTAAACGAGTTGTGACATCTGAACTGATTCAAAGATTGGAATGAACTTTAATTAAGAGTTTGCCGACCTACAAAGTTAGAGAACCCGGTCAATTCAACTCTTTAATCATAGCTGGTCGATGAGAGAGATTAATACCTTTTCAGATTAATTCCTCTCTCTCTCTCTATATATATATATAGGTTTTCTCCATGCTTTGTTAGTTAGGATTAGATACCCTGATGAGCCGCTTAGGCGAAACTGTAGTAGGTTAGTTCCTGGCTCACGAAATAATTTTTGTAACTATTTTGCTCAACTTAGTATTGAGCACTTTTTGTACTTGTAGCTTAGCAGCAATTTACGGTGGGTTTTTTTTCTTTTGACCAATCGATTGCGTATCTGTTGATTTTTTTTCAATTGGTGTGACAAGTTTGGCCTTTTTCTTTTTTTTTCCAATAATGTTTTTCCCCCTAGACACTGATTCGTTGTATATATTTATTTTGGAATTACTGGCGTTTTTTTCCCTTACCGCAAGGGCTTTTATTCAGTAAGTTATTTAATACATATATGTGTGTGTGTGTGTGTGTGTGAGAGAGAGAGAGAGAGAGAGAGAGAGAGAGAGAGAAGATAAAATGTAAAGAAGAAAAGTGCATAAAAATGTACTCGATATTCCCAAAGCAGAGCAATTCTTGAACCAAAAACATCTAAATTATGTGCTCCTAAACTAAAAAATTTCACGTGGATCGCACAATCGCCTGACAGAAAAAGGAGAAAAAATTGCTAATCAACTATATCTAATTTTTGAATAAATGCGTCACGTGGCATGATTGTATTTCCCGTGCCACACACACATGAAAAAAAATCTTGATTTTTAGAAATTTTAGCTGTTAAAATACAGGTAAAAATACATTTCGTAATCACTCAGGTAGTTGATGACTAAGACGAAATTTGTTAATATGTCTACTCTTAGAAATCAATTCACTTTTTTTTTGTTAGCCAATTTATCATTTTCGGCATATTCCAGAATGAATCGTTTTTCTTGACATAATCTGCAATTATGGGTTGATTTTACGCACTCAAACGGAAAAAATAAATACACTGGCATTCTACTGGCAGACTCTTCATCAGATGATGAGTCTGAGTTTGGAAATGGTTTCGAGACCGAAGAGCCATTAACCAAGAGCGTCCCAACAGTATCTTACAATGCCACCAGACTTTGTTGGTTTTCCGTCACACTGTGGGAATGCTCGAGGAAAATGGCGTTTCGACCTGTAGGTTGGATTGTTGAAGCTAGAGTTTTATATATTTTATATAATCCTTGGTAAACAATTATAGCTTCAATTTACTGAATGACCAAGAAAGATTCAATGTTAGGATTACTGTTCAGAAATTGTGAAGAATTCTCAAGCCGAAAAATTTGAAAAAAATTCCTTATATATATATATATATCGATTTTTCGATTTCTCAAATATTTTTCTTTTTCTGCCAGATGATTGTCGTAATAAGGCAGCATGAAACCTTGAGTCACAGATAAACATCCATGTTATTAAATATATATAAAAACTAACATATATTTATTATTATAATCATTATTATTATTGTATATATATATATATATATATATATATATGTGTATTTTGTTCCGAAAAATCACATGAAACGTGGAGTCTATTGTAGGTAAAACTCAAAGTTCTAGGTGGTATTTAATATTGTGAACTTTTTTCTCTTTTCATATTTTTAAACTGAAGAGTCTCTATCTCATTGGTCTTGAGTCTGGTAAGATCGTTTCGACTCATATGTTTCCAGTACAAGTTGCAAATGAAAGACCCCAGGAAAGTTTTTGAATGTTTCAGGAAATATGATGAGAAGACCTTTTACTCTGTGAGGATTTTTATATACCCCGAAAAGCCCGGTTTATTCCCACGTTTTGTAAAAGAATAAACTGTACTCAAACAGCATTAGAGATTTGGGCGAGAGGTTTTGAAGAAAGGAAGACGAACTACTTATCCGTGCAACAATATACAACAACAACAACAACAACAATAAACAGGGGTTTTACACCAAATGGAATAAACCACGAATGTGTAAGTAACAGTTCAAAAAAGAGTTCACAAGGTGTAAGATAAAGTATAGTTAGGTATTGTGAAGGTTGTAAGGTTTTGTAAAGTTGTTTGAAGGTAAAGTAGGTTTGATAAGGTTTGTGAAGGTAAAGTGAGTTTGCAGATAAAATGCCTGCTGGAACTTAACTGTGTGTGTGTCCTGTTCCTTTAAACTCAGCACGTGCGTTCGTCGCTCTTGGGTCCCGGGCGGTGGAAGGTACCAAATGCGTATGCCGTCAAGGGGCTGCCACGAAAAGGACCTGTGCTAACAGTGTTGGTAGTGGAACCAAAAGAGCGAGAGTCTCCAGTGGAGCTCCTTTTTATGATGAACGCTACGTGACCCCAATGGGCTGCTGCTGTTCGATGAAACAGGATCACCAGTTCCTTACCAAAATTTCTACAACTCGTCTGCAGAGATGCTGTCGGTGTATTCTACAGTCCTTGTGGACTGGGCCAATTTTGTTCTTTTTTAGGAAACATTTATTACGTTTAGAGACAGTTAATGTTATTAATAGTTAGGTTTGGTTTATTTAACGACGTTAATATTCAATACCCATTTTTAATTTATTTGTAAATGTTTCATTGTAAAATGCTGCGAGCAATATTGAACAGGTCCTGGAGACAACACCCTACAAAGCAGCAGCTGTACGGCCACCTACCACTCCTGTATATCAATCGTCTCATGCTACAGGCCCGCTAAAGCCAGTGATTAAACTGACACTATCACTTTCTATAATAAGTTATCTTCCTTTATCCGACACATTCCCAAACACAACATTCTGATAATCGGTAGAGGTATAGCGGTTTTGAGGAATTACACTATTGTTTTTAGGCACACAAATGAATTACGAGACTATTGCTTTAACAACACACAATAACGAAAGTTTTTATTTGCAGCTTTTGTGAAGGTAACGTACCTGGGCATTCGAAGCGCGCACGAACGTGTCTGGCTTGTCGAAGAGAAGCCGAAATAGCTTGTTGTCCAGAGCGGGCGTAAAAGGCAATAGGAAACTGATTTTCGTATCAAACCAACAATAGTGGTCTCTGTTGAATTGATACGAGAATCAGTTTCCTATTGCCTTTTACGCCCGCTCTGGACAACATACGGTCGCTGTGGTTGCTTTCAGATGCTGCGGGATCCTCCCGCAGTAAAAAAAGCATCGGCGCTTCGTCTTCAGAAGAAGCGCTGCTGCAATAAGTGGCGTCTGCTCCTCGCACTAGACGAACATCCTTTATGTGGCGAGGTGTCCCGTCAACAAGGACCGAATGGGGGCTGTACACACCCGTAATTGTTCCCTTTCCGAACTGGGTTGTACATCGTCCATGAGGGATTTTCACCCAAACATTATCCCCTACCTTGTACCTGCTGGGTCCGGCATCCTCCGGTGGTAACGTGACATCAACACCTCTTATACGGGGTGTATATGAGTATATTAGGTTTGCTGGTGCAGTTGACGCCGACGCATCATCTTTGGGAGTCACATTGTACCAGTATACAGCCTCCATCACTGAGCACCGTGTTCTTGCGGCAATGCGCTTTATTGTGCGGTGAGATCTCTCCACAATCCCGTTGCCAGCCGGTACGTATGCGCATCGGAATCTCATTCGAACGCCCCAGCGCTCGGCGAATCTAGAGAACGCCTCTCCGCTAAAGGTCGTGGCGTTATCTGTGAGAAGCTCAACAGGCGGTTTGTTCTTGGTGCTGCAAGACTCGTGGTGGTTAGGCTTGTTGGTTTTGGAGACGCGATAGCTTAGCGGGATGTTGAGATGGCAGCGTGTCGTTGGACGTGTGAGGGAAGTATTCAAGGTCACCGTGTAGTTTTGTGTGTCTGGTAATTGGGGAGAGTAGGCGTTATCTCCATTAATGTGGACCAGAGGTGAAATGAGAGCTAGGTGTGTCGAGAGCGAAGTGGCGCTCGGATCGACATAGTAAATTTTTGTGGTGCTTGTGGAAGGCATGCTGAACGTATCTAATTCATATTCAACTGGGATTCCTTGGTCTAAAATATATTAGACGCAAAGAATCCATAAATTAGATGGTTCCCTCGTTGAGTGTCCATGTTGCTGCTGCTAGGGTTAAAGCCACAGTGAGATGTCCCACTGGGTGGCTTGTTTAGCTAAAAAGCATCGCTAAGCAGGGGCGACCAGAGACACGACTGCTCCGGTCGCTGTCTCAAGCTGAAGAGAGTGTGTTTGGCCGCTCACCCGTTTTGCTAGCCGGAAATGAAGGTCCGGGCTGAATAGGATATGTCATCCTGATTGGGTGAAATTCAGTGTTGAATTAAATTGCGCGCCAAAACAAAATACGAGATTTTCCTCTTCTCTACAGAGGACATGAATGCTCCTATAGGCAATTACAAATATAATAAATACTACTAACACAACTAACCAAACAGAAAGTGTGAATATCTTGCAGAGTTTTCTCTCTAGAACAGGCTTGTATGCCTAATCATTAAATCCCAAGAAAAGAAAGGAAAACTACGGACTTACACTTAATGGCTGTCAATAAAGACCATAGATATATAATCTCAGAAAGTACGTATATCTGTGTGTGTATCTCTCGGCGAGTAATTTTTCACTCCCACCCCCAGGAGACTTGCTTCACGTTGGTCACCCTACATTAAACCGGTCTTTGTCACATTTCAGCCCTGCTTGTGGCTGAATAAATCACGTGTGTATTTACCCACCCCCTCCGCCACTGACAGAAAGTCAATCTTTAAACGGAGTACAGCTGGTCTGAATTAAGAATTTTCCTTCTCCTAGACTGGTTGTCTTACTAAGGCTAAAGAAGCTTGTCTTCTCTACTATTTTCCCATAGCTGATGTGAAAGAGAACTGAAGTGAAACACCAAGTCTCGTTCGGAATTTGAATACAAGTCACAGATTCCATTTCCAGCAATGGTAACAGTTACGCTGCACATAACTCTAGTAGTAATTTATTAGTGCTTTTGCTCAGATGTGGCACTAGACCGTATAAATGGGGCACCCGATGAGACTTGAACTCGTTCGTACAGGTTTGCTAGTCTAGCTTGCAAACCATTAAACCACCCGAATTGTACACACGCACCTCTTGTATCTATTTTAGAAAATACTTGTCTGATGACAATGATTGTTGAACTTTCATGTAAAAATTAAATGCATTATCAATGTTATATCAGCGTGTGGTTGCAAAAGAAAATACAGTTGCAAAAACAAAGAACACGAAGGCACGTAAAAATTTTAACAATTGTATTGGAAACAAATGAGAAAAAGTCCAAATAGCTGGGTTTGTGAAACGTGTTGATATGGAATTAAAAGTACACAGTTTTTATAAAAAAAAAAGTTTTTCAAAAAGTTTACCAGAGGGATAATGAAGGTTATATTATTCTTCGGGGGGGATGTTTAATGATTTCTTACTCAAGAAGTTCCAATAATAACATTGATTACCCAATTGATAAACGGAAAGGAACTCAAATACATAACTAAAACATTTAATAGATACTTATGATAATACAACAAATGTTACAATATATCAATGGAAACAATTAGAAAAACTGAATCAAAAATTGGCACGAAGGACAAATCATCTCACATTCCTATGCAGATGCCGAGACCTCCAGCTAGTCCCACCAGGCTTAACAATAAAAATCCCAGTCCATTCCAGGAAAACGAGGAAAGTAACAAAAAGGCATAAATCTGAGATCGAATTCATAACAACCGTTGGAAGAAACATCAACGGTTATAGATCTCGAGCAAACTCATACCGTTCCTGAAAAAAATATCTATGGTAGATGACAGAACCCGAATCCAACAATATCTGGATAAATCGTACAAACAGGAATTCCATATGGTCAAGGCGCGTCAAATTACGAAGTTGGAGAAGATGAAAACCACCAATATGAAAATCCAATTCCATTACTCACCAGTGGAAGCCATTGTCAACATCAGTAAGCGACAGTTAACATCTCCAAAAAAATCAGTGCTAAACAAAGGTCTCAACTTCGCCACTACTATCAAGCGAATTCCTTACTTAGATCTAATAGCGCCAATCGAGGATGCAGCTTTAAAAATACCCAAGGCAAGAGCTGATGAAGTAAGTTCCGTGAAGGTTCCCGAGTTCGACAAGGACCCGAAGAAGGCCAGGGGACATATCGGCCGAAACGTTGTGGAATTAACAATAAAGATGCAGACAATAGCCCGAAAACCCTTAATGATAAAAATCATCAAGCTTCGTCTCAGAAAATTTAGACAACTAAATATTACAACATTTAACAACGTATCCCCCCCCAAAAAAATAATTACACATTGAAGAACAAACAGAATGAAGAGAGATACAAAAAAAGGTGTACATGAAATCTTTCTTTCCCAGCTGTTTTCTCGCGGAAGTTGGAGACGGAAGTCTATTCATTCCATGGAACAGAAATAAAAAATAAAACATATCAGTTTCGCTTCACGAGAGAGGATCGAACACGGAAGGTCTTGTTTGTTCAAAGAATGAAAGCAATGAGAGAAAGAAATCGGGGTCAAAATTCTCACGTGACTAACGGTCACTTGACAAGCAGACACGGCTCCAATCCAAGGGAAGACACTTACTTTTGTCACCCTATGACAACAAACATGGTCATGACAAGAGCACCTCGAGTAGTGTAATGGTTTGCAAGCTTGTCTAGTAAAACTGCGAGAGTGAGTTTGCGTCTCACTGGGTGCCTTATTCATTCAGCATTGTGCCATATCTAAGCAAAAACGCTTTGTAAATTACGACCTGGCGTTAACAAGTTCTGAGATAATATTTTGAAAGGGTTTACTAGTAAGATTTGGTCTTCTGTGATACGAATTACTCTGATGATGGAATTAGTAACATATTTGGGATAGGTAACTGGGCTTCACCGAAAAGAATATGAATTCAAGCCTCGCTGAGAGTTTATCCTTTACTATTTGTCATATTTCCCCTCGTTGTCATAGAAATGCTAATTTAAGTTAAAATATGAAGAAAAAACAAATGGAATAAAAAAAGGTGAAAGAAAAAATATTCAATACAAATAATAAATATAAGTATGTATTTATCTCACCATCGCCACCCCCGCCATGAGCAGGATGTGACGCAAGGTCAATTTTTTTAGCGACCCCCCTACACTTCAGTGTAGTAGCTATCGAAAAGGGAGCCTTCTGGTCGCCCTCGACTAAGTTCGCCAACTTTACTTACAGATGGTTTGAATTCAGAGTTTTCCTTCTTTTAAGTCAGTTACTGTAAAAAGGCCAGAGGGATGGATCAATTTTTCCTGTTACTTACTCATAGCTGAAGGTTGAAAAATGAATTCATGCTTTTCTAAAAGAGATTGGTTTGATTTCTTTATTTAATGGCATATCAGTCTTCATGAGTTATTTAATACCAAAGTCATCCTTGTAGAAGGATAGCAGTAGTAGTGGTATTTAACCAATAGATGGGGAGATAAGGGGCTCATACGTTTCCCTAGGGGCATTAGTCCAAAAGTAAATGTAATGGCGCGACTGCAGTTCGAACTCACTGACGACGATTTTATAATCCAGCATTTTAGCCACCACGCTATGGAGACTCCTTCCAAAGAGAAGTAAGCACATATGTTGGTATTTTCAAAGCTTAGTTTATTCTCAAACAAAGGAGATACTTAAATAGAGCACCCAATGAGAATTAAGCTCATTTCAGTTGCACAGCTTGTTGAAACCAGATTGTTAATAGTATACACAGGCTCATTTCCTTGCAACTCAAGAATACACAGGCTCATCTCCTTGCTGCTTAAGTATACACAGGCTCATTTCCTTGTTACTCAAGTATACACAGGCTCATTTCCTTGTTACTCAAGTATACAGGCTCATTTCCTTGTTACTCAAGTATACACAGGCTCATTTCCTTGCTGCTCAAGTATACACAGGCTCATTTCCTTGTTGCTCAAGTATACACAGGCTCATTTTCTTGCTACTCTAGTATACACAAGCTCATTTCCTTGTTGCTCAAGTATACACCGACTCAGTCGGCTGGGTAGTAGAATACATCGATTGCATCTCTGCAGAGGGGTAAAACCCCCGATGAGTGTCCTGGATATGATATTAAACAATTTGATGGTGAGGCTTCAGCCTAGGAGGTTTTGGGAATATGGTATGCTCCTTCACTGACATTACTCCCAGGTTCATTCTGACCCGGAGTGATAGCACTTGATAGAGTCTCATCTATGGGTCAAATAGAACTGTTTGAAATTTAAACTGAGTGCAAGCGATTGACTTTTGTGAAATTGAATTAAATGTAAACAAATGATTGATGTTTAATTAAATTGTTAGTGATACATAGCAATACTTGGAACCGTGTAGGTTTGACTTATGCTAAATTGAATTATTTGAAATAGAACTGTTTGAAATTTAACTGTGTGTAATCAAATGACTGATGTTTAATTGAATCGTTTGAGATACTTAGCAATACTTGGAACCATTTAAATTTGTTAACTTATGCTAAATTGAATTGTTAGAAATAGAACTGTTTGATCATTTAACTGTATGTAAATAAATGACTATGAAATTAAATTGTTAGTTATACATATCAATACTTGGAACCATTTAACTTTGTTGACTTATGCTAAATTGAATTGTTTGATATAGAACTGTTTGATCATTTAACTGTATGTAAATAAATGACTATGAAATTCAATTGTTAGTTATACATATCAATACTTGGAAATATTTAACGAATGAGTTAAGGTGAATAGAATTATTAGTGTTCAATAAGAATACATGAAACTCTGCATGTCTAAATTGAATTATTGATATTACATAATAATACTTCGGACCATTTGACTGTGTGCAAATAAATGAAAAGTGTTGAATAGAATTATTAGTGTTAAATAGCAATACACTGCAAAAAAATGATTAATATTGAATAGAATTGTTAGTGTTAGATAGCAATAATTGAAATCTTATAACTGTGTAGACACAATATCAATACTAGATTGCAAATAAATAAATTCTAACTCATTCAAAGATAAAATTACTTGTGAACTATTCACCTAAAGTCATATGTATAACCATTTAACTGTGTGCCAACAAATGAATGATGTTAAAGTAGATTGTTAGCGTTACATAGAAATATTTGCAAAGATTTAGCTGTGAGCAGAAAAATGACCTCAGGCTCGTTTGAAAATATTATTTACAAAATGAGTTTACCAATCCTATTTAATACATATGTATAGAGAGGATTTGGTATTAAATAACCTACAGTGGTTGATATGCCATAAAACCCAACCCAACCAAATCATATATATTTTATATATATCTATAAAGAGGATTTGGCATTAAATGACCTACAATGGTTGATATGCCATAAAAGAAACCAAATCAAATCATATATATTTAATATATATGTATAAAAAGGATTTGACATTAAATAACCTACAATGGTTGATATGCCATAAAAACAAACACAACCAAATCATATATACTTAATATATATGTATAAAGAGAATTTAGCATTAAATAACCTACAATGGTTGATATGCCATAAAACCCAACCAACCAACCAACTATACACTTACAACGTTCGCTGCATTATGGAAACACGACGATCTAAATCTTAAGATGCTATGAAAATAACTACGAATATTTAAAATTTCTCTGCACAGAGGTCAGAAAGGATCTCGGATATTTAGAACAAAAGGTTGAAGAGATAGATTCTCGCCATTCCCAAGAATATTAGCAGGAACTGAAAAGCCAAAGGGTTCGTACAAGATTTAAATTTGAGTCGCCAGTCCTATTTTTTTACGACGGTAACTGTTATACTAAGCACGCCTCCACTGCGTGTGTCCTTCTGTGTGATTAACTTTGCTTGCCTCGATGAAGTTTCAAGTTGGTTACTAGAACTTTTCATACACGAATGACAACATCGACATTTTGAGCATGACGTTTAAACACAGTTCGATTATGCACCATTGTCAACTGTCAGCACGTGAAAAGGGGGTTTAAAAATACGTGGACATAGTTCTGCGAGATAAGTAGCAATTTGGAATTTCGCCTAGTGCAGTCAATCAAGCAAGGACATTTCTAAAGGCGTCTCTAAGTAAGAATATACATATCTAATCGTTGCTTCGTCACTTGAAGGTAGAGTTAAATGGGCAGAGTTAAGGTCTTGAGATTATGTAGTTCAAATTTTAATTTTTTCGTTTTTTTTAATCTTTCCTTCGAAGCTGATTATCAAAGATTCCAACAAATCTCGTAATCTGCTTATTGACGTGGAGGTGGGATTATTTATGTAGATTGTCTGGGATGGGTAAAGCCTGGCGAAGTCCATTCATATCCAGATCTATAACTGGTTTCTGATCAGAATTTTCCTTCTCCGACACTGGTTGTCATGCTAAGGTTAAAGAGCCCAATCTGCCTTACCATTAGCTGGAGGGAGAATAGTTGTATTCATACCATTCCCAAGGATATTAATAATATGTGAAATGCAATCAGCCTCGTTCAGAGTTTGAACTCGGGTAGCTGTGTCCACTTCCAATAAAGATAACCATTACACAACGAGCGCCTCCAATATCAAAGAAGAAAAAGATGATGTGTTCACACAAACATACACGCAAACTGGAAATTAATTATACTAAAAATTGAGAAGAGTTTATCAATTTCTTCTCTTTTGTCATGTCTCAAAATTTGGGAGGTTTTCTTACTGGTCCCAAGAAAATATTCGAACGTAAAAATCACTCCTTATCATCAAAGTGGGATCTCATCGAGAGAGGCTCTTAACAATAAAAATCGGAAGCCATGTTGCTGCAAAACGTAAAAGTTTGAGCCAAACTGAAATTTCTAAACTTTAAAAGAAAAGAAATTAATGAAACATTTGTGTTGCTATAACAACTAATCATATTTGATAAAGAAATATTTAGGCTTCTAGAAAGTTCTTCAAACTGGAGATGTAAGATGATTATATAGTACAAGCAAAAAAGATGAGCCTTCCGGGTGCAAGTAGTTAGTCATTTAGTAAGCTTTGTTTAGTTGTGATACAAGGCGAGTAAAAGGCACTCAATGAGACTTGAATTCACAAACACTTGTCAGCCAGTTTGATTCGCTAATTATTATACCACGCGAGGCGCTTGGAGGAATAACACTTTAAGTTTCAATATTATATCAAATTAGAGATATCAACACACCTAAATAAGAACACGTAAAAAAAATTACACTAATATTTTCTTAGAATTTTAACTGATTTTTATTCTAAATTATTAATGATTAATTATTGCGTCAAACTTCCTTAAAACAGAGGTGGTATAATCGAACAATAGAACAGCTTGAACACTAGCTTTTCCCATCACTCCTGGCTTTCATTGCTCAATTTTCTTTATCTATTTAACTGAATTTTACAGTATCGAATAAAATTACTGTCATTTCTTTTTGTTAATGAATTTCTTTTAAGATTTCTCAACTGCATTTTTGTTCATATTTGTTAAAATAAAAGCAGATAATTAGAAATCAATAAAACCAAGTAGATATCAATTAAAATCAAATTTTAAAGATCAGTATGAAAATTAGCCTTACGATTCACACTGAAAACTGCTATTTAGCAGTAGATATAAATACAATTACATGTGATTATAATTAGTTAGGACTTTTTGGTCTGTTGGTACCGATTGGCTGGTCGAACTCGATCGAGGCCGCCTGGCCTTCATACTGGTGGGCTGATATCGATAATCCTTCGGTCTCAGAGGACTATCCGTTAGACTTTTACTTGCTTTGCAGAACTAAGTTCAATGCTAGGTGCCTGAGGTGCCACATTAGAAGAATGCCGACGGAAACAAGATTTTTTTATACCCACTCGCACGACCTGTGGGAGGCCTCCCACTACAATAAAATGACTTTGTTTCATATTCTGTTATCGTGAGGTGACAGATAAATACCGATATGGCCGACAGTACTGCTAATACAAAACACTTATTTTAATAACTGAGATTTCAATAAAAATAAATTTACAGAGAATGTATCGCTAATAATAATGTAATTGTTATCGTCGTAGGAAATAAACACGGCGACACGAGTTCAAATCCTGGACGAGACTGATTGCATTTCACATAGCACTAATACCTTTAGGAAAGGTATGAATCCAATTATTCTCCCTCCAGCTATGGGTAAATAGTAGGACAGACTAGGTTCTTCAGCCTTGGTGAGGCAACTAGTCTAGGAGAAGGAAAACTCTGAATTCAAACCTGTTAAACTCCGCTTAAAAATTGACCTTGTGTCATATCCTGCCCGAGCGGAGGGGTTGGTAAATAGGGTATCGCAAATAAGTGAGGGGAATTAGGATGTCGGTGTTGATGTAGTTTCTCTTACAGATAGATAGACATATAATCTTCATAATGATGAAATTACATAATCTAAGAGAAATCTTATTCCTGGAGGACAGTAGGTGTTATGTCTTAATTGTTTATGTTGTACAAGTCTAGAAAATGGGCATTATTCCCTTTTCTGTCCTGGATAACACTATGTAAGAGAAATTTTCTTCCCAAGTCGTATGTGTTATTTCTTAATTACTTATGTTCAACAACAGAATTTTACCAGCAAATTAAAACTGATTAAATTTTCATTTCACCCACAAAACAAAACCAGAACATATCAAAAGTGTACTATTCAAAGAATTGCTGCACTTACTTTCAACCAATATATATATATATATATATATATATATATATATATATATATATATATATTTTACCTTCCTTGCCAAGAAAACCAAAGATAGAATGTTATAAAAATAGAGTGTGGAATGAATGAGACAACTAGACAAAACTTGGCGGAATTCGAGCTGGAATCATGTTGGAATTATTCCATCTTCTTCTTCTGAATTATCAGATGAGAAAAAAAAAAAACCTTTGTGACGAGCTGAGTAAATTTCATTCAAATACGATTACCGACAATGATCAACTTGTTACCGAGCAATAATTAAAAAGAAATTCTTATAAACCATTACTAGTTCAAATTACTTATACTTGTCAAACAGATCTACTTGACCCATCGATGAGAGCTTAAAAATACTACCACTCCGAGTTTGAGTGGACCTGGGAATAATGGCCATAAAAATGTACTCCATACTCCCCAAATCTTCAAGGCTGTTGCTTCGACACAAGATGCAGTTTAGTGTCATACTCAGTCCATATCTTTTAAAGGGCAGATTACCTCTCTGCGGGATATTCAGTTAGCATACTCTAAGCCCTGTCGACAAGGCAAAAAAAGCCTTGGTGTCAATGTCTGGGTGGTTGGTAGGTTGGTCAGTAGGACTTCGTTATTTTATGAAAAATCCTCTTTATAGATATATATTAAATATATAGGATTTGGTTAGGTTGGGTTTTATGGCATATCAACCATTGTAGGTTTTTTAATGCCAAATCCTCTTTATACATATATATTAAATATATAGGATTTGGTTTGGTTGGGTTTTATAGCATATCAACCATTGTAGGCTATTTAATGCCAAATCCTCTTTATACATAAGTTAAATATATATAATTTGGTTTGGTTGGGTTTTATGGCATATTAACCATTGTAGGTTATTTAATGCCAAATCCTTTTTATACATATATATAAAATATATATAATTTGGTTTGGTTGGGTTTTATGGCATATCAACCATTGTTGATTATTTAATGCCAAATTCTCTTTGTACATATATATTAGATATATATGATTTGGTCTGGTTGGGTTTTATGGCATATCAACCATTGTGGATTATTTAATGCCAAATCCTCTTTATACATATATATCAAATATATATGATTTGTTAATATATTTTGGAGATAACATTTTTAAACAAATCTAAGCTAATTTTTTGCACCCAGTTAAATGGTTTCAATTTTTGCTATGTCGCAGTGACAACTTAACATCATTCATTTGTTTGCCCACATTTAAATATGATTTGTAATCGAATAGTTTGTACGTACAATTTAACATAAGTCAAAAATTTTTTATGGTTCTAAATATTCCAAAGTATCATGGACAATTCATTTAAGCATCAGTCATTTGTTTATACATAGTAAAAATATCAAATAGTTCTATTTCTAACAATTCAATTTAGCATAAATCATTTATTTGCGCACAGTTTAAATGTCAAACAGTTCTTTTTGACCCATAGATAGGACCCTATCAGGTGCTACCACTCCGAGTCAGAGTGGACCTGGGAGCCATGGCAATGAAGGCATTCTCCGCATTCCACAAAGCTACAGCATTACAGAAACCTCACCATCAGACAGTTTTGTGCCATAACCAGGATACTTGTTAGGAGGCAGTCTTAGCCCTCTGCAGCGATGTGTTGGTGTATTCAACAGCCCAAGCCAACATGGATATCAATAAGGAGAATTTTTTTGAAAAAATAAAATGATTTTTTTCCGTTCATGCTGGCAGTCTTCAGGTACATGAAAGGACCTATCACTATTGATTTCCTTGAAAAAGGTACAACTGTAAACAATGCTTCCTATTGCCAATTCCTTTGACAAAATCCATCTTATTTATTGAAATACCATCCTATCATATTTTATATCACGTATAGATATCCATGAATATATTCTTTCTCTTATCGAAGTTGTAGTAAATTCAACAATTTGTTTCAGTCCATCTTTCTCTCTCTTTCTCTCTCTCTCTCTCTCTCTCTATATATATATATATATATATATTTAAAATAGGAAGATCCAAGAAGAGATTTGTATTTTTTACATTTTAAGGATATATTTAAAATAGGAACGTCCACGTGGACGTTCCTATTTTAAATATATCCTTATTCTTTCTTTGGACCTACAGCAACCATCTTTAAATATATATATATATATATATATATAATTACTAAATACCGTCAGTAGGTCTAACCAAAGTGATGGCCGAGAGGGACGGATGCACAGAGAGAGAGAGAGAGAGAGAGAGAGAGAGAGAGAGAGAGAGAGAGTCAAGGAAATCCATGCTGTCAGTACTTCTTCCTGATGATGATGCGAAAGAAATAAGTTAGAGTTTTCGTTTTTGATCAGCAGGAGTTCACGCTAGAAAAATCATACGACCAAAAAGCTCGAGAAAAACCCTAGAGCTGCAAAACTGATACGTCAACAAAAAGTGTTTTGACGTCATCAATTTGCACACACTTTTGAAGACGTATATTTTAGTTATGGAGTCAAATTACGCTGAGTCGTGTTATAAATACGTATCATAAGGTTATTTACGTTTTCTTTCCTGCTATGTATTGGTTTCGAAATGATTTCGTTAAAAAAAAAAATGCGGAGATCTCACACCTCTACTGATCGGCTGTGCCAAAAATAGCTCAGCTTCGTGGCATCCTCCAGTTCAGGAGTACTTCATTTATCATTTGTACAACGTAAGGTATTTAATTTTAAAACTGCTTCAGAATTTGTGCACACCGTGTATATCTACATTTAATTTTAGTTTCTTTTCATCGGAACTTGACAAAACCTGGAAAGTGCTCTCAGTGAAGCTTAGAATGTGTCAACTGCATTCTCTGAAGGGGAGTAAGACCATCCTCCACAGAGGTCATGGATATGACACTCACTTACGTCTAATGGTGAGGCTCTGAGGTTTGTGTGTTGACATTTTCATTGCCGTAACTCCCAGGTCCACTCTGACCCGGAGTGGTAGTATCTGTGAGGGTCCCATTTATGAGTCAAATAGATCTGTTTGAAAAATATTAGTATTAGATAAGGCCGCGTGTAACCCCCCCACACAAAAAAGAAACAAAAGTGGCAGCAGAAAAAATGTAAATACAAATGTAAAATAAACGCGATTCCCTGACCTTTAGGCATAAAATAACTCTAGACGAGTTGACAATGCTGTTCAAATCAATCAATCAGTAGAATCCAAAGATTATTCCACGTACGCATCTAAAGATTATCCATAATTCAGATGTGTTTTTAATTCTTATTTGGCTACGGCATTCGTCAGTCTCGCGAGTTTATAGATCTGCGCCCGTGTATGTGTAGTAATGTTGTGTGGAAGACTGGCAGTTGCCCATGTTGCGGGTCTTCTCTTTTCATAACAAGCTGTTATAGAACTTGTCATCGGTGTCGCCACAGGAGTTACCTGAAGGAGGTTAAAGACGTCAAAGTACCTTAGGGATTCTAGCTCCTGGTTTTCAATCTGTTATGAAAGCGTCTTCTGCTTTGGACAGACGCCACTTCTCGTCTTCATCTTGTTCTCTTGACCCCAACGTCGATTTTCTTCATTATTCAATGTTCTTTACTAAGATGAACAACCAGACAACTTCTTTTGTGCGCATAATGTATTCCTTTTATATATATTACCGACCCTGTACGCAGATCGGGAGCTCTTGGACCATATATGGAAAATTACGTCCTATCAGTTCCACTGGTCTCGGCTAACTAATTTAAAGTTGAAATCTAATTTTAGTCCCCTGACTTTATACTTCTCCAATGACAGCTTAGCATTCATCTGTTCTTAAACAACTTTTTCAGTTCTCTTCGAATGTCCTGATATTTAACCAGCTTTCCGCTTTTCTTTATTTTGGTCCTTTTCTTCTTGCCCATTAACTTTAGTTTTCTGTACTGGATTGATCAGTGATTCCTTTTATGTCAAAGTCCCTGAGAATATTATGTGTTTGATTTTCTCGGAGAGAATCTGGTTGGTGCATGTAACATTTCATAGTTTGATAAAATGTCAGTCATTTATACACTTCCCTGTGGATCTCCTTCCATCACCCATTCGGCATATCAATCATTGTAGGTTATTTCATGCCAAATCCTTTTTATACATATATATTAAATATATATGATTTGGTTTGGCTGGGTTTTATAGTATTTCAACCACTGTAGGTTATTTAATGCCAAATTCTCTTTATACATATATATTAGATATATATGATTTGGTTTGGTTGGGTTTTATGGCATATCAACCATTGTAGGTTATTTAATGCCAAATCCTGTTTATACATTCATATTAAATATATAGGATTTATAAGCACATTTCGTAGATAACATTTTAAACCAGCCTGAGATCTTTTTTGCACACAGTTAAATGCTTGGTTGGTTGGGTTTTATGGCCTATCAACCTTTGCAGGTTAATTAACGCCAAATCCATTTTTATGGAAATAGTCAGTTCTATTTCATACAATTCAGTTTAGCATGAGTACAGAGTTTAATTGTCAAAAACATTTCTATTTCAAGCTATTCAGTTTAGTCAAACAGAGAGGGTAAGACCTATTCCCCAACGAGTGTCCTGCTTATGACATTAAACAATCTGATGGTGAGGCTTCAGTAATGCTGGAGCTTTGAGGAATGCAGAGTACCTCTTCATTGCCTTTGCTCCCCGGTCCACTCTGTGCCGGAGTGATAGCACTTGAAAAGATCCTATCTATGGGTCAAATAGAGCTAAACACTGTACTTATGCTAAACTGAACTGTGTGAATTAAAATTAAAAAAAAAAAATAGAACTAAACTGAGTACTCATGCTAAAGGGAATTATTTGAAATAGAACTGTTTTGACATTTAACTGAACTGTTTTGACACTTAGCTGTTTGTAAAACAAAACTATACTTGAATTGTTTGAAATTTAATTCAGCGGCAGATGACCCGAAAGGGTTGATACGCCGTAAAAAAAAAAACCCCAACAAATCAAATAAACTTTTTGATGCGCTCGTCGCATAACGATTATCGTTGTAGAAGATTGCACCATGAGTTCTACTCCTGCACTAGGTTGATTGTATTTTACAAAGCGCTAATACTCTTAGGAAAGGTACGAGGCTGACTATTTTCCCCTTGGTATTGGTAATTATAAGGGCAAACTGGGCTCTTTAAACTTGGTATGGCAACTGATCCTGAAGGGGAACTCTAAATTTAAACAAGTTATACTGCGCTAAAAAATTGATCTCGTGTCGTATCCTGTTCGAGGCGGAGAGATTGAGGAAATACACACAGCAACTTCAAAAACTTTGAGAAGAGCTAGGATCATCAAAGGATAACACATATAGAACATAATAAAGTAAAGTTGGCGACCGTAGTCGAGGGTGATCCGAAGGATCTCTTTTCAATAGCTACCGAACCGAGGTGTTGGGGAGGGTGCTCCTCCATTCCTGGATTTCTCCCCTTTACTCTTGATACATACCTTATAATGGTGAGTGTTAAGCAAGGCGGCATCAGGTTCCATTTTTTTAGTCTTTGGTATGACTCGACCTGGGATTGAACCTCGGTCCCCCGGACCATTGGCGGACACAATGCATTAGGCTATAGCGATGGGGATATTATCATTATTGTTGTTATTATTGGGTTTTTGGTTTAAGGTTTAAGTTGGTTATGTTGGTATTACGTTGGTTGCGTTGGTATTTCGTTGGTAGTATTGGTATTTCGTTGGTTGTTATCCCCTCGCTAAATGTTAATGGAAAATAAAGGTGGTGGAGAAGAACGAAGACGTCGTTAGGTTTTTGTATCAAGGTTTTAATGGCAGCATGAAGTAAAGGGGTTTACGCTGGTATGCTGCGAGTCTCGTAGGGAGGAAAGAAGGTAGGAAGTTGTAAGAGTGTATCATCCAATTTGTTTGTTTGTTTGTTTGTTTTGTTTTTTTAACTTGGATCCCTTGGTCTAGAAGAATAGACCCAAGAGGTCCATAAACTAGACGGCTCACTTCATAGTGTATGATGCTGCTACTGCTATTCTGGAGCAGACGAATAGACGTCCGTTCCCATTGAGGATTTCTGTGGGAGAGAGAGAGTTTCGCAGGCCTTCTTCAATTTTTGGTGCTGCTAGGAAATATGGTTCGGGCTGAATAGGACAGGGCATCCTGATTGGGTGAAAACGTTCGGCGACTCTAACGGTCAAATTAAATTACGCGCCAAACAAAAAATACAAGTTTCTTTCTGCTACAAGGCCAATGTAATATCAAAACCTTTGAGAAGAGCTAGAATTATCAAAATATAACACGTGTAGAGTATTATATAAAAATCAAAGGCTTTGAGAAAAGCTACGATCTTGAAAAGATAAGGCATCGAAACTTTACATCAATTTAAAATAAGCAGCCCTTGAAATAAAAATTAATTCCATAAATTAATCATCCCGTGTTTATAAAACAAAGGTAGACTAAGACACGGGATCGACCTACACATGAGTATATACAGTAACTTGTATATATCGTAAATAATTTCCAACTTTCATTCTTTTTCTACTCAGACATCAAAGTGTACCAACGTGAAGCACTAAATTGAGACGAATAACATCCATGGGAATCAGATATGGTGAACATTCCATTTAGTAATTAAATAAGAAAAAAAAAGCCGAGTGGAGCAACGGAAAACGAAAATGTTGGCACAGTACACGAAATACGAAGAAAAGAAAACTTGTCTTGCAGATAATTGTTTAAGAAGATATTTTACAGCTTTTGTTCGTTTCTTTCGGGTGAAAATAAATCAAATGGTTGCTATAAAAAAAAAAGAAGGAATATAGACGGTGAAAAACGAAGCAAATATAGGCAGAAAACAAAAAAAGGAAGGGAAGTGGATTGAAAAGAGAAAGAAAAAGAGAGAGATGTTAATTAGAGAGGACAGCGGAGAGAAAGAAAGAAACAGAAGTGGAAGATGTAAAAGATAGAAAGATGGGAAAAGAAAGGAAAGCAAAAATAATTGAAGATAGATAGATAGATAGATAGATCGGAAAGAAAGAAGGGGAGAGAGAGAGAGAGAGAGAGAGAGAGAGAGAGAGGGGGGGGAGGATAAAGTAAAAAGAAAGAAAGAAAAAAAGAAACAAGAATGAACATGACAAAATAGATAGAAAGAAAGAAAGAATAGGAGAAAAACAGAGAAGAAATGAGAGAGAGAAAGAGGGGGAAAGAGAGAAGAGGAGAGAATAAAGATAAATAAAGATAAAAATATAAAAAAGAAGAAAGAAACAAACAAACAAAAATAGAAAAACTAAAAAAAGAGGAGAAATAAAAGAGAGAAATAGGAGAAAGAAAGAAAGAAAGAAAGAAAGAAAGAAAGAAGGGGGATAGACAAAGAAGAATTAAGAGAGAGAGAGACAGAGAGACAGAGAGACGAGAAAAAGTAAAGAAAGTGACAAAAATATAAAAAGAAGAAAGAGACAGCCGAAAAAAGAAGGAGCTGAAGAGAAATAGAAGAAAGAATAAAGGATAGAGAGACAGACAGAGAAGAAAGAAAGAAAGAAAGAAAGAAAGAAAGAAAGAAAGAAAAATGAATAAGCGGAGATAACTGCATCCTCTTTCAGCAACAAGGTGAGACAAAGTTTGGCAAGTCACTTGCTTTCTATCTGTTACTTCAATGAATAAATAAGAGAGAGAGAGAGAGAGAGAGAGAGAGAGAGAGAGAGAGAGAGAGAGAGAGAGAGACTAATGATAGATGAGAGAAGTGGAAAAATATGTTCGGCATGACTAAAAATGACGGAGAGAAGACAGAAAGACAGAGATAAAGAAGCGTGCGTGAACGCGAACACGGAGAGAGAGAGAGAGAGAGAGAGAGAATAGTAATAGGTGATAGAAGTGGAAAAATACGTTCGGCATTTGATATTAAGTGGATTTTGGTTGAATCTATTTGCACTGTGGGGTCAGGCTTTCAGAGTTAGTATTTTCTCACCCTCTCACAAGGGTGTGAATACAGTAGAAAGATTAAGGGTGGCTGTGGGAGCGGCGGTGGGGAGACGTGGGTGACCTGACGCGTACGTGCGATCATTGAGAAAAAAATGCCCCGTTCTTTTTGTCTTTACCTGGACAACTCTTACTCTTATCTTCTTAATACAATGGGGAGGTGATGTCTTGAAAAGGGGACCAGGCGGCCCACTGGGCTTTTTTTTTTGCCTTTCAGGAACCAAGGAGCGATAAACAGTAACCTTTGCCATAAGTAAAAAAAAAACAACCCAAAAACGAACAAAATCTACCTCAGGTACTCTCTCTCTCTCTCTCTCTCTCTCTCTCTCTCTCTCTCTCTCTCTCTCTCTGTGTGTGTTCGCGTTCACGCACGCTTCTTTATCTCTGTCTTTCTGTCTTCTCTCCGTCATTTTTAGTCATGCCGAACATATTTTTCCACTTCTCTCATCTATCGTTAGTCTCTCTCTCTCTCTCTCTCTCTCTCTCTCTCTCTCTCTCTCTCTCTCAGGTGGTTTAATGGTTAAATAGTTAAACTAGCAAACCTACACGAATGAGTTCGAGTCTCATAGGGTGCACCATTCATATGTTATGGTGCTGCATCGAAGCAAAAAGTTTTATAAATTACTATTCTCTCCCCCCCTCTCTCTCTCGCACACACACTCACACTTTCCCTCTTTCTCTCATACAATATCATCTAGATTTCCTTTCTCCGTCTGTCTGTCACTTTCTGTCAAAGAGACAGAAAGTGACAGACAGACGGAGAAAGGAAATCAGGTGAACGTTTGTGGGGTTTAAAGGTTTTTAGGTAGTCAGTGGCTAAGGGCAAGGCTGTGTTGCCGTAGGATATCTGACTCCATATTTTGGTTATATTATTTTACCCCACGTTGACTGGCCGGTGCAATGCCTTGCCCAAAGAAGGTCCATAAGAAATATACAAAAAGGAAAAGATAAGAACAGATAGGAGACGAAAACATTTCTTTCATACTTTCCTTTATTTACTTGGTGAATGGACTAACCAACGCTACGTCCCAAAACATAGCGTGGTGCCCAAAACACCCGACAGTAATATCGGTGTTGTCGGTTCGACGTCACTACCCGAAAAGAGGTCGGTTCACAGAAAACCTGAGTATTTATCTCTCTTCACCGGCTCCAAATTCGCCACTCGAAAATCCTTCTAATTTTGGCGCGACCGCTTCCCATTGGCTACTTTACATTTTATTATTTTTCTTCTTTCTGATTTTAACCGGATGGATGCGTGGAGCCTTATGCGTGGCGACGCGTTTATACATTTTGTATCTGGCAGCCGACGAGTCAATATCCGGTTGGGAGTTTTTACTGTTAATTCCTAAATCGCCACACGTTTTCCTCCATCCCTCTTTTTCTCCCAAAACAACCTGGCTAACTGCTGCAACTTCAGTATTTAGTAAAAGATGCTCCACTTGGTATAATGGTTAGTGAGTTTGACAGGTAGACCGTTGTTCGTCGGTTCGATTCTCATTGGGTACCCTATACTTCTGAGCCAAACTAAGACAAGCTTAGAAAATAATAACTTCGGTGGTTAACAAGGTCCCCTTTTTGCTAGCAGACCATTTGATTTAATTAATTCTTTTGTGAAGTGAGTTCGCTTCTCAATGAGTGCTCATCATTTTGTCTTTTGTACAAAACTAGGCTAAACCTAGTGAATGTATAACAAGCAGTGCGATGTGGAACAAACCTTTCTTGCAGATAAATCACAAGTGACATGAGTTCGATCCTCATTAAATGCCGTACGCCAGTGGACTGGTAACCTACTGAGATATCGAGTAATCTACGAAAAGTAGAAATGTAGAAATTATATAGATACAGAAATAAGACATACACACACACACACACATACACACACGTGTGTGTCTTATTTGTTATATATATATATATATATATATATATATATATTTCTTTAAGAAAAACAAAAATCGGTCACATTAGGATTATAAATTTATTTCCATTCTGTTATGGCTATTGATAAATATCAATACCCCCCCCCAAAAAAACAGGACTTCTTCAGATCCAATGGATAAATTAAAATTTAATTTATCCATTGGATCTGAAGATGTCCTGTTTTTTTTGGTATTATTGATATTTATCAATACCCATATCCATTGGATCTGAAGAAGTCCTGTTTTTTTTTGGTATTATTGATATTTATCAATACCCATATCCATTGGATCTGAAGAAGTCCTGTTTTTGTTTTTTTGGTATTATTGATTCATATCAATACCCATAACAGGATGGAAATAAATCTATAATCCTAATGTGACCGGTCTTTCTTTTTGCACGGTCTTTTCAAACTATGACTTTACTATTCAATAACAGGTATTTGGTTTAGTTGATGTTAGGGAAGTTATTTCATCAAGTCCTCACTTAACAAGGTCAAATATTAACATAAGTATATCCAATGATTCACAAATACAAAATAAACCGAAGGAAAGATAAGCTCATATACACGTTTAGAAACATTCTATACTTACATACAATATATTCAAGAAGTATTGGTGAGAATGCACGAACGTGCTCCAACAGATAGAATATGCACATATTTTTCTATTTACAAGTTGTATATGAAAAGGGTAAGAAAACAGTAACAAGCCTTACTTGAGTTTGTGGTGATTATATGGTTATAAGAACATCTTTACTGTTCAAAGCATGGAGACAAAAGAGACCGAAATGGGTTCTTGGATTCTCATGTGACGAAGCGTCCCATGGATGAAAACTAAATTAATTGGAGACATTTATTGTCTCCCTACATACGTCTCGTCTCCATTTTGTAATACCTCACACATTTCTCCGGATACATCAAGACAACTACAGTTGTATAATGCCTATACTTATTTTTGTTCTATAGCTCTCGTTATAGATTTGACAAGATATACCCATTCCTACAACTCAGAAATCCCCAAAACTTCGATTTAAAACCTTCAGACCATCTACAGAGTTGTTGGTGTTTGTTTCTTTAATCTTCGCCCGGAGACATTAGTATACTTTACTATCACCCCAGGGCAAGGTTTCCCAAACTTTCTACTTAATGTACCTTTTGTAGCTGTAATATTCAAAACAGGAAGGGATTGGTAATAACAACAGAAGATGAATTAGAGGACGACTAATGTTTATTAAATGTTCATTCGAATAGTTATCACAAGTCCACGTCATGCAGGAAGATTCGTTTTAAGTCTCTTTCAACTTTTCTCCCAAAGAGTTCTTGATCAAAGGGAGTAATCTATGGATACCTATCAAAATGCTACAATAACCAGATTTAATTTTTATTCACCCCCAAAATAAATTGGGGGTGTCTTAGTGGTGTAATGGTTAAAGCGATGGACTGCGGAATCGTAGTACGCGAGTTCGTACTTCAGTCGCGCAATTACGTTCACTTTCGGACAAATACCCTTGGGAAAGGTATGAACCCCCTTATCCTCCCAGCTATGGGTTAAATAGTACCACTACTGTTCTTCTAGGGGAATGGCTTTGGCATTAAATAACCTAAAAAGAGCTGATATGCCATTAAAACAAAGAAACCAAACCAAACCTTGATATGTCACAATCACTTTCAGACTAATACCCTTGGGAAAGGTATGAACCCTCTTATCCTCCCAGCAATGGGTTAAATAGTACCACTACTGTTCTTCTTGGAGAATGGCATTGGCATTAAATAACCTAAAAGAGTTGATATGCCATTAAACAAAGAAACCAAACCAAACCAAACCAAAATTTATTAAAGGAATATCTTATTACAAAACACGACAAATTTACCAATGTTTAATACAATTTACATGAGAAGAAAATCAAGAAGCTATAAATGCAGAAGCCCCTTTAATTCTGGAATAATTTTTCAAAGGAAAGGACGACGTTTATAATCCACTTTTGTTGCACTTCTTCTCAGAACGTCTATGACTCTGAACTGCATGACAGTTATTTCCGCTTGATGACGATTAAACATTCGATTTCAAAGATCCAGTGGGCGATCGTGTGGGCGTTGAATTATTATTTAACTCAGTTGAGTTCGGGGTGCCAAGCAGTTGCCAGCAGACTTCCAGAGAGTTAGAGACGAGATGTGGTAAGGAAAGCCACACCAGGCCGATGGGGCTTGAAGCCCTGATGAGCTGGGGTCTAGAGAAGATGCTGATAAGATGCCATAAAGAAAGCCAGCATCCAGCAGTGGACCCCAAGACCTCTGGTTGAGCATCTAAGAGAACAAGAAAGACACAACGTGACGGTCATAACAGTGGGGTCAAAATATGAAGTTTATGTTCGGTCTCCAGCACCCTCTCACATGCAAACCTTGAACAACCCTTTCGAACCCTGGCAATAAAGTGAGAGGTAAATATAATTATAAAGAAGTCTTCCTGCGTCTTCCTTCCTGCGTCCTTTATTCTTGCGTCTGTTATCATTGCGTCGGTATGCATCCAGCATATATATGTATATTTCTGCATGAATCAGAAGATGACTATACAACACCTGGGAGCGATGGCAATGAAGGGGTAGTCTGCTTTCCCCAAAGCTCCAGCATTACTGGAACCTCAGCATCAGATTGTTTAGTGTCATATACTGGACACTTTTTGGTGGTGGTGGGGGTCTTACCCCTCTGCAGAGGTGCAGTCGGTGTATTCTACAGTCCCAGTCGACTGGGTAATCTGATTTGCAAGTGTCAAACCTGATGATTCTGCCATTCCGTAACATTTGTTCCCGGTAGTAAATCTTTTTGAAAGTTATTTCCATCTCAATCATGTACTGTTAAGATGAACAGATGAACGTTTTATCTAAAAATGTGAGGGCATATATTCACACAATAATATTTTCCATATAATCATAGGTTATATATATATATATATATATATATATATATATATATATATATATGCTCCCCCATGGGGGTTGAGCTCTCTGGCGAAGGAATTGCCGGCCGCCGCTAGCGTAATGCAAAGCTCTTCGAAAGAATTGAGCACTCTGGTAGCCGATAGGGTATAAAAAAAAAGTAAACAAAGGCTGCTGCTGCTGCTGCTGTTTCTAAAAATAAAAATACCTTGGTGGACGAGTGGTCTGAAACACAGTCTAACGTAAAGTTGGACGGGTTTCGATCCCGGCTTCGAGCGTCCTGCGTGTCTAGTCACACTGAAGAGTTCTGATAGAACGAAACAGTCTGTCTGTGGATGACTATATATATATATATATATAAGTATTCTTATATATATATATATATATATATATATAAAGTATTCTTTGGTCCAGTATATATATATATATATATAGTTTCTTCATAACATTTTTAAACACACCAGATGTTGTATAGCCCTGATACTACTATACGTATACGTATACATGCGGAAACATAATCAACAATAATGACGTATGCCGTTGGTTCTATTCAACCCATTGATAGGACCCTATCAGGAGCTACCATTTCATGCTAGAGTGAACCTGGGAGCAATGGCAATGAAGGGGTGCTCCGCATTCCCCAAAGCTCCAGTATTATTGGGACCTCGCCATCAGATTGTTTAGTGTCATAATCCAGGACACTCACTGCTTGGGTGGGGGGTCTTACTCCTCTGCAGAGGTGCAGTCAGTGTATGAAGGAAGTTACTTACCAAGTAAGAGAAACTCACCAAAAAGTGAGCAGATAGAAAACACTCCTTTAGCCTTTCTTATTTCCACCGAGCAGTTTTAACTCCATGCTTGTTTTGGGGTCATCAGGAGAGAATGTGCACCGTTTCTACAGCCCCAGGCGACTGGTCAACATTTTATAACATTAAAAAATAGAATTTAAGTATTGTATGTAACACAATTTTCTTTGTTGAAAATTGGTATTAATAATTTATTCATGATAACATTTTGAACTGTATTATTTAATCCAGTAAAAGATCGATGTGGATTTTTAAGATTAAAATTTTTATTTTTTGTAGTTTTAACTCTTTATGAAATCAAATATATTTTTTTTTATATAAAACTGCAATTGTATTTCAGTAAAATTATCTGTGTATTTTGTAGCGTAGGGATCCAAATCTCTTCTATAATTTGTATGTTCGGTAGGGGTCCCGTGACAGTTCGAAAAACTCATTTTCGATCTCTAAACAACAGTTCCGTCTGACTCCTGTCAGGGAACGGTAAAGCCACTCGGATAGCTACCTACTGCTTGTTCATGGAACAAGCAATGTTTAATTCTAGCTGTTGGTATACCTTTGTTTATATTTTCCTTTTTAATACCCCTTCATTGGTATAAATTTTAAATGCTCTTTGTAAGTACCAATCAAATTATTTTGTCTTCCCCTCCGTTGTGTTCAGTGTTAGTATATCACAGACATAGTCATGTTAATATTAATCTTCAGTGACTCGACTAAAACATTTTCCATAGCATACAACGGTAGATACTCGTGAAAAAAAAAAAATCAGTCAGCCATTTATTTAGTTTCTTGGAATTTCTAAGATATAGCATCCAGGCTGAAACTTGACTTTTCTGTAGTCATAAATCGAAGAATACAGTCTCCTATTAATTAAATTTTGGTCATGTTTCGATTCAACCAAAAGGAGGGAAGGCTTGATGAAGATTTGAAATGTTATCGACGGGATAAGAGAAAGAAGTATGGACGACTAGAGCGACACGTTTCACTTTAGTAATAGTGTCATCAGAATGAATTTCCTCCACACACACCCAAAATAAAAACTTAAGGTGGTATGAATTTTTCCATTATTAGTTTGAGAAATTTGAAGTCACTTTTACAAGTAAATTGTTGGATAACACCAACATGCCCTTTTCTAGAAATACAAAATTTGCGTGTGCGATTTATTTTTGGTTTAATTTTATTTCCCTTAGAAGATTAAAAAAAAAGCCATCTATGTTGACATTTTCAGATAAATCTTTGAAAAAGCGTTTTCTGATAAGTGCGTAAACCCTCAACATTCTATGGGATATTAAAAAAAACACGCGTCGTAGCTGGCCCTCGTGTTTTGTATAAAAGAATGGTTAAGTCGGGTCACCAATGCGTAAATAGGTTAATATCACTACAACTTGGGATTTTCTATACCGCAGCTTCCATTCTTCTAGTTGTGGTAATTTACTAAGCGTTTTTGCTTAGATGTGGCACAAGGCCATATGAAAGGGGCACCCAATGAGACTCGAACTCACTCGTGTAGGTTTGCTAGTCGAGCTTGCTAACCATTACACCACCAGAGGCGCCTTCATTCTTCTAGTTGTGGCTTAATTGATAACTAGTTCGGTGCAACATCTCAACGATGTCGCCATTTTTTTTTGCTTAAGTCTTTATTTGATTCTTTAGGTCTGTGCAAGTCTGGATACTTCGACAAACACTTAGTCGGGAGGTGTTTACATTATAATATATAGAAGTTCCGATTCTGTTGAGGAAGGAACATCTCCGGTTTTATTTCCATGTAATGAAAACTAAGGAGTCAATTATGACAGGAATAACTTTGAGAGTCAAGAACTCTAACCTCTCATTGGCAAACTGACCGGCTGGGATTAAAGAATGGTCACCCAAGACTTTATTGGAAATATCTTTACCGAAGAAAGAAGAGGAGTAAAAATAAAGTTGGACAGAAGTCTTTAGTTGTGTGGCTCGCCTAATTGGCAAGGTTTCTTTACTGGATAGGAGTCAGAAAAGTGATTTGCTCGGTACAACAAGATCATATACTGCTAAGGTGTGAACATTTTGTCACAAACACAACGTATTGGTGTTATGGCATATCAACCTTCGTAGGTTATTTAACGCCAAATCCATTTTATGAAAAATACTATTTCAAACAATTGTTTAGCATAAGTTCGCAGTTTACATAAAGATTTTTCAATCTATTCAGTTTAGTCAAACAATTCTAATTGAAACAATTCATTTTAGTATAAGTATGCAGTTAGTTCTATTTAACCCATAGATAGGACCCTATCAGGTGCTACCACGCCGGGCCAGAGTGGACATAGGAGCAATTAAGGGATGTTCTGCATTCCCCAAAGCCTCAGCATTACTGGAACCTCACCATCGGAGAGTTTAGCGTCATATCCAGGACACTCATTAGGGGTGGGGATCTTACCCCTCTGCATAGGTGCAGTCAGTGCATTCTACAGCCCCAGTCGACTGGGCAAAAAACGACGAATAGATTCAAAAGAGTAAATAAAGAAAGAATTCGAAAAGTTTCTCCATGGATAAAGTATTTATCGAAACGAAAATTTCCCCAAAAGTCAAACTAAAAGTTATCGAAAAGGTGTGCAATTGAAAGCTTATGCGATTGATTTTAGGGAAAGAACGTAGACGTACAAGAAAAAAAAACCTAGGAAAAAAAAGATATATATAGACCTAGGAAGGGGGAGCTTTAGTAGAAGAAAATAAAATTTGAATACTCATTTTATGTTTAAATAAGTTAACAGTTTTGTTTTTGTGAAAGCGCCGAGTTTAAGATAGGTTTGAAGGTTTTGGGATTGAAACGAAGTTCTGATTTAGAAAGTTTTCGTCGCAGTGGAGTCGATCTTCAAGTCCTGGACATTTCTTTTTCCGTCTGATTGCACCTTGACGTCGAAGAGACCTTCCTGATTTTTTGAAGGGTTCGTTTGACATGAAATCATCGGAAGAGCTGTGTAGAGACGAATGGGCTTCTGTTAAAGCAGCCATTTGCCGGTCAACTACTTGACCGGAAGCCATTTTGTTTTTCAATGTGTCGGTACCGTCTGATCTTAAAACTTCTATTTTATATCTTTGGTCACAGTGACGTCATCAATTCTGTAAGCGAATCAACGTCAAAGTAAAATTATTTTAATAATCATACAATCAACATATATTAAACGCACTGCGTTTCTCTATTATTTTTTTGAGTGCAGGATTTTTGGACGTCAACAGAATAGTCCATTAAAAAGAGAAAGACAGCTCAATTAGTGAACTCTCTGGTGACGTAGAAATATATCAATACTCATTTCAATATTTATGTATAAAAAACAAATAAAAGCGGTGACTTTTGATTGAATGATTTTAATGGTATGTCTACCCGTCTCTGGTTATTTAAATATATGTCTATATTTACATATTTTGTCGTTTTTTTTAATGAGTTTTGTCATACAGTTAATGGTATCAAGTATTTCAATCGAATACAAATAATTGCATGGTTTCCAGGTTGGTTGGTTGGGTTTTTATAGTAAATATCAATACCTATGCTAACATTGCTTTCGATAGAGATATTGCCACCGAGATATGGGAAATAGTCTACTTAATTCAGAGGCCTGTAATTTAGTGTAGAGATGACATCATACTATAGTGGAACGACAATCAAGGCCGATATGATTAGATATTATTTATTACTAAATTTTACAGCATTCTATCCGGACAATATGTACTCTTTCAATTCTGTTATGTTGGATGGTTATCAATTTTTACTTTTCTTTAAAGTTCTCCAACAATTTGGGCTGCTACATGATCATATTTTGGTAATAGGGTTTCAATGGTGTTTGCTAATCAATGATTTCTAATAATATACGTTTTGATCGTATAATGTTTCACTCGAAATAATAAAAGCCTGGCATCTTTGGCTTAGAAGTAAATGGTTCCCTGACGACCAAATTGGTTATGTGAGAGGAAATGGGTACTGCAAAATAACCCTCATGACCCTGATAGATGGCATGAAGGGAAACAGTTGCCATAGCTCCTCGACAAAATAATATGTCATAGGAGAGAAGACGAGCATTGCTATGTAACCTCATGGCCCTGAGAAATGCCATAAAGAGACATAGTTACCATGGCTCAATGACGAACTAATAGTTCAAGGGAGAGAAGATGGGCACTGCCAAGTAGCCTCCATTGCCCTGAGAGATGCGATGACGTAAAATAGTTGCCATGGCTCCTTGACAAATTAATGTCATAGGAGAAAAGATGGGCATTGCCATGTAACCCTCATTGCCCTGAGAGATTCTGTGAAGTGGATTTGTAGGCATGGCACTCTGACAACCTAATACGTCATGTGAAACGTGTACATCAACGTCCTATGTCCCCTCCCACTTTATCATTCTCGATTTCTACTCCTCCCGTGCTTCTGGCCTTCCCTCTTTCTCTTTCTCCGTTTTCTACAACTCTTGCGTTTAACGTAACGGAAATGAAATCAACCACAGGGGTTCAAATTCTGGACATGTTTGTTTGCTTTTCACTTCGCGCTAATTCCTTTAGGAAAGACATGAATCCTTCTTTTCTTCCCTTCTCCAGCTATAGATAAATTGTTGGGCAGACAGTTTCTTTAGACTTAATAAAGCAACCAGTCTAGGAGAAAGTAAATTCGTAATTCAAAACCAGCTGTACCCTGCTTAAAAAACTGATCGTGTGTTACATCCTGTTCGTGATGAAGAGATTGGGTAAATACACTCTCTCCTTTTCTCCCAGGGGCTCAGATCGGTTCAGAATCGCGCAATGGTTTCTGATTTGTCGGAAAATATTTTTATGACTTTTGATTTTTTCCCTGATGCAGGTGCGTGGAGCCAGTTGCAATTTCAGTCTGTTTTTGCAATATGAACAGTGGTTTTCGAGGTGAACAATGGGCAGTTCTCATTCTCGCAGACCCCCACGTCTTCGATTGGCAGAAGTTCCCTCGTTCCCTTGAACGGCCTGGCACAGATAACTCTCATAACATATCCATTTGGAACCAAGCCACCTTACCTCACATACACACAAAGCATATTGTCCAGTCGACTGGGGCTGTAGAATATACCGACTGCTTCTCTGCAGAGGGGTAAGAACCCCTCCTCAACGGGTGTCTTGATATGACACAAAACAATCTGATGATGAGGTTCCAGTGATGCAGGAGCTTTGGGGAATGCGGAGCACCCCTTCCTTGCCATTGCTCCCAAGTCCACTAGGGCCTTATCTATGGGTTAAATAGAACTAGACTGCATACTTATGCTAAACTGAATTGTTTGAATTAGAACTGTTTGACTAAACTGAATAACTTGAAATAGAAATGCTTTTGACAATTAAACTGTACTTACATTTAAACCATGTACTTATGCTAAACTGAATTATTTGAAATGGAATTGATTTTGACATTGAAACTGTACTTACACTATAATTGTTTAATATTGAATAGCTTGAAATAGAAATGTTTTTGACCATTAAACTGTGTACTCATGCTAAACTGAATTGTTTGAAATAGAACTGACTATTTGCGTAAAAATGGATTTGGCGTTAAATAAGCTACAAAGGTTGATATGCCATAAAACCAACCAACCAACCAACACAAAGCATAACCAAAAACAAATTATCCGTGAATTTACTGAGGACTCAACAATCATAAAACGGGCATTCAACTACTTAGATTCTTTGTAAACTGTGAAGTAACATTTCTGTATCTAAATTTAATCTCATTTGTTGATTCTATTGTAGTTTGTTACTGTTTTTCCACTCCTACTATCAAACAGTTAGTACGGCATTCCTGGTCAGGTCACTTGCCTTTCTCTCCGGCTCCTTTTCTCTCCTCCTTAGCATTACCAGACACTTAATTAAAGTACGAAGAAAATATGATACAACTTTTTGCCTACTGTGACGGCGATAAATTGTACCTGCATGTCAAACCCGGTGAGAAACATGCGGCAATGAATCATTTTCTGTGACGTAGCAAGTATTTTCAGCGCCTGGAGTAAAGATACTTTTGGCGCCCCTACCTGTAAAATATTTTCATCACTCATTTCCTGGCTCATTATCCACTTATCAAAAATAAGCTCAAGAACTAAAAATTACTTTTATATAAGTATTGGCATCCTCGGGATATAGAGAAAATATTTAGTCGGTCCCTAACTGAATATTTGTGTGAGGGTATCCATGATATGCAAAGGCTGAATAAACTCGTAATTTTAGACAGAAAAGCAAAGTTACGTGGACGTAGTTGCAAACAACCACGTGATTCCAAAAATATGTTTCAGCCAATGGCAATAAAAGACCAAGAACATGAATTTTGGTAGGGATAAGGTCAATGGTTTTACGGCAAATCAAACCTTACTTAACGCTGATGTCAGTCTTTTCCAAGCAAATGGTTTAAAGAAATTATTTCTATTTAATAATAATAAATAATAATGCGCCAGGGAACATGAAGGTGACGGTGATACCAGTTGTAAGTGGTGCACTCGGAACGATCCTCAAAGGCTTGGTAAAGGGACTGGAAGACAACCAAAAACCATTCAAACTACATCATTGTTAATATCGGCCAGAATACTGAGCAGAATCCTGGACACTTGAGGAGATTTGCTGTCACTTAGACTCTTGTGGAAAACTATCAGCTAACGCTGGGGGAAAAAATTCTCCAAAGAGAAAAATAATAATAATAATTTGTTCGGACAGTTATCAACTTTCAAGTATCCCTATCTGATATTAATAATTTGCACACAGTTATATGGTTTCAAGTATTCCAATCTAAGTAAGTTGGCCAACCATAGTCGAGGGTAACCTGAAGGTGTAGATGAGGGTGCGACTCCTGTCCCTGGATTGCTCCACTTACCCTTGATCTGTACCTTATAATGCTGTGTTAAACAAGGAGACATAAAGTATCATTTTTGAGTCTTTGGTATGAATTGACCTGGGATTGAATCCCGGTCTCCTTGGCCGTTGGTGAACGCTCTAACCATTATACTAATGGGCCGGTAATTTCCGAAAAGATCTATTCGACCCGTAGATGAGGCCCTAACAGGTACTTCCACCCCGAGTCTGAGTGGAACTGGGAGTAGTTACAAAAAAAAGCTCCAGAACTGGAAACTCACCACCAGATGCCGTTTCGTGTCATGCCCTGGACATAGATGTGGTCTTAATCCTCTATTGGGGATGTAGTCAAAATATTTCAAGCCTTACGGACAGGTTGGTGACAAAGGTTTGAAACTCAACAAAAACAATACATCATAGCGAGATTTTCATTTAAGCAATACATTTGATATAGCGAAATAAATAAATAACCAGTTATAGAAAGAAAGAAAGAAAGAAAGAAAGAAAGAAAGAAAGCTTACTTAGTGGTTAAGATAGTTGCGCATTTTCCACGGGCGACAGTGATCAGTGGACGAATATATGTAATAGCCATTATTTCCAAGCTGATTTTTTTTTTGTTAGCCAAGCAAAACCCTATTGGAAGGTTAATGTTACACTATCTTCTTATTTAACAAGAAAAAAAAAAAAACAAACCTCCCGTTATGTCTGTAAGTGACCGTAATCCATAAAAAAGGCGTAACATATCGAGATTTTTTATTAGATTAATACACCTAAAATACTCTTAAAGAATAAAGCAATTTCCAGTCCAACGTCATGATTTCCCGACAACACATCACAATCCAAACTATCTTATACCCCATAATTCACAAGATCAATGTGAATCTATGCGTGTAATTGGTTGTCATTGATTTACTAGGCAAAAACAGCCAACTGCAATGTGCATCCATGCTTGTCAATGATTCACAGGGCCAAAAAGCAAGGCAACGAGAATCTATGCTTGTCCTTGTTATCCGCCAGGCATTTATGTCTGGCAGCACCCGGAAAACTGGTGGCGATATTTAGCCGTACTTTCCAGGGCAATGTAAATTCATACTTGTCGTTAATTCCACCCACTCGGGACGAATACCAGGCAGCCCCCGGAAAACCGGGCGACGGGGACAAACCCACGAGATTAGCACATTACGTATCAAATATCACTAAGAAATTGTAATATATGTACTTGGGTTATGTTATTTGAGATAATAAATGAGAAGTACAAATATTAACTTTAAAAGAGGAATTTTATTCTTCGTATACAACGCCACGTGTTGGCTAGAAAATGTCCGGCGGTCAACACGTGTGTTTAGTGTTTTGGAATCTCTTCAGCAACTGCCTCCTCTTCTGTTCTTGGGTCGTCTTTGGCAACTGCTACTATCTCCGCTGATTGGCCAGAGGGAGAGGGAAAGCGAGAGAGAAAAGGAGAGAGAAGGGAAGAGAGAAGAGTGAGAGGCGATGGATTCTGGGATAGCATTCCTTGGCCGAGGTGGAAGTAAGGACCAAGATTTCTGATGAGTTAGTATTGACTGCCCCATTTACTGACCTTAGTAAGGGAGGTGATACTACAAAATAAAGGTTTCCATAATAAATGGCGTGAATAATTTGCATACTGATTTTTAACAAAAACTGGGTTAAATAAATCATTGTAAAGTAAAGTTATTGACCGTTGTTGGGGGCAACCCAAAGGCTCCCTTTCCAACAGCTACTACATCGAAGAGTAGTGGGGAAGAGCACTACTCTTTTCCCTGTTTTTACTCCACTTTATCCTTGATCCCTAATTTATAATGTTAAGGGATAAGCAAGGTGGCATTAAGTACCATTTTTTGAGTCTTTGGTATGACCTGAGATTGATTCCTGGTCTTGCGGCACATTGGTTAACACTCTACCTTCTATCCTATACTGGGTGTTATTGATTTCTTATATCAATATTTTATTCTCAAATGTATTAAAAGCCATCCTACGTATAATTTCATATAGAAATCAATCTAAATAAAAGTTAGTCTTTCTTATTTAGTATAATTTTTTAATATGTTAAAACTAGAATACTCGCGCCCGGCAGAGGGTGTGTATGTTTACAAGTCAAGTTAATAAAAATTCATTAAACACTTTTTTGTCAAAAAACTAGTTTTGCTGAATGGATGTTAATTTTTAGACAAGTCTATGATTATTAATATTTTTGAAAATTATCTGAGTGTTTGTTTTCAGGCTTTTGTATTAAGCATACGAATTTTACTTTAAAATTTTCGAAAATACCATAAAGGCAAATTTCAAGATATATATAGTTTGTTTGCTTGTTCATTCATTCATTTATTCATTCACTCATTCGTTCGCCAATCAGTAAACTAATTAATAATTTCATTTGTTTGTTAGTTATGTAAAAGTTTTCTTAGTTTTCGTTTCACTTCATTTTTATTTATTAATTATTTTATTTGTGTATTAGTAAAACTTTTCTCTGGTTTCATTCCAATTATTCAGATTCCAATTAACTCATATTTAATTTTCACACGTATTTATATACATATATTTAATTTTTTAAATTTTACATTTATATATTTTAAGAATTTATAAAACTTCTCTTCAGTTTCGTTTCAATTACTCAGATCCGAATTTTTTATTCAACCTTACCAGACGCCCGCCATTTTCGTTTGTTGGTTGTCAAGTGAATCGTGCATGACTGTACATGTCGTTGTCCCAATCACTTGCCGGTTTTCCGAATTTTAAAGGAAAAAGTCCATTTATTTACCCTCATAAACACTATAACTGATTACTTTGGATAAGCGTGGATACAAGTAGGTAAGTACTGTGCATGTTTCTTTCTTTGTTTAAACTGTTTTCGCGAAATTAGTCTCAGTATTTGAAACAATAACAAAGTCGTTGTCATATGATTACAGGTTTCTTAACAACCGAATTTATAAATATTTAAAAAAAATATCGTCTTTTCCCCTTTGGTTTCTGTCTCTTTGCTTAAAAAAATAAAAAATAAAATTCAACAACTTTATTTTCTTATGCATTTGTAGTTTTTTCAAGCACATATTAAAAAAGAAGCTGTCTTTAAAGAAAAAAAAAAATTGTTTAATTACAACTTGTCAATCTTTTTTAAAATGTAGTATCTGTTTTTGTCAGTTTCAATATCTGATCTGATATGTTGTCCCTAATTTTATATTTTTTTATATAAAATTCTAGTTTTGTGTTAAAAAAGTATGAGTCTTGTTAAAGTGTCATAAAATTACACAGAAGAGAGTTTTTAAATTGAAGTTTCTTTCAACAAACCTTAGAAAATATGTCCGTGGGAATCTCCGTGGAGAAGTGGTTAAAGTGTTGAACTCCATCCTTGAAGCAAGTGGGTTCGAACTCTAGTCACGTCATTATGTTCACTTTCGGACTAATACCCTTAGGAAAGGTCTCTGTAAAGGTTGAATAATACGACTACTGTTATTTAACAAGGATTGCTCTAGGATTAAATAACCCATGAAGGTTGATATGTCATTAAACAAAGAAAACAAATCAAAATCTGTTTGGATATGACAGTAAACTGCTTGATGGTGAGGCTGTGGAGTGTTATAGCCCCATCGGTGGGACTTGGAAATATGCTGATTTCCAGAGAAGTGAGACCATAAAAAAAAGTGGGGTTCTGGGTATAACACTTAACTGTATCTGATGGTGAGGCTCCAGTTCTGGAGATCTAGGGAGTGTGGAGTACCTTTTACTATTACTTCTAAACCCACTCTGACTTGGAGCCGCAGCATCTGTTAGGGTCCCGTTTACGGGTCAAATACGGTCAAGTGTGCAAAAAAAAACCTTTACACAAAAAATGTAAATAAAAACCTACAATGAACGTGATTCCCAGACTTGATGGTATAAATAATCCTATACGGGTTGACATGCCGTTAAAATAAGTCAATCAGCCATTACTCCCCGGTCCACTCTGATTCAGAGTTACTAATCTTTGTTTAGTCATGGCACAAGGCCACATGTATGGAGCATCCAATAAGACTCGAACTCTTTAGTAATAGTCTGCTAATCATTACACAATGCAAGGTGTCCAACTTGTGGTGACACCCTTTTAGGATCCCATGTATGGATCAAATGGATCTGTTTGAAAATTATTAGTATTGAATAGGAATACTTGATTCCATATAACTCTATGAAATTCATTTGTTTACAGTTAGATGCTTTCAACTAGTCATGTTTAACACTAATCATTTGCATGCAGTTCTATGGTTTCAAGTAACTAATAATAATAATAATCCTTTGTAAACAATTGTAGCTTCAAGTAACTATTCTTAATACAAATAATTTACATGCACATCGTTTTAAGTGTTCCTTATTTTAATGATTTGCAAATAATTAGATGGTTTCAAATAATGAATAAAAAAAAAATCAATAATAATCCTCGTTTCAAGCAACTGTTCCTACTTAACAACAATAATTATTTATTGACAAGTTTTCTCATCCAATACGAATAATTTTCAAACAGATGAAATTCTAAAAGGATCACTGCCATCACATTTCACTTTTTTGTCGAAAATACATGGTGGTACCTAAAACATATTTTAATAGTAGTCTATCGAAATCCAATCTTGTTGAATATTTACTTTAAGGCTCGAACGTTGGAATTTATTCTGTTTTAATGCCCGGACCAGCGGACAGGACCACAAATATTGGATTGTCCTGTTTTTTAGATGTTTAAAATCTATTGACAATAAATAAAGAAAATTTGTTTTCAATTCTTGTTATAAATTGTGTTTTCTCATTTTGTTTGCTATTAATCTTCATTTCCTTTTAATCTGTTTAAAGTGGATCTGATGAAAATGAAATTGTCTTATTCAAAAAAGCTCGAAATTTACTCGGAAAAAATCAAGACCCTTTCATTTGTCACCCCCACCCTTCAAAGTCACCACTTGGTCTTTTGGCAAGGAATAAAAATATCATAGACTAATTAAAAATCTTACTAGTATAGATTAAATGACTTTTTATACTAACATTTACTTTACCAACTGTTACTTAGAAATATTACTTATATTAATTTTAATCCTAAAAATTATATAATGAAAATGAAAGTATTCCTTTTTTTCCTCTTCTACCCAGAAGCGAAAGTTTTCCCTCGGACCATCGTGTAGTGTAATATAGATAGGTTAGAAGACCATTGTTAGTGAGTTCGATTCTCACTGGGTGCTTCATAATTCTGGTCTTGTGCCAAACTAGGCTAAACTTAGTGAATGATCAAACCCTTTTTTTATCTGGAAAAATTTGTTTGTACTTTTCCCAAACCACCTACCGTCCCAAATGCACCCCACACTAAAAAAAAAACCCAACCAAAAAAACAACAAAAAACGAAAACAAACACATAAAAGCTTACAAGAAAATATAACCCAATAATGCTCTCTACTAGTGTTCATTGCAAAAACAATGTTTTTCTTGCTTTGTATTTTAAAGAAAACAGGGAAAAGGACTTTTTTCCCCTAAGCTTTTTGCTTAGATGTGACACAAAGCCGTGTGTGAATGGAGCATCCAATGAGACTCGAAAAGATTTATTTGTTTTTAGATATTTGTTTTTATCTCTAAATTATATATATATATAGGTTTGTTGTTTCATTCACATGTTCATGAATTCAGATTTGCATTTATTTTTTAAAAAGAAAGTTGTAAATGGCACACAAACTGCCAGTTTAATGAATTAGCAAATAAATGTTTAAAATAAAGTTATATCCTTATTGCATCAACTCTGTGTAAAAAAACAAAACCAAACCCCCCAAACAAGCCCAATTAAAAAAATCAGAATATTTTTTTATAAAGGGAAGCTACTCTGATTTAATGAATTGTAAAATATGTATTAGAGTGTTTCAGTTTTCAGCTCCCTTGATGTTTACAGTAAATAATAGGGTTTCTGATGATCAAAGAGTTCTTAAAATACAAAACCAAATCAATGTGAGGTGTGTTCAAAGGTTAAAAAACTTACAAAAAACGATTTTTAATCGAATTTTCGCCTGCAGGAAATTATTGTAAGCACCTTAATACATATTTTAATACGTACATCAATTGAGAATAGATTCCTTTTATACTTAGACTTTTTACCCATGTAGAACGGAAGATTTCAGAGTTTTTTGTTTTTATTTATTGATTTTTTTTTTTTTTTTACATGGAAATGAAAAAAAAAAAATGTTTACTTTTATTGGAGAATAAAAAGACTTTAAAAAGTGACAAAATGTTTTGTTCTTGTTTTTTCTATTAATTTCGTTTGACCACACAGTATGCATTTCGAGCTGGTGCTAAGGTCGTACGCACCCACATCAACGAATCTGTGATGCCGGCTTCCCATTATAAATGTCAATTTTCATAAAGAAGTATTCATAGAAAACATATGAAACATTCCCTTCCAAGACCCCCAAACAGGCTTGCCTCCCAGTCAGTGTTTATGGGTAGCATGTGCCAGCCTTGTCTGCAGTTATGAAATCTAAAACTTTATCAATTAGGGCAAGAACAAGAATTGTTGGATTATCTCTCTTGTCTTCCAAAGAATTTCTATTGATAACCACTAAGTAAAGACACCATAGCATTGCCATGGCAACAGAGCCTAGTATAAAAGAAAAAAAAAGCCTAAAGACAGAATGACTCAAATACCAAGACTGTTTCATATCTCCTCTGGGGCTTGTTAATTGCCTACACTAGCACATTGGACATGCCACTACAAAATACTATGCGACAATGTTGTAAACTTACTTTCATATATGCAGTCATGCTTAATAAATCCATGCAATTAACAACCATACTGTTTCTTAAATATGTTAGTCTCTCACAAACTTTCACATTTCTTTGAAACTTCATGCATTTGTGCTATGAATAACTTTTTATTTTTGCACCTTCGTTCACTTTTTTTGTATCTCATTTATGGGTCAAATAGATCTGTTTTAAAATTATTAGTATTAGATAAGAATACTTGATACTATATAATTCTATGCAAATTATTTGTTTGTAGTTATATGATTTCAACTATTCTTATCTAACACCAATAATTTGGTTTCAAGTAATTAATGATAATAATCCTTAGTAAATAATCATAACTTCAAGTAATTATTCCTAATACAAATAATTTTCTCATAGTTATATGTCGGCAAATACTAATAATTTATACACAATTTTATAGTTTTAAGTGATTATTCTATTTAATAATAACCATTTGTTATTTGTTTCCTTTTTTCTTTTAGTTTTGCTCTGGCAATACAAATATTGAGTTGTTTTTATATTCACTTTTAAGAGGAAACTACATTTTTTCTCCTAACATTCCTCTGTAGCATTTAATAATTTCTTGATATAAAAAGTTATTTTAATATTTAGGATGAATATTGAATGACCAAAGAAGAAACTGAAGAACTACATTAAAATTTAAGAAAAAAAATCTGTGAACTAATAATGGAGATTAGTAGTATTTGTTTCTGCCTCCCACCAGACTGGACTTGACCCAAGGTCAATGTGAAACCAATATAGAAAATAAATATGTAAGCATTGTATATAATAAGAATGAATTCATTAACATATGTACAGGAAGATGTAAGAAAAAAGTAGTCTGGTTACTTACCACTAAAGTTCTTGAGTCATGGCTAATTGTTTTTTTAATTTATTTTATGTGTTATACATAGAGAAATTGAGATGGTTTGTAGAAGCTACAGCTTATATTTTTAGTCAGAGGGTGGGTCGTAGTTTTCAGGTCTCTTTATTTCAACAGGTTGCAACAAACAGAATTTGTGTTGGAATGTCGGGTCCGGAAGAAAATTGGTGAAGACAAAGACAAGATGAAGATAGGCTGAATAGTTCATATCAGGAAAAAGAAAAAAAGTCCGACACATGGTTACAGAAAAAATACCACTCATTTTATTACTGTTTCAACTACATTTTAATTGGTTTCAAATCAAGATGTTAAGTGGTATTTCTGGCTCAATGAAGGAATTGGTAAGTTATCGCCCCTAAGCAATGGTGGGGCGGGAGATTTAGCCAGTTCTGAAATTTTAGTCATTCCTTGTCTTCTGCCCATTACAAAAATCCTTATGTGTGACTGTATATAAATTCTAAGTTCTTTGTTTTTTGCCACTTACTGATTGACTGAACCTTTCTAAAAACCCTCACCTAGCACCATTTCTCACACTCACTGTGAGTCTTCTTGTTGTTGGTTACTAGGTTCATTGGTGGCGTAAGGCTTCCCCTTCATTACATTTGTTTTTGTTTTATCATTTAATAAAACTTTGAAACTCTACAGTTCTTTAAGGTGTGTATAAAAAGAAGACAAATTAGTCATAATACTTAGAAGTGAGACAATTTTTTGGGTGGTTTTCTTTTTCTTTGGACTTGATTTTCTATAGCAACCATAATTGTTATACACTTTGGTGATGTAGTTCTGAAAAAGAACAGATAATTGAACCTTTTAACATGTGGTGATAAATCAGCACAGTTTTTATTGATTTTTTTTTAAACAGATTTGAAATGAAGGTTAATTTTTCAGATTTCTGCTATTCACAAATCACTTTGTCTCCATTTTCATTGCTAAATAGAAGAACACGATCAGAATAGTCTTTCTATCTCATTATCTTCACATAAATATTAAAATATTCAACTTTGACAGAAAAAATAAATATATATTAAATACGAAAAATGGATGAGAAAATTTATAAAAGTTTTGATACCAACAAAAATAAGCACCATATGTATGAAACATCAGTAATAAAAAGTAGTAATTTATGAAAAATTAAATTCTTGATTTTTTTCTTTGAATTGTTTCCACTTGATGTTTCATTTAAGTGGAATGCAGCAGCTGCCTTTCCCCACCAGTGATACTGGAGGCTTTTTGAAAAGGGTCAGTTAGTTACCAAGAGAGTGACAAGTCATAACCTAAATTCCAAGGCTAAGCAAAAATGTGTCCCCATTGGGAGTGAGCTATCATTTTTCAAAGATAAGATTTTTATTCCATCTTTTAGCTAATGATTACCATCATAGGAAATGGAATCAGCATTTTTGACAAGGTTATTTGCATTTCCTTTTATGCTAATGCCCTTGGGAAAGGCATGAACCTGTGTTGTAACTTAACTTTAGGTTACTAAATGAGAAATAACCAAAATGGTGGTTGGAAATGAAATGGAAATCTTTATAACATTAGCAAAATACAATACTTGCCAGTGGCGTGAAGAAGGTAAACCACTGCTTGTGGTGACTACTTAGTCAGCATAATTACCCCTCCCCTCACAATAGTATCCAACGTATTTATGAGGAATGGGACATACCCATTAATGTTCATTGGTAAGGTCTATAACAGTATGAGGAATGGGACATACCCATTAATGTTTATAGGTAAGGTATACAACAATCTGTCTTTTCTTCCTCCCCAGTTATGGTTAGATAGTAAAGCAGGCTGGGTACTTTAGCTTTGGTAAGGCAACCAGTCTGGGAGAAGGAAAATTCTGAATTCAAACCAGCTTTACTTCACTTAAAAATTGACGTTGTGTCATGTCCTGCCCATGGTGGAGGGTTTGGGTAAATACATATTTGAAAATACTACTTTGAGTCTGGTCCACAGGGAAATTGTAACATTAGCAATAAAGTGAGTGGAATTTTTTCGTAACCATGTGTCTGACTCATCTTGTCATCATCCCTTCAACTCGTATTTGTCTCTGCCAACTTCCTTCAAGACACTTGTAACACTACATAAGTCTCTAGAACTCTTTGTTTTTGAATCGGGACTTTTTCTAACACCCTCCTACATTTTGTTCCGAGAGGATTGTTTTTGTTTTACTTGTGTTCTCTGTGGACAATTTTGAAAAGCACTCAAATCACTCAAGTTGATCTGTCACTCTCCACTCCCACCCAGCAACAATATCACAAGATTATCAAGATTTCTTGGAGGCTAGCAACAGCTATTTTACTTGAGTGGTCAGAAGTATGGTTACCATAAACTGTTTTCAATCAGATAATCTCCGAGAAACCTCTATATACCCATTGAACCCTTTGCTGGTTTTGATATTCAAGAAAAGTTGCAGAAGAAAAATCAACCTAACTCATGATAAGGTTCTAGTGATTAAAAATTTACGCCTGTTAACATAAAAGCCACATGTTGTGTAACAGTTATTGTTGTGGGAAATGAATTCAGCAAGCCAGGTTCAAATCCTGGACAAAGTTGTTTGTATTTCAATTTGCATTAAGACTTTTGGGAAAGGCATGAATCCAATTCTTCTATCCCAGCTATTGGTAAATAGTAGGACAGGCTGTGCTCTTTAGTTTTGTTATGGCAACTGATCTAGAAGAAAACCTCTGAATTCAGTCTGACTGCCTCTTTTAGTCTGCCTATTGGTAAATATTAGGACAGGCTAGACTCTTTAGTTTGTTATGGCAACTGATCTAGGAGAAGGAAACCTCTGAATTTAAACCAACTGTACCTTACTTTAAATTAACTTTGTGTTACATCTCGTCTGCAGTGGAGAGGTTGGATAAATGTATTCTTTTGAACAGAAAATTAAGAATAATTTTGCTGACTATTATGGTATGTATTTACCCAACCTCTCCCCTATGGGAAGGATGTGATTCAAGCTCAATTCAGTGTTTTCCTTCTAGATTGGTTATCTAACCAAGGCTAAAGAACCCTGTCTGCCCAACTATTAAACCTATGTTGGAGAAGAACAGACTGATTCTTGCTTTTCTGTCGGGCATTAATGTGAAATGAAAGGCAAACAACCCTATCCAGGATTTGAACTCCGGTCACTGACAGCCCAGTTTGCTGGGACTGTAGAATACACTGGCTGCATCTCCGCAGAGAGGTAAGACTCCAATGAGTGTCCTGGATATGACATTAAACCATCTGATGGTAAGGCTCCAGTCAGTGGAGCTCTGAGGAATATGGAGTACCCTTTCATTGCCATTGCTCCCAGTTTCACTCTGACCTGGTGTGGTAACACCTGATAGGTTCCTATCTATGGTTCAAATAGAACTGTTTGATGTTGAAACTGTGTGTAAAAAAGCGACTTATGCTTAATTGAATTGTTAGAAATAGAACTGTTTGTTCATTTAACTATGTGTAAACAGATGACTGTTTAATTAAATTGTTAGTGATATATAGCAATACTTGGAACCATTTAACTGTGTGCAAACAAATGATAAATAGTAAATAGAAATATTCATATTAGATAGAAATAGTTGAAACCATTTAACTGTGTACAAAAGAATGAGCTCGCACTTATTTAAAAATGTATCTACCAAATGAGTTTACGTATCATCTAATATATGTAAAAACAGGATCTAGCAATAGATAACCAATAATAGTTGATGTGCCATAAAACTCAACCAAACCTCCAGTTGCCAATCCAGTTTCCAATATGTTCATTCCATCATCTGAAGAATTTTCTTTTGGTAGTAATCTAATTTCTTGGTATATCATTTTATGATGTTGCTGGTTTTATAAATTATTGAATCAATCTTTGTTTATCACTTAGTTATCTACAAACTAAGAACTGATGCTGGAGTCTGCTTGGTGAGTAACATAGTTGCATTCTTCAATGTGAATGGCTGATGTTTGAAGATAGGCAGAAAGACCAAAGAAGCCGTAGAAGGTGCCTACTGTTGTTGCTAATATCCTGGTAGTTAGTTTGCTAACATGTTGTGCATTACTTTACTCCATGTGCAATTTCCCTAACTTCTAGTTTAGAAGAAGAAAAACTGAATTCAAACCAGCTGTACTCCACTTGAAAATTGACCTTGTGTCACATCTTGCTTTTGATGGTAGGGATGGGTAAATGTACCATATTTACAATTAACACTATGTGCGAAATGGACATATAATGTTCATAACGATAGAACATATGAATCTCGGAATTCGAAAACACGTAAAGACTTCTTGTTCAGGTACGAAACCTTTTTATTAACTTTGGGTTAAAGGTCTCGACGTGAGGAGGAAGGACACAATCTTGTTATGCTGTCTTATTCATTTAGCCTCCATCTCGTGCGGGCCCCATAGAGTGCACGTTCACCTCGCGCCTACGAGCTCGAAAAATCGATCCTTCTCGTTTGGCATCTAGTACCCGACTCTTTCTCTCCAAATTCTCACACAAACCTCCACGCGCTTCCGGTGCGTGACGTCACCCGCACCCTGTCACCTCGGTTCGTTTCGGACTATTATGACATCTGAGTGACACCTCTATCCGCCCGTGCACACCCGCATTAACTCCTGCTTCAATGTGCTGAGACGAAAGGTTCTCAGCCTAACTAAACTCAAAGGCATGAACCGAAATCCCTCGGCTATCTTATAACATAAATACATATATGTATAACATTTCTGAGGTTTATTTCACCATTTAGACTGGTGTGAAGAGAAAAGGATTATTTTTGGAGAGAATTTAATTAACATGAAATATGAAAAAATTGGAATCATTTAAAAATATTTTTACAAAATGCTACATGCTTTAAAAATACTTATTGCTAAAATTTTGACAGCATGGATATTTAGAGAACTTTAACTGGCCTATGCTGGAACTGAATGCTGTTGTGTAGTTGGATGTAGAATTTCTCTACATGTGTGTGTTTTTTAAATATGTGGAATCCAGTAACTGAATATTGTAGAATCCAGCCAAGCTGGATATTCATTTTTTTTTCATGCACACACACACACACACACACACACGCACGTTTTTAGCTCTAAAGGTAACTAAAAATTTTGGTGATTTCAGCAATTTTTAAACATAGTTTTACCTATTTATTAGATCCTTTTGGTTTCCATTTGTAAGTGTTGTCCATGATGATATAGATACTTTTGTTTAGGAAGAAGTGAAGGATTCTATTTAGCATTTTATCATATTGAGAAATTGGATGATCAAAAAATGATACTCTGCCTGATTGTTGACCCTGAAAATTTATTCACTTGCGAATTGGACTGGAAAGGACTTTATTTTCTAAATTAAGGCATTTTGATTGTTTTTGCCAATAAAAAATCTTGCTATGATGCATTATTTTGGCTGGGTTAGAATTTTTATACACATGTACACATTTAACAATTTTTTATGAAAAGTTAATATTCTAATATAGAAGGGTTTTATTATTTCTAGTATAATATTATACAATCAAAATGGATATTATTAGGTATTATTTATTACCAAATTCTACAGCATTGGAACTTTGTGACCCAGAAAATTTTTGGAGTGTTACATATTGAGGTGCACTTAGTGTCACAGTTATTGCCATAGGAAATGAGTTCAATCCTAGATGAGGTCAGTTGCATTTTCATTTCATGCTCTACTTATGGAAAAGTCATGAATCCATCTGTCACGCCCCCCCCCAAGCTTTGGGTATATAGTCGGGTAGAATGTGTTCATAAGCTTTGGCTAAGCAATCAGTCTAGATGAAGGAAAATTCAGAATGCAAACCAGTTTTACTCTGCTTAGAAATTGACCTTGTGTCACATCCTGCCTGTAGCAGAGAGGTTGAACAAATACATATATATTTAGAGTTTTTTATGAGGGTAGAGTTTGGTAATAAATAATACCTAATAATATTTTTAAATGATACACCACTAGATATAACATTCTGATTTAGAAGAAAATGAGACTTTTAATTATATATAGATAACTAAGTATAATTGATAAATTGTTTTCCTTATCTTTTTCAAAAGAGGAGTTCCCATGGTGTTGTGGCTAATGTATTCAACTATAACATTGTGGTAAGCAAGTTCAAACCCCAGTTCTGATATTATGTTCACTTTTGGAAAAGGAATGAACCCCTTTTGGAAAAGGAATCAACCCCTTTATTCCTCTCAGCTATTGGTTAAATTGTACCAATAGTGTTTTTGTACCATGATGGTTTTGGCATTGAATAACCAGGGTTGGTTGATATGCCGTTAAGTAAATAAACCAAACCTGAAACTTACCTTTTTCAATGTTTGATGAAATTTTGATTACCTCCTTGTAACAATGCAGTTGTCTTTTGCCAGAAACGGAGGCGACTGAATGTTCTGCTGATTGGAAATATCTTTGATTAACACAAATGACTTGTTATCTGCCCATGTGTTTTTAAGATTCTGACAACGAATCAAATGCTAGTCTGAGCCACTGGTCAGCAAGTAAACGAATGATACCGCACAATTAAGGAAGTAAAAAAACATTGACCACAAGAAACAAACACAGCTTGCCCCCCCCCAATATTTAGCATATATAAAAAATGTCCTTCAAAGTTTTTACATAAAAGGGAAGTTTTAGCCAGAGACCATCAGTTACTTGTATAAAGTTTAGTCTATCTTCTACTTTCTATACTCTGGGTAGTCTGGTACAAGGCAATCTTAAATGGGAATTAGTTTATTTTCTCACAGCATTGTATTTTGGACGGCTTTCTCACTTTCTACACTTAGGGCCGTCTAGTACAAGGTTAAGAAAACTCGAGCTTCATGTAAGCTGCTTCACTGCCTTGTTTGCTTCTCTGCCTACTTTTGGTTTACAGTTAAACTTGTCAATTTAGGTACATTCTCAACTGAGTTAGGGACAGGGGGGATTGAATTCAAAAGAACCTTCCGCTGATGAAATTGTTTGGGAATGGATAAATTCCAAACCTGGATTCCTTATTCTAAATAACCTTGATGTGTCAAAACTTTGTTTTCATAATTTCCTTTATCATCAAAATAGCTTAGTTTCTATAACAATTTGTCTTCTCATCAAAACAAATTTGTAAATTCCTTTCTCATCAAAATAATCTAACTTTTACATTAGAATTCCTTTTCATAAAATCAAAACATAATTTTTTTCCTACACTACCCTTCAAAAATTCATTACACTATTACACATTCGTAATGTATTTCTCTATTCCTCTAAAATCCAAAATGATTTCTTATTCTCCTGGTTAATAAACCCCCTCTGACCAGTCTCTGAACCCTACAGGGTCACATCCTGACAAATAATGAACAAAATGTGAGAAAATCACATTTTTTATTTTTTTGTTTCAGATGTTGAAATGGAAAGTGTTCAAATTCGACAAAGAGGAGCCTATGATTTTGAGTCATACTATGACAGCGTTTGTGCTCTTCATGACTGCTGTCCATTGCCGGCTGTGAAAGCTTATCTTTCTCAAGGAATTCTTGATTTGAATGGAGACAGAATCAGGTAGGAATTATTTCACTTTAAATTTCTAATATAAGAACTCATTGAATGTATTCCCTATAGAAGATTAAGACCTTCTCTCTCTCCCCAAAGAGAGATGTTCTGGGTATGACACCAAACTGCATCTGATGGTAACGCTGCAGTTCTAGAGATCCAGGAAGTATCAGGTACACCTTCAAAACCATCACCCTCAAATCCATCCTGATCTGGAATGTTAGAACCTGTTAAGGTCCCTTCTCTCATTTGAATAGATCTGTTTAAAAATTATTCATATTAGGAACACTTGATACTATAGAACTGTAGATATTATTTGTATTAAGAATAGTTACTTGAAGCTATAATTATTTACTAAGGATTATTATTATTATTATTAAGTACTTGAAACCATATAACTTTGAGCAAATATATGATTATGATTAAATAGAAATGATTACTTAAAATCATATATTTATTTATATTTGATAGGAATTTTAAAAACCATACAACAGTGATCAAATTATTTGTATTTGATAGGAATACTTGAAACCATATAACTTTGAGCAAATATATGATTATGATTAAATAGAAATGATTACTTAAAATCATATATTTATTTATATTTGATAGGAATTTTAAAAACCATACAACAGTGAGCAAATTATTTGTATTTGATTGGAATACTTAAAACCATATAACTTTGAGCAAATATATAATTATGATTAAATAGAAATGATTACTTAAAATCATATATTTATTTATATTTGATAGGAATTTTAAAAACCATACAACAGTGATCAAATTATTTGTATTTGATAGGAATACTTGAAACCATATAACTTTGAGCAAATATATGATTATGATTAAATAGAAATGATTACTTAAAATCATATATTTATTTATATTTGATAGGAATTTTAAAAACCATACAACAGTGATCAAATTATTTGTATTTGATAGGAATACTTGAAACCATATAACTGTAAATTATTTGTATTAAGAGTAGTTATTTGAAGCTAAAATTGTTCATGATTGATAATTATTATTTACTTGAAACCATATAACTGTTTGCAAACAAATCCTTATAGGAATAATTACTTAAAACCATATAATATTAGTATTAAATAGGAATATTTGATACTATATAACTGTGTGTAAAAAACTCTTAAGAAAAAAAAATGTAAATCTAAATATACAATTTATGCAATTTTCTAATCTCTATGCATCAAATAACCGTTGATGTTCTTAAAATCAATCAATGTAATATCAAAGGAATTATCATTATTTTACATTGATTTATTTGAACTAGTATCCTTATCTTGGTTGTTTTAGTCACAATGTTTTGACTATTTTTGAAGAATTTATCATTACTAACAGTTTGTTCTGCTATCATAGCTTTGAATATGCAAACTGTATCTTCTGCATTTGTGGAAGATTCTTTTCAAAAAGAGATGTCTTGGATATCTATGCTTCAAATAGAACTGTTTGAAAATTATTTGATAGGAATACTTGAAACTATATAATTGTAAATTATTTGTATTAGATAGGAATTCTTGAACCCATATAACTGTAAATTATTTGTATTGAGGATAGTTACTTGAAGCTAAAACTGTTTACTATGGATTATTATTAATTACTTGAAACCATATAACTGCATAAGGGTATTTAAAAAAATTATCATGGTTTGGTTAATAGCATTTAAACCTTTGTGGGTTATTTGTACTTGAAACCATATAACTGTGTGTAAACATCCTTATTATCAAATACAAATAATTACTTGAAACCATATAATTATTAGTATTAGATAGGAATACTTGATACTATATAGCTGTAAATTATTTGTTTTAAGAATAGTTACTTGAAGTTAAAATTATTCATGATGGATAATATTTAGTTACTTGAAATCATATAACCGTTTGCAAACAAATTCTTATTATCAAATAGAAATAATTAATTGAAACCATATAATTATTAGTATTAGGTTGGAATAGTTGATATATTATTGTATTCAAACAAATGACTCTTATTAAATATGTATTTTCTCTTGAAATGATATAATCAACAAAAACAAAAAAACCCCGAAAAGACTGACCTTCAGCATAAAACTATCCAACAAGAGTTGACATTTTATAAAATCTATCAACCAATCATTATCAGCAGTATTTAGCTGAATTACGTATGGGTTTTAAAATGATCATTGATGTTCATAAAATACTTTGTGTTAAAATCTTTCAGTTGTTTATGTCTAACATTTGAATCACTTTCAAAATGGATACTGCTAATATTTTCATCCTCAAAAAAAACCTTTGAATAGACAACATTGCTTGGGATGTATTTATTCTTGATAGACATTTTGGTGAGGATTCACAGTCTCTCAGGATATAAAACACTGGTTATGGCTGTATAGAGATGTTTTTGTGAGGCTTTTAGCTTAATGTTGATCTGGGACAGAATTTGTCCCTATATTTTGGTTACAGTCATTCCGAAAGAGTCTTAAACTGGAAAGTGGCTGTATTGCATACCTTAGGAAAACTTTGTCATTAGGAACTAAGGGAATATGTGCATCAAATACCACTTTTTACATTGATTGGGAGACTAAGACAGAGAGAGAGAGGAGGGGATGATTCCAGACATGTTGCACATTTAGGCATTATTCCAGATGTACTGCACATTTAGACATAATTGGTGCATTCCATAAGTTTCCAGACTTTTTTTGTACAGGTATTTAAAATTGTCATAGACTCTTAAAAATTCAGTATGTTATTGCTATACATCTTATGAGATGACTGACCAATTTTTATGATTTCAGCTTCAAATGAACAGTTACAGCAGCAATTGAAATACACCCTACTAAAGCCTGATTGTCACGGCTGGTGAATTTTAAAAATGCAATCTGACACTTTAGAAGAACGATAGGCAATAAAATTCTGTTTTAAACTTGGAAAAAATGCCACTGAAACGTATGGAATGTTCCAGGCTGCTTTTCGACCATCCAGCTGGACAATGCACCAGTCGACAACTCCATCCTTGTCACAGACTATTTGACCAATATCAGCATCAACACAGTTTCTCAACCTCCCTATAGTCCAGACCTTGCTCCCTGTGACTTTTGGTTATTCCCTAAGCTCAGAGGCTGCTGTTATGAGACAATTGAGGAGATGGAAGAGGCTGTGTCATTGACATGCTCACACAAGAGGACTTCCATGGGGCCTTGTAGAAGTTTTTGGAACGGTACCATAAGTGTATTGCAGCCGGAGGAGATCACTTCGAATGGGGGCTAGAGTTTCATGTGTGTACTATCAATAAAAGTGCTCATACGAAAAAAGTCTGGAAACTTATTTAATGATCCTTGTAATTTCAGACATTGCACATTTGGGCATGATTCCAGATGTATTGTACATCTAGAATAATTTCAGATATATTACAGATGTTTCATTTCCATAGCATATTATACTGTATTTCCAGATGTATTATACATTCAGCTCTATTTCCCAGAAAGTAGGACTTAATTTGGCATCCATGTTGATTGGGAAAAAAACAGGATTTTATTTCTGCCATTCTAATAACCTTTCAAAGTTCCATCCAATGTGATAGCAAGAATTTTTGCCACAAAACCTTAGAAAGACATAAATTCCATAGTGGCATTCCCTCTTTTAAACATTTTTAATTGTGACTTGCAGCCATATTGATTGTAGTTTTTTTTAAAAAAGTATTGAAATGATGAAATAATTCTCTTTTTACCTTTTCTTTTTTTTTTTGTAGCCTGCTTGATTGGAAACCAATATTGAGTTCAGTGAGTATCAACAAAAGTCTGGAATTTCTAGCTGTCACCAGTAACCATTTAATTAACGAAAAAGGTGAGCAAGAAAAATCTCTTGTTTGCATGCAAATACTGATTGCTTTCTTTAATCACAAAGGCCTCTGGTTGCTTTTAGTACCTGGTGTTCCTAAATGGTCACCCATGTAAGTATTGAACAGGTTCATTGCTGCTTAACCTTTTTCCTTTTAGCTGTTGCTTACTATTTTGAATTGAAAACTCATTTTTATTCAAGGGAAATAACTTTTAAATTATAAATTAGAATTATTTCCCTTGAACTACATTTTTTTTCTACTTCCTGAATTGAGCCTTTTCATTTTATTGATTAACTAGAATTTCCACATGTTGACAACTAAGATTATTCATTATCTCGTGCTTTTTCTTTTCTCTCATCCTTCTTACTATTTTCCTTATCCTTTCCAATCTTACTTTCTCATCCATGTTTTTATCAAAGTATATAGGTAACATGGATTAGTTTTACTTTGAGGCTGCAGTCTAGCATTTTAGCCATTATGCCCCGGGAACTCTCCTTGGACCAGTTTTATGAGAAAAAGAAGGAATTAACACACAAATAGTTTCTACTGCATCCTTTTTTTATCAGTCTTTTGCTCTAACCATCCATAAAGAATTGTATTATACTGATGCCTTTCCATCCTTATCTTGGGATGTTTTGCTTGTTTCTTGATATCTAGCCAACAAGTTTGTTTCTTGGTTTTTTAACTCAATCTCTTACTCTTCTTTATATATATATTAAAATGAATAGGTCTACAAATGATTTCAAATTTGGTGTTTGTTTTTTATTATCATTTCCTAAAAAAAACCTAAATACTAATTTTGAAATTATTTGTGGACCTATACATCTTAGAATATTTGCTTTTTTCTCATTGGACTAACAATAATCTTGTATATAATTTTTTCCTTTCACCTGGTTTTCTTTTCACTTTTCTCTAGCTTTCTTATCTTTCACCCTTCACACCCTTACAGTGGGTTAAATTGTCCATTTTGTAGATATTTGGATTAAACATTACAAATTTGTTAAGATCAAATGATAAACCTTACAATTGGCACATCATTATGGGCCAAAATTTCATCAGTAATCTCTTTATGACCTCTATTCACCTTATATTAGAAAGAATTGAATATTTCTTATTCTTTTGACACACATGTAAAAGTGCAATTTTTAAAAAATTATATCTAAAACCAAACTTTGGAGGAGTATTAACAGTACAAGGTGGTATCAAATTTGCTGTTGGGAAATAATGGTCAACGCTCATAAAATAAAAGATATTTTATTCTGGAGAGAAATATCGTACACTGACTAATGTAAATAACCTTAGTCGTATTTGTTACAGTCTCGAGCGAGCACCACTCTAAATAGTCCTTGGACCAGTCCATGCTGTTGGAGGATGTTTCAGCCACTCTACAACAAAAACTAAATAAAATGAATACACATTGTTTGACATGGATTTTTGCTTCTAAAAAAGAATTGTATATGTCATTTATTTGATATTTCTACAGGAAATCAACTTTGACAACAAACTAGTAACAATTCAAAGAAAATTTTGATTAAAGATGTTTTACAAATAGGCAGAACTGAAGGAAATCACTTTAAAGTTTGTAGATCTTTATTTCAGACTACATATGTGAGTAGTATGTTCTACCTTAGTTTTTTCATTATATATCCGGATATACAGAAAATATTTTGATGTTTTTATCCATTTTTTAAAAGCATTAACTTAAAATCTGGTTATAAAAAGTAGAATTTTACTGAAATAGTCATAAGAATATATTACTTAACCTTTCGGTCCAAAAAATCAGAATATTTCTGGGAACCATTGGGTTATTTTGTCTTAAATTAGCATATATCTGATTTTCATGATTTAGAAATTGTAAACAATATATTTTTCTTCATTTTTTAGTGCGGTCTTATATTTTTGTTTAGGGGTGTATATATATGTTTTTATATATATATATATATATATATATGACTTATATACTTACTTACAACCACACATAAACGAAATCTTAACGGCTTTTTGTTTGCATTTTGTCGCATTTTCAATTTTCAATTTCATTCCATCTTCTTAACTGCCTGATGAATGTTGTTATAAACTTCATGTCTGGCCCTAGGTCATTTTGACTATTTTCTCTTTGTAAGACATGAGATAATAAATAATCTTAGTTACTTTTGGCAATATAACTAGCCGGAGCATACAACTGTAGAATGAAAACCTTCCATCGCTTGATTGTCTGATCCCATGTTGTGTTTGAATGTTCTCTGCAAATTAAAATGCATGTCTGAGATGATTCCTCAAAGAATGAAAGAAGGTGAAAACACAAAAGGTTAAATGAATATTTCTGGAGGGAAGAAGCTTATTTAACCTTTTTTCTCTGGAAATCTCTAAATTAAAAAAAAAAAAGAAGCTCCTGAGCCTATCTACATATCTTTCTATCTCTGGTCTCCCCCCAGCTCTTCTGTATTCTTCTCAGCTTATCTCAATATCTGTGTCTAGTAGCTGACAAACTACTTCTAACTTGCCTGTTTGAGTCCTTTCTCTCACTGGCCTCTCTCCTCTTGCGTTGGTCTCTTCCTACTTCCAGTGGCAGATTCCTTTTTTTTTCACTGTCTTCTGGTTGACCTTTGTGTCTCTCTCTTACCCCTTCTAGTAACCAATTGACACTGTTCTTCCGACTGCTCCCTGGTTGACATTCTATATGTATGTATATGGAGAGGCAAACATTCCTATTTTATAAATAAAAGTCTATGTTTTTCAGGCGAAGTCCTCATGGCATAGTGGTTAACATGATGGACTAAGATATCATAGTAAGTTCTCCAGTGGTTCTATAATGCTCACTTTTGGACTAATGCCCTTGGAAAAGGTATGAACCCATTTATCCACTCAGCTCTTGGTTAAATAATACCACTACTCTTTCTCTACAAAAATGGGTTTGGCATTAAATAACCCATAAAGGTTAATATGCCATTAGACAAAGAAACTAAACAAAGCCATTTTTTCTATTAATTTTAATCCTATTGTTTTAAGTGCAAATTTGATTGCTAGTCGCAATGGAAGGAAATGGATTCTGTGATTCGTTTTCCCTACCGACTTTCCTCTTCATGTTATTATGTATCCTCATCACTTTTCTTCGCTTGCTCTGTCTGTCAAACTGACGGTCTGTAGAAAACAAAAAAGATGCCTTTACTACTGGCATGGCTCCTTTTATGCAACAAAATTTGCATGTGACACAAATCTTTTCTTCCAAGAAACAAAACAGGTGTTTTATAAATTCCTCCTCCAAAAATGGCTGAGTTTTTTTTACCGCCGGCCCTCTACACGCAAGACATGTCGAAGAAAAGTAAGTCATTTCTCTCTATGTCACTGCTTTACATGCCAGATAAAGTCTGGCTCTCTTTCTGCAAGAACACAGTAAACCTTCATTTTTGTGGCTCAATTGTTGTTCACCATCACAATTTCATGTGGTTATGCTAAAATGATCAAATATATCAAATAAAATGAATCCTATTATAACATGAACATTTAACCTGAAGACGAGGCCATTGTTTTCTCTGTTTGAATTCCGGATAAAATTAACTTAAAAATACAAAGTTTTTATATTTGTAATGACTTGAATCAGTCACTTATATTTCTATTTTAAATTCATTTAGAATTATTAAAGTAAATTTAAGTTTTTTGTTTTAATTATACAAGGACGAGTTCAAAATTTTGCAATATTTTGGTAACATGGGACACAAGTCGTGAGCTTTGGATGCTTTTGCGGCTGAGCTCATGAAAGTGACTAGTTATTATGAACTTTGAGATGCCAAACTCACCTGATACTCTCTGATTACTACTCACCAGATTTCCCTCTGAGGCTTAAAGAATGATTTTGTAATCCATGGTTTTTAGTTTTACTTAACTTTGCTTGATTGTCAAAGTTCTTGCAACCCAAGCAAAACTTCGTTAACTCTCTACTTACTGTGATCAACTATGCTTTTGCCTTTTGCACAACCAATGTTTTTGGTTGCTTCCGCAGCATTATGTTCCAGCTGGAATTCATGAAGCATAAGTTCCTGAATTAGATTGCATTGTATATTCATCTGTCCGGCTTTTAAATCACACATGTAATGAAACAATATACAATGTCCCAGTGCACTAATCTCTGTGATACTACCAAACACAATGAGTACCTACCATGGCTTTAACTACTTTGGTCACAGGATATGAGTGCTGCAAACTTGCAAGTACCAAAATATAGTAAAATTTTTGACTCACCCTAATATTTTGACAAGGTAGACTTTTATTTAGAATTTTAAAAAATTATGATTACTTAGAATATTTCTTCATCAAAACATGTGGGATATTAATTTCTTCAACAAAACATGTGGGATATTAATTTCTTCAACAAAACACGTGGGATATTAATTTCTTCATCAAAACATGTGGGATATTGATTTCTTCATCAAAACATATGGGATATTAATTACTCAACAAACATGTGGGATATTGATTTCTTCATCAAAACATGTGGGATATTGATTCCTTCTTCAAAACATGTGGGATATTAATTTCTTCATCGAAACATGTGGGATATTAATTTTGTAAAAAGGAAAATAAAATGAAATTAGATTTTTTTTACATATGCTGAATAGGATCTTTTGATAAAATAAGTATGTTCCACTCTTGGCCTGTATTCACCAAATGGCCAAAGGAATGTACTTTTGAGTTGAATAAAGAATTGGACTTACAGGTAGAGATGGAAGATTATAAAGGTCAGAGTAAACATATGGAGTCACTATTCTCTTCTTATCTATCTCTCTCTCTCTCATTCTGCTCATATCTCTCTCTCTCTATCTCTCAGTCTGCCCATATCTCTCTTTCTTAGTCTGTTCATATCTCTCTCTCTCAGTCTGCTAATATTTTTCTCTCTCTCTGTTCATATGTATCTATCTCTTACTCTCACAGTCTGCTCATCTCTCTGTCTCTCAGTTTACTTACATCTCTCTCTTTGTCTGCTAATATTTCTCTCTCTCTCTCTGTTCCCTTACTCTCACAGTCTTCTAATCTCTCTATTTCCTCATACCTATCTCTCTCTCTCTCTTAGTCTACTCACATCTCTCTCTCTCTCTCTTAGTCTCCTCATATCAACCATTTCTTACTCTTGCAGTCTACTAATGTCTCTCTCTTTCGGTCTATTCTCATATCTCTCTCATGGTTTGCTCATATGTATCTATTTGTTTATCTCTCAGTCTACTAATATGTAACTCTGTCTTTTCTAATCTCTTTCTCTCTCTCTCTCTCTGTTCATATGTATCTATCTCTTACTCTCATAATCTGCTCATCTATCTCTCAGTTTACTTACATCTCTCTCTCTTGCAGTCTGTTCATCTCTCTCTTAACTTGTTCCTATCTCCCATTCTCTTTCAATCTCTTCCTATCTCCCACTCTCTCTCAGTATTATCATATTTACCAACCCATCCGTTCGGACTGGATATGACACAAGGTCAATTTTTAAGTAGAGTTTAACTGGTTTGAATTCAGAGTTTTCCTTCTCCTAGACTAGTTGCCTCACCAAGGCTGAAGAACCCAGTCTGTCCTACTATTTACCCATAGCTGGAGGGAGAATAATTGGATTCATACTTTTCCCAAGGGTATTAGTTCTATATGAAGTGCAATCAGTCTCATCCAAGATTTGAACTTGTATCGCTGTGTCCATTTCCTATGACGATAACCATTACACCACGGGCACCTCCACTCTCTCAGTATTATCCTATCTCTCACTCTCTTCCTATCTCCCACCCTTTCTCAGTCTCCTCCTATCTCCCACTCTCTCTCAGTCTCTTCCTATCTCCCACTCTCTCTCAGTCTCTTCCTATCTCCTATTCTCTTTCAGTCTCTCTCAATCTGTTCCTTTCTCCCACTCTCTCTCAGTCTCTTCGTATCTCCCACTCTCTCTCAGTCCCTTCCTATCTCTAACTCTCTCTCAATCTGTTCATATCTCTCACTCTCTCTCAATCTGTTCCTATATTAATTCCCTGGATTTACCAGTAAACTTTGCAAACAAGACTTGATAACAGATGTTCCGACCATAATTTGGTGCCAGTTTGTCTCAGCAATTTTATATGCCTTCATCATCCCCCCTTTCTCTCTTACTTGCCAAATTTTTCTATATTTTCATTGATTTTATTTATTCCTATTTACTATGCATGTAATGACCCTATTTTGTCAGAAATAGCAAAAATACACAAGTGAAAGTAATGATGATATCTTAGCTGTCAATACCTGAAATTTTCATGAATACAGTTCGTCTAGAATCATTTTAAAAAAAATTATTAAATGTTCTATATTCTTATGGAGACATTTTATTGAATAATTTCTAATGTTAGGATTTTAAGTTAGAAATCTTGTAAATTAGTTCTGTAATTAAAATTTAGCTTATTACTTTCCTCTCTCGTCATTAACCAAGTTGAAGCAAAAAGAGGTCAGTTTGCAGTTTAGAGTGAGGCGAAGATTTTGCAGTATTTTCATAATGTGAGGTACAGTTTGGCAGCTCTGGATGTTTTAGCTGAAGGTAATGAATCATATTGGACTGTTAGATGCAGAGCTCGCCTGATACTCTCCAAGTGCTTCTCATTAGATTTGTCTCTATGATTTGAAGCACTGTCTTGGAATCTGTAGTTTTAGGCCTATCTGACTTGGCTTTTTCTCCTATGTTGGGTCGTGGAATAAAGCTAATGGCTGGATTCCTGGGGGTGTCTTCCTTCCAAGCAGCACCTACCCCTCACCTAAAAGGAGTGAGGGCTGGATTTATTGTCTGGTACCTGAGGTACCCCACAAGAGAAATACCAATGGAATCTTAACAATTTTTAAACCTGCTGCTTTCTACATGGCATTCCACATTTGAAAAATAACCTTGTTTGTATTTTAGGTTGGTGTAAAAACTTGATCTTGTCTTATTGTCAGGGTTCTTGCAACATGAGCAACATTTCTCGACCCATCTGGTTACTATACTGTGATCAACTGAACCTTCACTTTTAGGACAACAAATGTTTTTGGTTACTTCGGTGGCTTTATGGCCCAGTTCAAACTTGTAACACAAGTTCCCAAATCAGACATGTGTCGCATGTTCATCTCTGTGTGATTTGAAAGCTGTACAGAGTGAAATAATGCGCAATGTGTAAGCACACCAACTACCATGATACTACTGTAGTATTACCAGTGCCTTATATATTTTCTTGAAATTATTCTTTAACTAAACCTTTAATCACCTGCAATCACTAAAACTTTTTAGTGACCTGTCATTGCTAAATATCAGCTGGTAGCTATCTAATTGTTTATCTTAATATTTTGCTTACAGCTGATTCTAAAACTGTTGACCTTATTATGACAGGAGTTAACATGTTTATATAAAATAAGGTCTACACAAGTATTGACCTTTACAAATCAAAAACCCACAACTATGAACTCAAAGTTTAGCTAGAAAACAATTTATTACCAAAATAATTTACTAAAATTCCTAATTATTTTACTGTATCGATCACAGCCGGTATCTCCTAATACTTGAACTGCTTCAGTCATTTGATATATGAGCTGCAAACTATCATGTAATATATTGCAAAACTTTTGACTCATCCTAGTATTGGGTTGAGTTATAAATAATTTTCTTTTGTGAAGGCAAATTGTAATGATGCATTTTAAACTGATGTTTTAAACACAGCTAGAAATTCGCTGATAAAAGGGTGTTTTCATTGGTCCCTCTTTTTTCAGTAGTGAAAGACTATATATCATGATTTAATCTATGATCTCACGTCCCTAAAATGGAGGAACTGAAAATGAATATTTGATATGTAATGTTGTGTGAATTTAAGAAAAACAAAAATGCTACAGAAACAGTTACGAGAATGTGTAATGTTTGTCTCATTATTGATTGGTTAGCCTGAAACTGGTTTTCAAAGTTTTGTTGTGGTGATATGTTGTTGAGAGATGAACCGTGACCTGGGCTGGGTGCTAATCAGATCTTGATCAAAATGCTTTAAGAGAAAAAGTACTCTAGAATTAGCACTTGACTTCAACACATTTCAATTTATAATCTGCTGCCACTTGAAAAAAAAAATATGAAAAGTAAGCACGAAAATCTAAGAAAACATCTTGTATTCATCAATTGGAGCAAGAATCCTGCAGGAAGAATATTGGATTTAGGCTAATCTGTTCTTTCCCAACCAGATTTTGTACCAAGTGATTTCCTTCTTTTTTGTTCTTTACTAAATTCTCTGAATGACAAAAGATTTTTTCAAAAAGATCAGGTGAATTTTACTTAAGAGGAATCCACAAGCTACTTAATATATGGCAAGAGGTCATTCAAAATGATAATAGTGAATAATACTATTGATTGAAATGAATTCATTGTTAAATCATTCGTGAATAAATTATATTTTATCAAAATTAAAATTGTTTATGACTCAATCCAATATAGATATTTGTAGTGGGAATGGGAATGAATAAGATAAAAAGATTCAATCTGAATTTGTTTTGGCAAAAGGGATTTGCCTGCAAAATGTAGAAATAGTAAATAAGCAACCACTAATTTTGACTGTTATTTTCTTTCATTTTAATTTTTACTTGCTTTTCTAAAAAAATGATTTCATTTTAGCTTTGTGATGTTGGTAGGGGTGACTGTATCTCTTACAGATGGGTAAGAAACCTCTTAGAAAGGGTTGTCTTGGGTATGATGCTAAACTGCCTCTGATAATGGGACTCCAGTTTTGGATCTCTGGGGAGTGTGGAATACATTTTCATTGCCATTACTTCCAGGTTCACCCTGACATTAAGTGGTAGTACCTGTTAGATCAGTTTGCAACTTATTAGTATTAGATAGGAATACGTGAAACCATATTATGTGTGCAAATTATTAGTATTAGATAGGAATACTTGATATCATATAAATGCAAATTATTTGTATTAAGAATAGTTACTTGAAGCTATCATTGTTTACTGAGGATTATTATTAGTTAATTGAAACCCTAGAACTGTGTGCAAACTAATGACGATTATTATTGTTTCCTTGACAGAAGGTTCTCAACTGGGGTATGCTAGAGCAACTGCCCCTCCCTCTGAGTGACTCCCAACATGGCTTCTGCCCTGATTTGGTTGTGGTTCCAACTAGCTGCCTGTGACTCTGTGACTGTCTGTCCATGGATACCCATGTTATATATGTTCATTACGCCTTTGTGTTCTGGTTGTGATTCATGTGATCTGCTTACACACATTGTAGAACGCAACAATATACAACAGCAATAATAGTGACAATAATAACAGCAACACTTACCTGAGGTCCAGCATAGTCAAGACTAATGCTTACTGACAGGGTTGGTATTTATGAACAAACATATCCAATTAGGTGTTCTAGCCAATCACAATCCAAGGAATGGACCGGCCAATGTGTGCACATTGGAATCTCCCAATGTGCCATAAATAGCTCTTTCATTGAGGACTGATTTACTTTAGTTTTAGCCTTGCTAAAGACGTTGCTCTTAGCCTAGCTACTGACTACAAGTGTGTTTCGTGATTCAACACACATGCATTGCTTGTTTTCTGGTAATCACCTTGTTTACATTGCTGGTACATCCTGTCCCAGAGATCTCTGATTGACGGCTTAGTCAACATGCAACAGGAGGAGAATAATTGGTTTCATACCTTTCTCAAGAGTATTAGTGCTATATGAATTGCAAACAGTCTCATCCAGGGTTTGAACTTGGTTTGCTGTGTCCATTCCCTATGACGATAACCATTACACCACAGGCTCCTCCTGTATGTATATAACCATATGTAAAGAACTTTTAAGGGATAGCAACACAATATAAGTAAAAATGTATAGTGAATGTGATTCCCTAACCTCTTGGTTGCCCAGTCAGCTGGGGCTGTAGAATACACTGACTGCACCTCTGCAGAGGGGTAAGACCCCACCCCCACCTCAACGAGTGTCCTGTATATGACACTAAACAGTCTGATGGTGAGGTCCCTTGGGGAATACAGAGGACCCTTTCATTGCCATTGCTCCCAGGTCCACTCTGGCCTGGCATGATAGCACCTGATAGGGCCCTATCTATGGGTTAAATAGAACTAACAGCATACTTATGCTTAACTGAATTGTTTGATTAAACTGAATAGCTTTAAATAGAAATGTTTTTGACAATTAAACCGTACTTACATTTAAACTGCGTACTTATGCTAAACTGAATTATTTCAAATAGAACTGCTTTTTGACATTGAAACTGTACTTAGACTAAACTGAATTGTTTAACATAGAACTGTTTTGACATGTAATTGTGTGTAAACAAAATCTGTACTCATACTAAACTGAATTAGCTGAATTAGAACTGCTTGACTAAACTGAATAGCTCAAAATAGAAATATTTTTCACAATTAAACTGTACTTACATTTAAACTGCGTACTTATCCTAAATTGAATTATTTGAAATTGAACTGTTCTTGACATTGAAACTGTACTTACACTAAACTGAATTGTTATATATAACTGCTTGAATAGTTTGAAATAGAAATGTTTTTGACAATTAAACTGTGTACTCATGCTAAACTGAATTGTTTGAAATAGAACTGATTATTTACATAAAAATGGATTTGGCATTATATAACCTACAAATGTTGATATGCCATAAAACCCAACAAACCAAACCAAACCAAACCTAAAATCTAGGTATAAAATAATCCCAGATGAGGTGACATGCCATTAAAAGCATTATTATTATTATTATTATCTGAGTCTTGCTGTTTCTTGTTAAGAAAGCAACAAAAAAATTTATACAGATAAAAGAAAATACTTGTCAAAATTAATGGTTGACAATGTTTTATCTAACAATAAAAATAAGATATCATTTGCCACTTTGTATTTTCTTTTTCATGGTAATCATGGTAATCTGAGAAGTCTGATCTATCCGATTAAAATAAAAGGGATTTCTTCCGAGCTGTGGCTGTGTCATTACTACTATATGGATGCTTACAAAACACATAGAGAAAAAGCTACATGAAAACTACACGAGAATGCTATGAGCTATTTTGAAACCATCACCCCGCAGAAAAACAGCTGTATGGCCACTTACCTCCCATCTCAAAAACCATTCAAGTAAGATGAACAAGACATGCGAGACACTGCTGGAGAAGTGGTATAAATTCATGAGTGATGTTCTTTTATGGGCCCCTACACATAGATATGTCTGTGTTGGCTGACCAGCAAAAACTTATTTACATCAGCTCTGTGTGGACACAGAATGTTGTTTGGTGGATCTGCCAGGAGCAATGGAGGAATCGGAATGGATGGAGAGAGAGAGTCTGGGAAATCTGTGCTGTAAGTATGACTTGATGATGATGATGATCCATTGGTGCTATTGGTACTCCAACAGCACAAGTGGAAACAAAAAGAACATTAAGATGAAAGGCAAAAATCTTGAAACTGTCAACAGTTTTTAAATACTTTGGTGCAACCCTCACAGATGATGGATTAAAACCAGAAGAACTTACCAGAACTGTGCAGGCACCAGTTGCATTGAAAAAACTGAAATGCAAGACAAAAATATCAAAAATCAAATTCATGTGCACACTTGTTATCTCAATCTTTGTGTACATATGAGAATCCTGGAGCCTCACTGTTGACCCCCAGAAGCCCTTGAGATAAGATGCTACCCTAAGATCACAAATGGGGAGGTCAGAAAAGGAATAACTTCAGCCTTTAAATCACATGAAAGCCTGTTTAGCATTGTAAAGAAATGTGATGTGATTATCAGGCCTGACCAAAACAAGTTGCTATCTTTTTTAGTGGTTGGAGGAGGGAAAGACTAAATAAATAGAGTGGGTGGATGAATTGGAACAAATCAAAGACGTAATTTTAGGAAATAATCATTTGATGAAAAAATGAAATAAATCAATGAAAACTTATTTGGATGGTGAATGTATTTATATTTTCTTATCCATTGGTGCTATTGGTATTCCAGCAACATTAATGGAATAAAAAAAAAAACCATCAAATTGAATGGCAAAAAAATCTTGAAACAGTTTCAATTATCTTGGTGCAATCCTCACGAATGAAGGATCAAAACCAAAAGTTCTTGCCAGAATTGTCCAGTCAACAGCAGCACTAGCAAAACATAAACATCTTCCTGATGTTAAAAATTCAAATTCATGTACACACTTTTTTTCTCAATCTTTGTGTATACATGAGAATCTTGGAGCCTCACTGTTGACTCCCAGAGATGCATTGAAGCCCAAGAGATATGATACCATAGGATTTTGAATATATCATACAGTGACCATATCACAAATGAGAAGTCAGAAAAAGAATAAAGTTTAGCGTTTGGTTCATATGACAGCAGCATGTTTAATATTATGAAGAAAATGAAAATAATATGATATGGACATGTGATGAGATGTTCCGGCCTGGCAAAAATCATCTCAAAAGGCACAGTGGTGGGAGGAAGATGAAGAGGTAGACTGAAGAAGAGGTGAGAATGGACAGGCCTGTCTTTTGCCGAGTTGCAGAGTACAGTACACAATCAAGATTAATGGTCAAAACTGGTTTCTCTACAACCACCCCCTCTTGGGGGTTATGAAACTGATGATGATTTTCTTATACATTTGATCTGCTTTGTATTTTTTGTTTTTGTTTTTATTCTTATAGATAAGATTTCATTTTCTTTAATTTTAAAATTGATTTTTTTAAAAAACTTTCAAAGAAATGATTTAATCTTTCTTTTTTTTTTCTCAAAGGCAAAGAAAACAAGATACCTAAATCAAAACGTAAACAGCCTGCAATCCGAGGGAAAGAAGTGAATCATGAGCTTTGTAAAGCCATCAAAAAATGCTTGTTGGTCACACCTGCATTGGCCTGCCTTAAGCTACAAGGTCTTCCACTTAGAGATTCTGACATCCTTTATTTGGCAAAGGTTGGTTTTCATCTTTTTGTTCAACTTTAATGATTTTATTTAGAATAGACACTGTTTACATTGGCTACTGAGAATAGAATGTCTGTATTTTGTCATTACTTTCAACTGCAATTCATTTATTTTGTTTTTACTGCAAAACTTATGGAATTAGAATGCTTAGAAGATGTTCACCTTGTTTTTTTTTCATTTAGCAGTAAATAAACTAATAACAGATAAAATACAAAACACTTTTTCTTTAATAGTTCAGTGTTCTGGTTTTATTAGAATTTTTTTAAACAAACTAGATTAAATTATTTGAATTAATGATATATATTTTCTAAGGCTTGCAGAGGAAAATATTATCAAACAACCAACTACTGGGGAAAAAAATTAAAGGATTCAATGACAAAATTTAGAATTAATATTTAGTTGGCCTTCCTTGAGGTTTTATGACAGCCTGAATTCTTTCAGGCATAGATTTCACTAATTTAAAGCAATATTCTTTATCAAAGTAATTCCAAGTTTCCTAAATGCCAGTTAACTGATCTTCGTTCCATTGTTTTAATTGACTCTCCTCTTTGAGGTTTTATGACAGCCTGAATTCTTTCAGGCATTTATTTCACTAATTTAACGCAATATTCTTTATCAAAGTAATTCCAACTTTCCTAATTGCCAGTTAATTGATAGCCCAGTTGGCTGGAGCAGTAGAATACACCAACTGCATCTCTGCAGAGGGGTAAAACTCCCTGAATGAGTGTCCTGGATATGACATTAAACAATCTAATAGTGAGGCTCCAGTAATGAAAAACACTGGTCCCGGAGTGGTAGCACCTGACAGGATCTTATCTATGCATTAAATACAACTATTTGATATTTAAACTGAGTGCAAAAAAATGTCTTATGCTAAATTGAATTGTTTGAAATAGAACTGTTTGATCCTTTAACTGTGTGTAAACAAATAAATTATGTTTAATTGAATTATTAGTGATATGTTGCAATACTTGGAACCATTTAACTTTATTGATTTATGCTGAAATTGAATTGTTAGAAATAGAACTGTTTGATCATTTAACTGTGTATATTTATGAAATTTGTTTACAAATCATATATTTAATATATGTGTACAAAACAGAATTTGGCATTAAATAACCAAAAATGGTTGATATGCCTTAAAATCCAACTAAACCAAACCAGTTTATAGATCTTCTTTGGTGGATGGCGCCAGATGACTAGTTTTAGCAAGTGCTGCTTTATTTTCATAAGGCAATGCTCCCAATTAAACAGAGATTTGGGGTGAAGGCAGCAGTGTATGTGTCTGATGCTGGAACCCTGAGCTAGTCTGAATGAACATCAAAATGGCCTATCATCATCACTAAACCAATTTTCTATCAATGGAATAAGAAAATTATTCCAAATTTCAATTTACACATGTGCATTGGTTGTTGACGTAATAATTGTCATTTCCTTCACTCTTTTATCCGTATAATGAACAATTTGGTAGATTTACTTCTTTTATATTTCTATGTCTTGGAAAAAAATGATATGATTAATATAATTCAATCTAATTTGTTTAAGGTATGTATTATGAAGCCAGAATGTTCAGCTATTAAAGAAAACTGGTTTTGTGTCTCATTTGTTATTAGTTTATTTACTTCCAAATAAAAAAAATGATATGATTAATATAATTCAATCTAATTTGTTTAAGGTACGTATTATGAAGCCAGAATGTTCAGCTATTAAAGAAAACTGGTTTTGTGTCTCATCTGTTATTAGTTTATTTACTGCCAAATAAAAAAAACCTAAGTGTGCTAATATATAGTAGTAGTAATAGTAGTAACATGACTAATTTTTCACTGCATTTCTCTGTTTTTATTGGAATTGATTTTTCCTATACATAAATGCATTTAAAAGGATTTACTTCAAAATAAGCAATTGCAGAGTTTTTGACAATTCAGATTGGCTCATTTTATTATTTATTTATTTTTTTGTAGCATATCAATTTTTGTGGGTTATTTAATGGCAAAGCTATCAGCCCAGTCGGCTAATGAGTGTCCTGGATATGACATTAAACAATCTGAATGTGAGGTTCCAGTAATGCTGGAGCTTTGGGCATTATTGAGTACCCCTTCATTGTCATTGCACCCAGGTTCACTCTCTTCCGGAGTGGGTAGCACCTAATAGGGTTAAATAGAATTGGTTGACATTTAAACAGTGTGCAAACAAATTGTTTGAAATAAAACTGTTTGATCATTTTACTGTGTGTAAACAAATGACTGATGTTTAATTGAATTGTTACAGTTAAATAGCAATACTTGGAACCATTTAACTTTGTTGATATATGCTAAATTGAATTGTTAGAAATAGAACTGTTTGATCAATTAACTGTTTGTATCTACAAAATTTGTTTACAAATCATATATTTGATATATATGTAAAAACAGGATTTGGCATTAAATAATCAAAAATGGTTGATATGCCATACAGGTGTCTGTGGTGTAATGGTTATCGTCGTAGGAAATGGACACGGCGACACAAGTTCAAATTCTGGGCGAGACTGATTGCATTTTACATGGCACTAATACCCTTGGGAAAGTTATGAATCCAATTATTCTCCCTCCAGCTATGGGTAAATAGTAGGGCAGACTAGGTTCTTCAGCCTTGGTGAGGCAACTAGTTTAGGAGAAGGAAAACTCTGAATTCAAACCTGTTAAACTCCGCTTAAAAAAAATTGACCTTGTGTCATATCCTGCCCGAGTGGAGGGGTTGGGTAAATATGATATGCCGTACAACCAAATCAAACCAAAGCCATCCTTGTAGAAGAACATCAGTTGTACTACTTAATCCATAGCTAGGAGGATTAGGGGTTTATACTTTTCCCAAGGGTCCAAAAGTGAGCGTAATATTTAGATGCTTTATTTTTGCTTCAACAAATTGCTTTTCTATCAGACATAGAAACAGCAAGCCGAGTTGAAAATCTCAGTGAGGCGGTTTGCCATTCACTTTCATGCTTATGCCCTTGGGAAAGACATGAATCCATTTATTCTACTCTCAGTTATTGATAAATAGTTAGGTAGATTAAGTTCTTTTGCTTTGGTTAGACAACCAGTCTAGGAGAAGGAAAACTTTGTAATCAAACTAGCTTTATTCTGCTTAAAAATTGATCTTGTGTCACCTCTTATCATGGCAGTGTATTTGGGTAAATACTTGTGGATTAACTTCAATCATCTTATTGAAAAACACTCACACATTATTTATTTACTGACTTAAAGTGGAGCCATTAAAATATGATTTTAATTCCATAAGTTATCTGTTTATTTATTTATAATAAATTCATTGAATTTACAACAAAAATCTATTTTGAAATAAGAATTCATTCTAATAAATTATCATTTTTGTCTAATTTATTTGATTAATTCAGTTATTCAGTGAATAATATTCATTTTCCACTATCTGTACAGATATTGTTAGTTGATAGAATTTGAATTGAAATACAAAATAAAGCAGAACTTGTATGAATTTGGCATTTTAATCAGGTTAGTTCGAAGCGAATACAAACTCAGTTCAATTTGGTAGGCGTGTGTGACAGGAAACAAATATGTACTTCATCGGCTGATCTTTGTTGCTGTGATCATTTTTCTTCTAGCACACTCTTGTAGATTTTGTTGAATGTCACTGTTTGTCAATTTCCTATTTGCTGCAGCAGCACTGAAAAATTTGTCCAAATGCTAAGAAAATTCTGATATCTGTATGAAACTGGCAGGCAGTATTCTTTTGTCAGTTGGCTACTGCTACAATTTTCACTTAACATAATGCTTCTTGTCATAGGAAATGGAATCATTGAACTGAGTTGAGAATCCTGCAAAAGGCTGTTTGCTTTTTGATTTGTTCTCATGCTCTGGGGAATGGTATGAATCCATCTATTCTCCTCTTAGCTATTGGAAAATTGTACAGAATGGGATCTTTAGTCTTGGTTAGGCAAACAGTCTAAGAGAAAGAAAACTCTGAATTTAAACTTAAAAAGTGACCTTGTGTCACATTCTACCCATAGTAGAGAGGTTGGGTAAATACGTATGACAAATGTTGCTGCCGCCAGTGCTGTTTCATCTTTTCCATCATTTGTAGCAGCCGCTCTGTACATTCATTTGTAGTAAACAGTTTTTGAATTAAAAAATTTTTCTCTCTCACTTTTTTTTCTAAAATTTCTTTGGACTATAAAAACGGAATCATTGATTTTATTCTGGTTGAATGTGTTTCACTTTATACCAATCCTCTTGGTGAAAAATAGCAGGACTGTCTGTGCTCTATAGCCTTTGATAGAGCAATCGATTTTAGAGTTGGATAACTCTGAATTCAAATTCCTTGTTAAATTCAGCTTTGTTTAAAATTTTTAAAAAAATTTTTGTTTTTCTTATTTTACAAATCTTTTGTGGGGCCTTTCATTGTGAAATTGGGTAATGTCTTTCTGCCAGTGGCTGTTAGTGTTTCTGCTATACCTGATCCTATGGTAGTGTTTTCCACCTCCTGATGAAGGTCTCACCTTTTTTCAGTGTTTTTAGAGATTGGCCTTTAGTGGTGAGTTTGTTGGAGTCTGTGGCATTATTTCCCTAAAACCATTAGAAATGATAGTCCAGTCAGTTGAGGCCGTAGAATGCACTGACTACATCTCTACTGAGGGTAAGACACCTCCCCCCTCCAAATGAGTGTCCTGCATATGACACTAAACAATCTGATGGTGAAGCTCCAGTAATTTTGAAGCTTTGGTGGACTGCAGAGTACCTCTTCATTGCCATCGCTCCCAAGTTCACTCTGGCTCAGAGTTGTGTAAAATGATTAGGGACTCCGGTTGATTGTGGGTTGTTTCCTTGCGAGATTTACTGGTCCACCATGAGATGGTAGAAAAGAAAGGAACACATATGAAAAAAGAAAAACAAATGAGAGAGAGAGAGAGAGAGAGAAAAGTAGGTTCCTGAAATCCAGATCATCATAGCAGCAGGCACCCAAATTAAAAATAAAAACATATTAGCAGCAAATCGACAATGAGTTCTGGTTATCTGGCGGGAATTCAAATGAAAAGGCTGTTAAGGCAGTGGGCATGGGATTAGAAAACGGAAAGAGTTAGTTAGTGGCCAAACACGACAATATAAAGACAGCAATTGAAGACGAGCCACACTGCACAGTGGTTAGTACACCTGATAGGAATTTGGCATTAAATAATCCACAGTAGTTGATATGCAATAAAACTAAACTAAACGAAACGATTTGGTTGAGATCCTATTTACTAACCCCTCCGCTCGGGCAGGATATGACACAAGGTCGATTTTTAAGCGGAGTTTAACAGGTTTGAATTCAGAGTTTTCCTTCTCCGAAATTAGTTTCCATATCAAGGCTAAAGAGTCAATTCTGCCCTATTATTTACCTATAGCCAAAGAGAGACTAGTTGCATAGTGTTATGTGAAATGCAAACCACCTTGTCCAGGATTTGAACTCAGGTTGCTGTGTTTATGTCCTATGATGATAACTATTACTCTATGAGTGCCTCTTTTTCCATGTATATTGGTACAAAGTAATTCCTATATTAATGTCTGTTAAACATGCTATTTGTTAAATTGAGCAAGTCAGTATACTGTTGTGTTGAGCAGCAACAATAACCGATGAGCTAATTATGATGGGATTCGTACATGAAATAATTGGTATTTATGGTACTCAAGAATGTTCCATTCTTACACCTGGGTGATCTCATTCCTCGAGCCCTGATTGGCTGCTGGTTTCAGTGTTGATATGGTGAGAAATAAATATCCACCATTTTGCATTATGCTCTCAGCAATTGTACTGAGTTATGGCTTGTTCTCTTGTCTGCCAACTAGATGCTTGTTGGAATCCCACTGCAATGATGAGTACTTATTACTTTGATTATATCAGGGAGGTAACTTCTACACTATGGGCTAGCATGGCAGGATAAGGCTCATTACTCCCCTTGTCTATCAGATCTTGCAGTAGACTATGGTTTGGTTTGGTTTGTTTAATGGCATATCAACCTTTGTAGGTTATTTAATATCAAAGCCATTCTCCTAGAAGAATAGTAGTGGTACTATTTAACCCATAGCTGGGAGGATAAGGGGGCTCATACCTTTCCTGAGGGTATTTGCCCGAAAGGGAACATAATAGCGCGACTGGAGTACGAATTTGCTTACTGCAATTCCGCAATCCATTGCTTTAACCATTACACCATGAGGACACCCCAGTAGACTATAAATAAAAAACTGGCGACCTTAGTTGAGTGTGACCCAAAGGCTCCTTTTCAATTGCTACCACACCAAGGTGTAGAGGAGGGCGCTACTCCATTCCTTGGGTTGCTCCACTTTAACCTTGATCCTTACCTTATAATGCTGAGTGCTAAGCAAGGCAGCATCAAGTACCATTTTTTGAGTATTTGATATGACTCGACCTGGGATTGAACCCCAGTCTATCCGACCATTGGTGAACATTCTACTCATTAGGTCGATATGGTGCATAGTAAGATAATGCCTTTGAAATAAAGGTTTTCTGGTGTATAGTAAAATAATAATGCTCAGCCTGAAATATTAGGCTTATAGTAATATAGTAATCAGCTTCAAATGTCAAACATAATGCTTATGAAAATAATGGCTTTGATTGATGGTGTATAGTAAGATAGTACTCAGCCTGAAATATTGGGCTTATGGGGCATAATAAAATTGTGCTCTTAGTATAAAGGGTCTATGGTGTATAGCAAAATTGTACTCAATCTGAAATATTAGCCTTACTGTGAAATAGTGCTCAGCCTGAAATATTGGGCTTATGGTGCATATAATAAAACAATGCTCTGTTTGATATATGAATTCAAAGGGTTAAAATACTGGTGAAAAGCATTTTCATGAAATTTCTTATTTTCAGTTATTTTTGCTTATTTGTTTAGATTTTTTTCATTTTTAATGTTAATTTTTTAAAATTTTTTGAAGGGATTGAATAAGAACTCTTCCCTAAATTATTTGGCTCTCACTTTCTGCCAAATTGGAGACAGTGGCTTAGAATGTAAGTATAAACAAAGAACTTGATTTTCAATTAAATTGAAATTTCTTCAAATGTGAAATACATGTTTTTTTTTTTTTTGGTTATTATAAACTGATGGAATTTATTAGAGGCTGTCTAGCTCAGAAAGTTGTGATCAAATGCAAAATTAAGATGAAAAAAAAAAAATGTCAAGAATTAATAATATAGTTGAAATTATTAAAACATTTACTTGATAATATTTTGCCAAGTCATAATGATCTCTTTTAAAAAAAAATTCATTTACTTAAAGCAGACATTACCAAATTTTTAAACTATTGATGACTCACTTCATAAAATCCTTGACCCCTCATTGAGGTTGCCCAGTTGGCTGGGGCTGTAGAATACACTGACTGCACCTCTGCAGAGGAGTAAGACCCCCCGCAACGAGTGTTCTGGATATGACACTAAACAATCTGATGGTGAAGTTCCAGTGATGCTGGGGCTTTGGGGAATACGGCGCACCCTTTCATTGACATTGCTCCCAGGTCCACTCTGGCCCAGCGTGGTAGCACTTGATAGGGCCCTATCTATGGGTTAAATAGAACTAACGGCATACTTATGCTTAACTGAATTGTTTGACTAAACTGAATAGCTTGAAATAGAAATGTTTTTGGCAATTAAACTGTACTTACATTTAAACTGTGTGTTTATGCTAAACTGAATTATTTCAAATAGAACTGTTTTTGACATTGAAACTGTACTTAAACTAAACTGATTTGTTTAATATAGAACTGTTTTGACATTTAACTGTGTGCAAACAAAATCTGTACTTTTACTAATTTGAATTAGCTGAATTAGAACTGCTTGACAAAACTGAATAGCTAGAAATAGAAATGTTTTTCACAATTAAACTGTACTTACATTCAAACTGCATACTTATGCTAAATTGAATTGTTTGAAATAGAACTATTTTCATAAAAATGGATTTGGCGTTAAACAACCTACAAAGGTTGATATGCCATAAAACCCAAACAACCAACCAACCCTCATTGAGGTTTAGTATATACTGACTGTATCCACTGCAGTGAGGTAAGATCCCTTTCCTTAAAAAAAAAAAAAAGTGGGGGAAGGAGTCTTGAATATGACACTAAACTGCATTTGATCCTGAGTCTTCAGTTCTGGAGTTCTGGGGAGGGGTATGAAGCACCCCTCCATTGCTATAACTCCCAGTTCCTCTTTGACCTACACTGTTTGTATATGTTAGGGTCTCATTTATGGGTCAGATAGATTTGTTGGAAAATTATTAGTATTGTCTAAGAATACTTGATACCATATAACTGTAAAAAATAGTTACTTGAAGCTGCAATTGTTTACTGAGGATTATTATTAGTTACTTGAAACCCTAGAACTGTGCAAACAAATAATTATCAAATACTTGAAATCATATAATTATCAGAAATTGATTTTTCAAGGTGAATAATTTGACAGACCTGTTTGAGAACGTCAAAATCGAAGACGTTCTGTCCTTCTTGAGAGAGATAGGATTGTACCAAAAAATATATGATGAATTGAAATCACTTAATCCTCTGCAAACAAATGAGATTATCTAAAACGTTATCTACAAAGTATTCATTTAGAAATCTTTGGTTTTATATATATATATAATTTGGCATCAAATAACCTATGAAGGTTGATATGCCATAAAACCCAACCAACCAACACATAATTATTAGTATTAGATAGGAATACTTGAAACCATACAACTATATGCATATTATTTTATTATATTGGAATACTTGATTTATAATTGTCTGTAAAATACTCTTAAGAAACAAGCACTTAAAAATGTAGATATAAATGTACAGTGAACATAATTCTCTAATCTCTAGATGGTTTGACATGCATTAGATCTGTTTGCTGTCATTGGGAATAGATTGAGTAATCAATCTATTTTTATCAATATATTTCTTGAAATTTTGAAATACATAGAAATATAGACCCTCATTAAGTTTATCAAGCCCCCTTGGACACCCAGGTATTTATTGAACTATTTTACTGTGGTTCATAAGCCCAATATTTTAGGTTGAGTGCTATTTTACTGTACACCATAAATTCCATCTTTGATTGTCCCATTGACCTCCAGGATTTTGGCAATCCCTGATTTAAAAGAATTAAAGAATGTTAAAAACCTTTATCCTACCAAACATTTGATACCATTAAGATGACATTGTTATTTTCTGAAATTTATATCTTTCGATTTCCATCTATTGATGTCCTTGCTTTTTTTTCTTTTAGCTATTGGTCGAGCCATAAAGAACAATATGACTCTGAATGCCATTAATTTGACAGGATGCAGCCTCACCTGGCAAGGAGCGGATACGTTTGCAAGAATTATTAAGGTAGGTGAGGAAACTTTTGTTCTCTTTATGTATATTGGTGAGGTAACTTTGGGAAAAGTTATAAATCCAACTATTCTCCATCCTCCTAGCTATGAGTAAAAAGTAAGGCAGACTGAGTTCTGTAACCATGGTATGGCAACTAGTCTATGAGAAGGAAAACTCTGAATTCAAACCTGTTAAACTCTGCTTAAAAATTAATTTTATGTTGCATCATGTTTGTGGCAGAAAGTATTAGCATAATTAGCACAGCCTTGTCCAGGATTTGAACCCTGTTCACCATATCCATTTCCTATCATATTAATCATGATGCAATAAGTACCTATGCACACACACACACATATATATAAAAACTAATGATGATGAATATAGCAAAAAATGCCAGCAATATCACTGAAGCTCCTTTATTGTCAAGTTGCCCATGTGTGGGATGCCATGATCATCTGTCAAGATATAATTGTTTTAAGATTATTTCACTCCTTAAAAGTTTTTGCACGAACTTAAGCTAGTTGTCTTTCACTGGAACCTGAATAACAGCAAGTCTTCACAGGTCATAATAATTATTATTATCAGTTACTTGAAACCATATAATTGCTTGCAAATTATTGGTGGAATATATAGCCATACTTGAAACTATATAACTGTATGCAAAAAAATTATTATTATTATTCTTATATAGGAATAGTTATTTTAAACTATAAAATTGTGTATGAATTATTTGTATTAGGTTGGAATACTTGAAACCATATTATTGTTTGCAAATTATTTATATTAAGAATAGTTACTTGAAGCTATAATTGTTTATTAAGGATTATTATTAGTTACTTGAAGCCATATAATAGCTTGAAATACCTGAAATCATATAGTGTGCAAATTATTAGTAATAGAAAGGAATACTTGAAACCATAAAATCGTGTTTATTATTACCATCAATTACATGAAACACTTGAAATGTTTATTATTACCATCAATTACATGAAACACTTGAAATGATATGATTGTGGCCAAATATTTTGATGACATGGGAATACTTGAAACCATATGACTGTGTGTATATTTTTTGGAAAAGATAGGAATACTTGAAACCATATAAATCTGTGTATATGTATTATGCGGCTTAGCTCGGAATACTTGAAACCATGTAACTGTGTGTATATTTTTTGTATTAGATAGAAATACTTGAAACCAAATAATAGTGAAAATCATTTGAATTTGAAAGGAATACTTGAAACAATACAACTGTGAAAATTATTTGGATTAGATAGGAATACTTGAAACCATATAACTGGAAAAATTATTTGGATTAGAAAAGAATACTAGAAACCATATAACTGTTAAGATTATTTGGCTTACATAGGAATACTTAAAATCATATAACTGTGTGCAAATTATTTGAATAAATTGGAATACTTGAAACCATATAACCGTGTGCAAATTTTTTGGATTAGATAGGAATACTTGAAACTATATAACGTTGTGCAAATTTTTTGGATTAGATAGGAATACTTGAAACTGTATAACAGTGTGCAAATTTTTTGGATTAGATAGGAATACTTGAAACTACATAACAGTGTGCAAGTTATTTGGATTAAATTTGAATACTTGAAACCATATGACTGTGTACAAATTATTTAGATTTCGTAGAAATACTTGAAACTGTATAAGTATTCAAATTTATTGATTTAGGAATACTTCAAGTTAGAATTCTTTATAAATTATTATCATTGTTAGTCATTTGAAACCATATAAATGCTTGCAAAAAAGAAAAAGACTTCAGCATTTGATAATTTAGTGGGGATTGACATATTGTTAAACCAACTAACCTCTGCTTAACTGTAGTATGCTAAATCAAAGGCTTCAATCTGTAAGTAGGTTAATCTCTAGGCGTGATTGGATCCTGTTTGATGATATCAAGTTAAATATTTTCAGAGAGATACTCATTCCGTTGCAGTCCACCTGTAATTTTCTCTGATGCTCAAATTAACATCAGAGGCATGCATGCTGTGTTGTTGTCATCATCAGTGACTTGTAAATCTTTGGCAAACTCTTTTTCTAAAGAAAGAAAAATCAACTCTGATCAAAATAGTCTTGCGTGTATGTAAGCCGGATATGGTAACAATGTAAATTAACCTTTCCTACTTGCTTGGCTAATCAATATAACTTGGAAATCATTCATCAATACTTGCCTCTGGGCTAGAAATCTAGGCTCTTCAAATGTGTGCTTTCTTATAAGCTTTGAATATAGTCATTTGTAATGAAAGTATGAAGTCTGAACACACACACACACACACGTATAAAACAGAAAAGAATATATAATTGAAGAAAAGAATCTCTATGGCGTAGTGCTGGACTGTGACATTATAGTCAGTGAGTTTGAACTGCAGTTGTACTATATTTTATTTATTTTTGGACTAATGGGGTGGGGGGGTTCACATACCCTTAGGAAAGTTATGTGAATCCCCCATTATCCTCAGCTGTGTGTTAGATAGTATTCTGTCTTTCTACAAGGATGGCTTTGGTGGCATTGAATAACCCACAAAAGTTGATATGCCATTAAACATATATGACTTAATTAACAAAAAAATCTAATTGTTTAGTAGATTTAATTTTTGAACTTTGTCTTGTTAGTAAATTTCCAATTCAAGGTAAAATATTGAAAAAATAATAATAGAAATTTCGTTATCTTGAAAGTTTCAATAAGATCACCTCTTATTCTTCTTTTTAGTAAAGTTGTTAATCCTAATTTTTTTAATCTCTCTCTGTAACTGTAATCCTTTATTCTTCTTCTTATCTTTGTCACTCTTCTTTGTATGCCCTCCAATTTCAATTTTACACTCAAATTTTCTAGGGGTGTCCTTGTGGTGTAATGGTTAAAGTGATGGATTGCGGAATCGTAGTAAGCGAGTTCGTACTCCAGTCGCGCTATTATGTTCACATTCAGGCAAATACCCTTGGAAAAGGTATGAACCCCCTTATCCTCCCAGCTATGGGCTAAATAGTACCACTACTGTTCTTCTAGGAGAATGGCTTTGGCATTAAATAACCTACAAAGAGTTGATATGCCATTAAACAAAGAAACCAAACCAAACCATCAAATTTTCTATTTAGTTAGTTGGTTTTATAGTATGGTAACAACCTTTATTTATCTATTAAATGCAAAAGTCACTCTTTTTCCTTTAGCAACTGATTATATAGTTTTAACTTACTAATGATGATAATCTTATGGGAACAATTATAGCTTTATGTGTCTATTCTCAATATCAATAATCTATTGGCTCAGTTGGGCCGGGACTGCAGAATACACCGACTGCATCTCTGCTGATGGGTAAGACTCCTTCGCCAACAGGTGTCCTGGATATGACACTAAACAATCTAATGGTGTTACTACAATAATGCTGGAGCTATGGGAAATGTGGAGTACCCCTTTATTGCCATTGATCCTAGGTCCACTCTGGCCCAAAATGGTAGCACCTGATAGGGTCCTATCTATGGGTCAAATAGAACTGTTTGACATTTAAACTGTGTATTATGCTAGATTGAATTATTAGAAATAGAACTATTTTGACATTTAAACTGTGTACTTATGCTAAACTGAATTGTTTGTAATAGAACTGTTTTTACATTCAACTGTGTGGAAACAAAAAACTGTTTTTGCTAAACTGAATTGTTTAAAATAGAACTATTTATATGTCTAAAAATGGATTTGGCATTAAATAATCTATAATGGTTGATATGCCATAAAACCAAACCAAACAAAACCAAAGATTTATACACAATTATATTGTTTCAAATATTTTAATCTAATATGAATAAAGAAAGTTCCCATAGTTCAGCAGCTAACAAGCTGGGCTGTGACATCATAGTACGTTTGAACTAAAGTTATACGTTTACATTTACTTTTAGACTAATGCCCATAGAAAAGCTATGAATCATTTTATTTCCCTAGCTAAATTGTATCACTGCTGTTTCTTTTACAAAGATGACTTTGTCATTAGATAATCCATAAAGATTGATATGCCATTAAACAAAGAAATTGAAACCAAACTAATACTAATTATATATACACAATGATATGGTTTCACATATCTGACCTAATACTACTAATTTATATGCAGTTATATGGTTTCAGGTAATTGTTACTATTTAATCATCATATTCTTTTGTTTGTGCATAGTTATGTGGAAAAGTCTCCACGGTTAATGTGCTAAACTGCAACATCATAGTAAATGTGTTTGAACTCAACTCATACTATTAAATTCACTATTGGACTAATGCCCCTTAAAAAAAGCTATGAATCCTCTTATTTCCCTAACTATGAGTTTCACTGCTGTTCTTGTACAAGGATGGCTTTGGCATTAAATAATTCACAAAGGTTGATATGCCATTAAACATAAGAAACTAACAAATAGTTATATGGTTTCAAGTATTTCTATCTAATACCAAAATAATGACTGATTGGGGGGGTGTTTGAAATGGTTAAGTAAATTCTAATTTTATATGACAAGGTTGCAGTCAACAGGGAATGATATTAAGAACAACACTTTGGATTTTGTTGCTGTTTAACCAGTGAAGAAGAAAAAGAAAAGTTTATTTATACTTTTGAAGAAAAGGAAATAAGATTTTTTGATTTAGACTTTTGATTAAATTTTCTTTGGATGTAATTGTCATATATCCCCCCCCCCACAAGCAGGATGTAACACAAACAGCATTTAACTGGTTTGAATTCAAATTTTTCCTTCTCCTAGACTGGTTGCCATACTGTTGTAACCTAACAAAAGGTTACTGAATGTGAAATAACAAAAATGGAGGTTGGAAATGGAATGGTAATCTTCATAACATTAACAAAATATAATACTTGCCAATGGCGTGAGGAAAGTGAACCACTACTAGTGGTGTACTACTTAATCAGTAAATTAACCTCCACCCCAACAACAGTGTTCAACGTATTTATGAGAAATGGGACATACCCATTAATGTTCATAGGTATGCTATATAAGACATACCAAGGTTTAAAAGTCCAGTCTGACCTACTATTTACCTATAGCTGAAGGTAGACTAGTTAGATGCATACCTTTCTAAAGAGTATTTGTGCTATATGAAATGTAAACATTTTTGTCCAAGATTTAAACTCAGGTGTCTGTGTTCATTTCCTATGTCGATAACCATTACATTACAAATGCCTCATTGGATGTAAATTATGTTGCAGTTCTGCCAGAAATACCTTTATTTACTAGGCTGACAAAGACAAAGATACGTTTTTTTTTCAATTGCTGAACCTCAGAATGAAATATAACTGCTGATTGTGCAAAAACAGTCATAGTTTGGGGTAGACAAATGAGTTGAGATCACTGGTACAGATATATCCTTGCTTACAAGAATGGCCCTGACATAATCTCAGAATATAATATATCATTTTGCCTTACTATTTACTCATGGCTGAAACGATGGGTTCATGCCTTTCACAAGTATAAAAAGCCTTGTTCAGAATTTGAATTTGGTTGCCCTGTTATGTTGTTTCTTAAGAGCTCTTTGCACACAAAATATTCCTATTTAATACACTTCTTGGTGATGATTCTAAACTGCATCAGGTGGTGAGGCTCCAGTTCTGGGGTACCCATTCATTGCAATGACTCCTCGGTTCATTCTAAACAAGAGTAGTAGTACCTGTTTGAGTCTCATTTCTGGGTTAAATAGATTTGTTTTCAAATTATTTGTCTTACATAGGAATACTTGATATCATATAGCTGTGTCCAAAAATCTTTTGAGAAAATACTACACAAAAAATATAGATATAAATGTACAATGAACACAATTCCCTAACATCTAGACATAAAATAATGTCAGTTGGATTGACATGCTATTAAAATCAGTTGATCAGTTTGAATTTGAAGTTCTAATTGTTTACTCAGGATTACTTTTATTTGTTGCCAGAAATCTTATAACTATACAAATAAATGATTATTATTAAATTGCTTAGACTGTATAATTGTGTATAAATTATTAGTATTAGTTAGGAATACTTGAAACCATAGAATTGTGTATAAATTATTAGCATTAGATAGGAATACTTGAAACCATAGAATTGTGTATAAATTATTAGTATTAGATAGGAATACTTGAAACCATAGAATTGTTTATAAATTATTAGTATTAGATAGGAATACTTGAAACCATAGAATTGTGTATAAATTATTAGTATTAGATAGGAATACTTGAAACCATATAATTGTGTATCAATTATTAGTATTAGATAGGAAGACTTGAAACCATATAATTGTGTATAAATTATTAGTATTAGATAGGAATACTTGAAACCATAGAATTGCGTATAGATTATTAGTATTAGATAGGAATACTTGAAACCATAGAATTGTGTATAAATTATTAGTATTAGATAGGAATACTTGAAACCATAGAATTGTGTATAAATTATTAGTATTAGATAGGAATACTTGAAACCATAGAATTGTGTATAAATTATTTGTGTTAGATAGGACTACTTGAAACCATAGAATTGTTTATAAATTATTAGTATTAGATAGGAATACTTGAAACCATAGAATTGCATATAAATTATTAGTATTAGATAGGAATACTTGAAACCATAGAATTGCGTATAAATTATTTGTATTAGATAGGAATACTTTAAACCATAGAATTGTGTATAAATTATTAGTATTAGATAGGACTACTTGAAAATATAGGATTGTGTATAAATTATTAGTATTAGATAGGACTACTTGAAACCATAGAATTGTGTATAAATTATTAGTATTAGATAGGAATACTTGAAACCATAGAATTGCGTATAAATTATTTGTATTAGATAGGAATACTTGAAACCATAGAATTGCGTATAAATTATTAGTATTAGATAGGAATACTTGAAACCATAGAATTGCGTATAAATTATTTGTATTAGATAGGAATACTTGAAACCATAGAATTGCATATAAATTATTAGTATTAGATAGGAATACTTGAAACCATAGAATTGGATAAATTATTAATATTAGATATGAATACTTGAAACCATAGAATTGTGTATGAATTATTTGTGTTAGATAGGAATACTTGAAACCATAGAATTGTGTATGAATTATTAATATTAGATAGGAATACTTGAAACCATAGAATTGCGTATAAATTATTAGTATTAGATAGGAATACTTGAAACCATAGAATTGTATAAATTATTAGTATTAGATAGGAATACTTGAAACCATAGAATTGCGTATAAATTATTAGTATTAGATAGGAATACTTGAAACCATAGAATTGCGTATAAATTATTAGTATTAGATAGGAATACTTGAAACCATAGAATTGTATAAATTATTAATATTAGATAGGAATACTTGAAACCATAGAATTGTCTATGAATTATTAATATTAGATAGGAATACTTGAAACCATAGAATTGTGTATAAATTATTAGTATTAGATAGGAATACTTGGAACCATATAATTGTGTATCAATTATTAGTATTAGATAGGAATACTTGAAACCATAGAATTGCGTATAAATTATTAGTATTAGATAGGAATACTTGAAACCATAGAATTGTATAAATTATTAATATTAGATAGGAATACTTGAAACCATAGAATTGTCTATGAATTATTAATATTAGATAGGAATACTTGAAACCATAGAATTGTGTATAAATTATTAGTATTAGATAGGAATACTTGGAACCATATAATTGTGTATCAATTATTAGTATTAGTTAGGAATACTTGAAACCATAGAATTGTGTATAAATTATTAGTATTAGATAGGAATACTTGAAACCATAGAATTGCGTATAAATTATTAGTATTAGATAGGAATACTTGAAACCATAGAATTGTTTATAAATTATTAGTATTAGATAGGAATACTTGAAACCATAGAATTGTGTATAAATTATTAGTATTAGATAGGAATACTTGAAACCATATAATTGTGTATCAATTATTAGTATTAGATAGGAAGACTTGAAACCATATAATTGTGTATAAATTATTAGTATTAGATAGGAATACTTGAAACCATAGAATTGCGTATAGATTATTAGTATTAGATAGGAATACTTGAAACCATAGAATTGCGTATAAATTATTAGTATTAGATAGGAATACTTGAAACCATAGAATTGCGTATAAATTATTAGTATTAGATAGGAATACTTGAAACCATAGAATTGCGTATAAATTATTAGTATTAGATAGGAATACTTGAAACCATAGAATTGTGTATAAATTATTAGTATTAGATAGGAATACTTGAAACCATAGAATTGCGTATAGATTATTAGTATTAGATAGGGAGACTTGAAACCATAGAATTGTGTATAAATTATTAGTATTAGATAGGAATACTTGAAACCATAGAATTGTGTATAAATTATTAGTATTAGATAGGAATACTTGAAACCATAGAATTGTGTATAAATTATTTGTGTTAGATAGGAATACTTGAAACCATAGAATTGTGTATAAATTATTAGTATTAGATAGGAATACTTGAAACCATAGAATTGCATATAAATTATTAGTATTAGATAGGAATACTTGAAACCATAGAATTGCGTATAAATTATTTGTATTAGATAGGAATACTTGAAACCATAGAATTGTGTATAAATTATTAGTATTAGATAGGACTACTTGAAAATATAGGATTGTGTATAAATTATTAGTATTAGATAGGACTACTTGAAACCATAGAATTGTGTATAAATTATTAGTATTAGATAGGAATACTTGAAACCATAGAATTGCGTATAAATTATTTGTATTAGATAGGAATACTTGAAACCATAGAATTGCGTATAAATTATTAGTATTAGATAGGAATACTTGAAACCATAGAATTGCGTATAAATTATTTGTATTAGATAGGAATACTTGAAACCATAGAATTGCATATAAATTATTAGTATTAGATAGGAATACTTGAAACCATAGAATTGGATAAATTATTAATATTAGATATGAATACTTGAAACCATAGAATTGTGTATGAATTATTTGTGTTAGATAGGAATACTTGAAACCATAGAATTGTGTATGAATTATTAATATTAGATAGGAATACTTGAAACCATAGAATTGCGTATAAATTATTAGTATTAGATAGGAATACTTGAAACCATAGAATTGTATAAATTATTAGTATTAGATAGGAATACTTGAAACCATAGAATTGCGTATAAATTATTAGTATTAGATAGGAATACTTGAAACCATAGAATTGCGTATAAATTATTAGTATTAGATAGGAATACTTGAAACCATAGAATTGTATAAATTATTAATATTAGATAGGAATACTTGAAACCATAGAATTGTCTATGAATTATTAATATTAGATAGGAATACTTGAAACCATAGAATTGTGTATAAATTATTAGTATTAGATAGGAATACTTGGAACCATATAATTGTGTATCAATTATTAGTATTAGATAGGAATACTTGAAACCATAGAATTGCGTATAAATTATTAGTATTAGATAGGAATACTTGAAACCATAGAATTGTATAAATTATTAATATTAGATAGGAATACTTGAAACCATAGAATTGTCTATGAATTATTAATATTAGATAGGAATACTTGAAACCATAGAATTGCGTATAAATTATTTGTATTAGATAAGAATACTTGAAACCATAGAATTGCATATAAATTATTAGTATTAGATAGGAATACTTGAAACCATAGAATTGGATAAATTATTAATATTAGATAGGAATACTTGAAACCATTGAATTGCGTATAAATTATTAGTATTAGATAGGAATACTTGAAACCATAGAATTGCGTATAAATTATTTGTTTTAGATAGGAATACTTGAAACCATAGAATTGCATATAAATTATTAGTATTAGATAGGAATACTTGAAACCATAGAATTGGATAAATTATTAATATTAGATAGGAATACTTGAAAACATTGAATTGCGTATAAATTATTAGTATTAGATAGGAATACTTGAAACCATAGAATTGTATAAATTATTAATATTAGATATGAATACTTGAAACCATAGAATTGTGTTTGAATTATTAATATTAGATAGGAATACTTGAAACCATAGAATTGCGTATAAATTATTAGTATTAGATAGGAATACTTGAAACCATAGAATTGTATAAATTATTAGTATTAGATAGGAATACTTGAAACCATAGAATTGCGTATAAATTATTAGTATTAGATAGGAATACTTGAAACCATAGAATTGCGTATAAATTATTAGTATTAGATAGGAATACTTGAAACCATAGAATTGGATAAATTATTAATATTAGATAGGAATACTTGAAACCGTAGAATTGTCTATGAATTATTAATATTAGATAGGAATACTTGAAACCATAGAATTGTGTATAAATTATTAGTATTAGATAGGAATACTTGGAACCATAGAATTGTGTATAAATTATTAGTATTAGATAGGAATACTTAAAACCATAGAATTGTGTATAAATTATTAGTATTAGATAGGAATACTTGGAACCATATAATTGTGTATCAATTATTAGTATTAGTTAGGAATACTTGAAACCATAGAATTGTGTATAAATTATTAGTATTAGATAGGAATACTTGAAACCATAGAATTGTATAAATTATTAATATTAGATAGGAATACTCGAAACCATAGAATTGTGTATGAATTATTAATATTAGATAGGAATACTTGAAACCATACAACAAATTATTTGTATTAAATAGGAATATTTGTTACCATATAACTGTGTGCAAAGAGCTCTTTAGAAATAACTACACAAAAAATATCAATATAAATGTACAATTAATATGATTTCCTAACTTTTAGACATAAAATAACCCTAGACATGTTGACAGGCTATTAAAATCAATTGTATGATTTTGAACAAAATAGACAAAATGTTGGATTAAATTAATCACACTGATATATATATATATATATAAAATGATATACCTGTTCAATTTTGTGTCTCTACTCCATTCTGTCTGTATTCTCTTCTGTTCCAATATCCAAGCAAAAAACACTACATATTTTGCCTCAACATTTATGATTGAGTTGAACTTCTTGCTTGCTTATGATTTTGTCTTGCATTATAAATAAAGAGATTTCTTTTTTTAAATTTTTCTTTTTTTTTTACCTTATTGATTTTATTGTGTTTGTCATAAGCTGACAGATGCTTGCAACCAAAGATAGAATTTTAAGTGTAATTGGTGAAAGGAAAAGAAAAAAAAAAAAAAAGAAGGAATTTCTAATAAAGTGACATGTGTTATACACAAAGGAAGACTGTGATATTGTTAAAAAAAAAAGATTCTCCAGAAAATTATTTCTTGCTTTTACTCTCCAACTGATTCCATGTGGACGACATGGTGGTTTTGTTCTTTTCTTTTTCTGCTTCAAGTAAATCAATATACGTTTCTCTTTGGATCGATACAAATGTATATATTTGTGCATATAGATAGATAAAGTGTGATCAAAAAGTATTGAGACTAAATCTTGAAATTCATTTATTAATCTTCAAATTTAAATGAAGATATGTACGCATTGAATAGTGTGGTTAATTTTGGCTCAACATTTTGCCTGCTTTAGTCAAAACTCCATGGTTCGAGGTTTTATTATATTGAATATTCTGGATCTCTGGGGAGTGTGGAGTCATGCCTTCATTGCCATTACTCCTAGGTTCACCCTTGATCCAGAGTTGTACTACCTGTTATGATTCTATCTATATGTTGAATAGATCTGTTTGAAAATCATTTGTATTTGTTCAATATTTTGAAATATTCCTATCTGGGTGCAAATTATTTTTATTAATAGTTATTTAAAGATTAATTGTATATAAAGGATAAGGATCATTTGTTACTTGAGACCATATAATTGCTTGCAAATTATTGGTGTTAGATAGGAATACTTGAAACCATATAATTGTGTGCAAACAAATGATTATTATCAAATAGGTAGCGTTGCTTCAAACCATTTAATTGTGTATAAATTATTAATATCAAGAATAACTGAAACAATACAATTATTCAAAATTCATTTGTTTTAGGAATACATAATATCATATACAATTTTGTATAAATTATCAGTATTAGGGAGAATTGAAACAATACAACTATTTAAAATTTATCCATATTAGATAAGAATACTTAATATCATATACCTTAGTCAGCCTTAGTCGAGGGTGACCCGAAGGCTCCCTTTTCAATAGCTACAACACCAAGGTGTAGGGGAGAGTGCTACTCCATTCCCTGGATTGTTCCATTTTACCCTTGATCCTTACTTTATAATGCTGAGTGTTAAGCTGCTCCACCCTGGATTGTTCCACTTTACCCTTGATCCTTACTTTATAATGCTGAGTGTTAAGCAAGGCGGCATCTAGTACTATTTTTTGAGTCTTTGGTATGACTTGACCTGGGATTGAACCCCGGTCTCCCGGACCATTGGTGAACACTCTACACATTAGGCGAATACAATATTGGATAAATTATCAATATTAGGGATAATTGAAACAATACAACTGAATGCAAATTATTAGTCTTGGGAATACTTGATACTGTATATAATTAGGCATACATTTTTAGTGAAATAAAGTGATGATGTTGAGATGTCTGTCTAGCTGAGTCAGTGGTGAATCTTGATGCTTTTTCATCTGCAGTTTTTTGTGAAACACAGGATTGTGCAAGTGCAGCACTCTCCATATCAACCAGAGTAAAATTTAAGGATATGGAGTGTATTAGAAAAAAAAAAAGAATAGCTAAGCTTCACAATATATCAAATGAATAGTTGCCGAGATGCATTCATGAATGAAAAGGTACTGAGACTGAATATTAACATGTGGAGTTTAGAATATGTTGACATTAAACTGCATTTGATTATGATGGTCCATTACTCCCAGGTCCACTCTGACTTGGTAGTACTTGATTCCATCAAAGGGTCTAATAGAACTGTTTAGAAATGATTCATATTTGATAGGACTCTGTGCCAAAAATAAAACCCAACTCTTTTAAGAAACAACTATACAAAAAAGTAAATGTGAATGTACATTGAATGCTATTCCGTGATCTCTCAGCATAAAATAACTTTAGATTACATACTGTTAAAACCTATCAATTGATCAATCTTAGATTTAAAAAGAAAATTCAAATGAAGATTTATAAGCATCTGAGCAACTTTGATAATAAAGTGATGATATCTAGACTGTGGTCCAAATGAGTCAGTGATGAATCTCAATAATTTTTGATCAGCTGGTTTCAGTAAAAGACAGCATTGTTCAAATACTGCACATCCCATACGCACTAGATATAGCTCTGTGCAATTTTATTTGAAGGGTAAGAGTTAAGGATGTTTGAAGGACATTAGAAGAAATATGATGGCAAGGCTTTGCACTATATCAAATAAGTAATTTCGTAGGGGCTTTGACCAATGAAAAACTTAATGGAATAAGTGTTTTGGAATGCCAAGGGGACTATTTTAAAGAAAGTTAACATTTCGTTCTTTGTTCATTTCTCTCTTGGTAAATATAGCATTAATTTCGATATTTTTTCTACCATACCTTGTATATATAATTTCATGCATGTGCTACTCTGCTGTAAAAATGGTAGCATACAATAAGTTTTGAATAAGATGAGTTGCATTTAATTTCACTTGGTCTATGAAAATACAATCTTTTTCCTTACACAGTTCTTTTTATAATCCTGTACTCACATCGCTTTATAGTATAATGGTTGTCATAGTAGGAAACGGAAAAAGCAACCTAAGTTCAAATCCGGGGGGCGGGGCTGTAGAATACCCTGACTGCACCTCTGCAGAAGGGTGAGATCCCCCCACCAATGAGGGTCCTGGATATGATACTAAACAATACCTGATAGTGAGGTCCCAGTAATGCTGGGGCTTTGGGGAATGTGGAGCATCCCTTCATTGCCATTGCTCCCAGGTCCACTCTGGCCTGGAGTGGTAGCACCTGATAGGGCCCTATCTATGGGTTGAATAGAACTAATGGCATACTTATGCTAAACTGAATTGTTTGAAATAGAAATGTTTTTGACAATTAAACCATACTTACATTTAAACTGCGTACTTATGCTAAACTGAATTATTTGAAATTGAACTGTTTTTTGACGTTGAAACTGTACTTACACTAAACTGATTTGTTTAATATAGAACTGTTTTGACATTTAACTGTAGAACTGCTTGACTAAACTGAATAGCTTGAAATAGAAATGTTTTTCACATTTAAACTGCATACTTATGCTAAACTGAATTGTTTGAAATAGAACTATTTTCATAAAAATGGATTTGGCATTAAATAACCTACAAAGGTTGATATGCCATAAAACCCAACCAACCAACCAAGTTCAAATCCTGGATCAATCCTGGTCAAATCTATTTTCTTTTGTTGAATGTAGATTTCTTTTCTTTTGTCCAACTGTCCTTTATTTTGCTTTTCATTTCTTTCTTTATTTTTTGGTGTTTCTCTGGCTTTTGGTTTGGCTTTCTCTATTTCTGTTTCTATTTAATTGGGTGCTACAAATGGAAAACGCAGCAAAACATTTGGTCTATTCAATCGAGGAAAGTAGAAAGAGAGAAAAAATAACACCAAACACTAATACAGAAAGAAAACAATGAATACAGTTTGAATTGACATGCTCTGATCAAATGTGACATTTAGGAGACTAAAAAAAAACTCAAAAAGCAAAAATACTTATCTGAAGAACATCTCAAATATAAAAGGAATTAGTGTTTGCTCACACATATACATACATACACACACACATATATATAGTTCATACAAGTTTGGTTAAAGACCATGGAACTTTCATTTTTTATGATCTTATGTTTTTTTTCTTCAGCTTTCTTGTTAATTTCTTTGTATCAGGTTCCAATTGGTTGTTGGAGGAGTCTCATCGTGTAGTGGCTAATGTACTGGAATGCAATATCATAGTAATCAATTAGAAACTCTAGTCATGCTATTACATTCACTTTTAGACTAATGCCCTTTGAGAAAGGTATGAACCCCCATTATCCCTCTGCCAGTTGTTGGTTAAATATTACTACTACTGTTCTTCTATGAGGATGGCTTTGGCATTTAATAATCCATGAAGGTTGATATGACATTAAAACAAAGAAACCAAACCAATTGATAGCATCCTCATCAATAATAAACTCTTCCAAAAAAAATATCTTACCCAAATTAAACAAACAAACAATACCTATAAAAAAAATCCCTATTGATATGATTGAAAGCATTTGGGAGCAGAACCGTGGGTAATTTACCTGTCAATTGGACCCTAATATAAAGAAGCCAGCCAGAAAGACAACATAAAGAAAATTTCTGTGCTTGTTAACAAAACTTGTTGCCAAAATATGCACTATATATATATATATATGTATATATATATGTATATTTTGGCAGCATTTCTTCATTAATACAAATTTCGTTGAACATAATAGATATTTTCTGTCTACATATTTTCTTCTAGATCTGTTCGTATTGCTTTTATCATATTTGGCGGGAATTGATTTATGTATTTCCATACATAAACCAGTGCTAATGTACTTGAATGTCTTTAGCTACTGACACTATTTATAGAAACCCATTTAAAAGCAAACGCTATACATTCCAACGGTAAAGATGCTCTTACATAGTAGTAATATGCAAAAACAAAAGTTACATCACTTTTGTAATAGATCCTTCCCTGATGATGGCCCAAAGTCAGGCAGAAAGTACTAGGGATATGTACAATTATGGAAAATACATCAATCAATTCCCACCGAATACGATAAAAGCACTACGGCAATATGAACGGATCTAGAAGAAATTACATAGACAGAAAATGTCTATTATGTTCAACGAAATTTGTATATATATATATATATATATATAATATAAACTGATAACAACGATCCAAGTGGAAGGAATGATTTATTAATGGGTTGACACTATAGCGTTTCGGTTCTATTTGTTAATAAATCTTTCCTTCCACTTGGATCATTGTTATCAGTTTTTCTACATATTGTCGGATTACAATCCTTTATTAACTCTTCATATATATATATATATATAGACACACATACACTACTCTAAACTCACTACTTTATAAAAATATCTCTTCCATTATTTTTAATTCATGAAAAAATAAACTACCATAATTATTCGTGTAAAACATGCTATTCTAACTTTGGATTTCAAAATTCTGGAAAAGATTTCTCAGGAATCATACGCACTAACTTTTTATATTTTGAGGCAGTTAAATTTAACTTATTTTTAGCATTTGTGCTGACTAAAAATAATTTATATACTTTACTTTGTCTTAAAACACAAAATTTACACTGTATTTAGAGCAAATACCAGGACATGTTCACATAAAAATGTTACAAGCTTGTGGCAAAAATAAGCTCATATTTGGAGAAACAAAATTAGAAACAAACACACCTTCCTGTGGATATTTTTCTGTAATGGTATAAAACACATTAGTTTGGACTATAATTATAACTTATATTTGGTTATGCTGTCTTGAATATGGGGGGGGGCATGTGGCCAGAAAAAAATGTTTATTATATAGTTGTTGTGTATAATACACAACCCTATCTTTTGGGCTGAAAAATCTGGAAAAATAATTGTGCAAAGTACAATTCTAAGAAAAGCCTGTTTTATCTGATATCCAAGTTTTCTGGGTTCATGGAACATAATTAAAATTATTTATTTTAATCAATAGTAGAGATTTTTCAACACTAAGAAGAGGAACAAATTATGGAATTACTTGATAATGAAAAAAAGAATTTATAAAATCACAAACCAAAAAAACCCTCATCAGTATTTGGTTGCCCCTCTCCTACCTTTTATGACTGCCCTTAATTTTTTAAGGCAAGGAGTTGATTAACAAAAAACAATATTTTTCTAGGTGCTTCCAGTTTTCTTGAAAAGCACTCGACAAATCAATCTTAATGTTTGGAACTATTAAAAAAAAATTTCTGCGATAAATTTTAAAGTCTAAAAACTGATAACGCTTGATGAATTAGATTTCTTTCATGTCCTATATACTCAGCAAATTTAGAATTCCTTGATTTTTGTTTTGATCACTCGAACATTCTATAAGAGGCAGAACATTCAGAAACAGAGAAATTGAAGAGGGTCTTTCAAACTTTCTTATCGTAAAACTTCAAATTTCTTTTTAATATGGAATCAAAAATTTGCCTTATCATTGGGTTGCAATTATTGAAAATCAAGGTGATTACACAGTCTATCTTAAAGAGACATATAATAGTAATTGTCATAGGAAATGGAGACAGCGACCAGAGTTCAAATCCTGACGAGGTTGTTTGAATTTCACATAGCAGTAATACCCACCTTGGAAAAGGTATGCATCTAACTTTTCTACTCCAGGAATGGGTAAATAGTAGGGCAGACTGACCCTTTAACCTGGCTATGGCAACTAGTCTAGAAGAAAAACTTTTAATTCAAAGTCTTACTATTTTCCTTTTGTCTGGGTTGAGGTGGTAGAGAAAGTGCTCAAGTACACAATATATATATATATATATAAAACTTAGTATGTAAATTCATTTCAAGAAGTGCTTAATTGGTATTTATTGGAGGAGACTATGAGTATCCACCCCCTCTGCTCTCTGTGCTTAAAAATGATCAAAAAGGTTTAATTCATCCAGAAAGTAAATAAAATTCTTATTGTTAGTATATGTGTATATATACATACATATATACCATCTACTGAAGGATTCCCCTTCCCACATTTGGATGACAGAAACTTTTTGAAGAAAATTAATAAAATAAGACTTATTTGTACTGAAAGTAAATCAAATTGATTTTTATTTAACAAAATGTGTCATTATGTTAAAGTACACTTGGACCTCCTGGAGTGCTAGTATCTGTTAGGGTCCCATCTATGGGTCAAATAGATCCGTTAGGGTCCCATCTATGGGTCAAATAGATCTATTAGGGTCCCATCTATGGGTCAAATAGATCTGTTGAAAAATTACTAATATTTGGAATACTTTAGACCATATAACAGTGTGTAAACAAATGATCATTATCAATCCAGAATTATTACTTGAAAGTACATAATTGCTTGCAAATTATTTATATTAGATAGGAATACTTGAAACCATATAACTGTGTGTTAATTATTTGGATTATGTTGGAATACTTGAAATCATATAACTGTATAAATTTGGATTATATAGAAATTCTTGAAACCATATTACTGTGTGTAATTTATTTGGCTTGTGTTGGAATACTTGACACCATATAACTGTGTGTATATTATTTGAATTTGATAGGAATACTTGAAACCATATAACTGTGTGTATATTATTTGGATTTGTTAGGAATACTTGAAACCATATAACTGTGTGTATATTATTTGGATTTGATAGGAATACGTGAAACCATATTACTGTATGCAAACAAATGATTATTATTAAATAGGAATTGTTACTTGAAACCATATTATTGCCAAAAAGATGTTAGCATTAAATAACCCAAAATGGTTGTTATGGCATAAAACCAACCAACCCAAAACTTACTTTATTATATATTTTTATCCTAAGCAATACTAGGTTCTTCTACTAGTAAATAGATATTTTCAGAAAAGTTTTAGGAGAAAGATTTTTAGTTTCTTTAGAATGTGACTATTATTTCTGACTTATTTCTGTTGTGAAGAGTGATTTACTTTTCATTTTGGTCAAATGATTTTTATTGTACTTTCGCTGCTTTGTCATTTCTGGATTCTAATAAGATTTGGCATTTTCTAACTTTCCTAAAACATTGTTTGGTTTCTATTCCCATTTATTGATTAATTTCCAGAAGAGATTTTATTTTTAGATCTGTTCATCCAGATTGAAGGCAGCAGGTCTTTCCTCCAAGAACCTGAGAGGCTGGACTTTGTGCCACTACCTCAAAGTATATATACTTGGTTTGCCTGAATTCTGGCTAGAGAATCCCTATTTCTACATCGCTATTGCCTATATAATGATTACAACATTTGACATTTTCAGCTTGGAGCCTAGAGTGGGGATGTGTGCATGGGCTCTGGATTCTAACAGTCAAAATCAAATTCCTGATTTTTCTTGTGATAAAATAAGTTTTGAGTTGGTTTGGTTTCTTTGTTTAATGGCATACCAACCTTCATGTGTTATTCAGTGCCAAAGTCATCCTTGTCTAAGAAAAGTAGCTGTACTATTTAATCCAAAGCTGGTTGGGGAGAAAAGGGATTCATACCTTTCCACAAATCTGAAAATAAACTTAACAGCATGACTGGAGTTTGAATACACTTACTTTGATGTCACAGTCCAACACGTTAACCACTGTGTCATGGGGACATTCTTATCTCACTTTGAAATTAGGTATAAGAAACCATTTGTGATATGCCTCGTGTGTAAATTAAACTTTTATTATTGATAAGAAAATAATTCATGTGTGATACGCTTTGTGTTTTGGCTAACCTTTGTTTTTTTTTTTGACCCAGGAAATCATCCCTTTTTGACCTTCCTTGTATATAGGTTGACTTTTTTTTTTATCCAGGAAATTATTCGTTTTTGATTGAATTAGAAATTTACTGTCAAGCCAGATTTCAAAAACTAAGTCTATTAACCAACTGGATTTTTTTTTGCTAATAAAGCAATATATTTTTTGAACAAATTGTCAAATCAGATCAAAAATTGCAACAGTGTAAAAGAATTAAAATTGGATGAGATGATTTCAGAAAAATGTTAAATAAAAAATTAAGAGGGCATTTTGAGGAACTATTGGATGAATTACTTCACAGAATGTGATCTTTATATTGATATTGTATTTATAGTATGTATGTTCTGTGCAAAGATTTCTTCTTTTTTTTTTCTTCTTAAGATTGATATGAAAAGGAGAGATATCCAAGGAGGTATAACTAACAAATATATAAAAGGCTAATCTGTGAAGAATGGGTAAAAAAACAAAAACATCATTTCTTTCTGATCTGACTTGTGTATGTTGACCCTTATTTTTTATTCAGGAAATCATTGCTTTCTGATCTTCCTTATATTAAGGCCAACCCTTGGTCATTTTGTTTTATGTTTTTTTTTTTCAAACTTGACATATACATTTATATGCCAAATCTTTTGATCTTGAGTGTGTCAGTTAGAGGATCACAACAACGTGGAAAGTTCCAGGTAGCTAAGTTTTTCCTGGATATTGACTTAATCTAATAAAGACAATGTGTGTTTTGCGTACAAGGTCATCTGAGGTCACCGAGGATCATCAGATGTCAAAACATAAGAGATAGAAACTTTAACATAAAGTACGAAAATGTTTTTTGGCATTTTAAATGGTTGGATTGGCTCTATCAGATCCATGTTTTTACATCATATGATGTAGAAAAGGACTTAACGGCTTCTTTTGATATTTAAATGTTTCTGAAATTTTCAAAATTTCAAAGAATTTTGTATTTTCAAAGACATCTTACTATAATTCACTGACTTTTTCTCTTTTTCATCTATCTTTAATGGGATAATTCAAGTACAGTTCAAGCCATGGTTATGAAATTTTCTATTGTTACTAATAGAACCCAGGAACATATTTTTAGTAAATTAGTTCAAGGAAATTCTAAAATCTTTTTTAAGTTTTAAGAAGGGCTTTAATTCATGTTGTATTGTATTATTTCTTGTTATCATTAAGTTATGCTTATAACAAGGAATCCTTTGACTCTCTCTTGTCATCCATCCCTATTATCAGGTCCTCCAGATGGCACCCAGTGTCCACATACAGCTTATGAATATAGGTCTTTGCTGGTTGGCCAATACTGTTTCATCCATACTTGAGAGCCCATAAGAGAACATCACGTATGAGAACTATTGTCTATAGCTTCTGGCAGGTCTTCCAGATGGCATCCAGTGTCCACATAGAGCTGATGAATATAGGTATTTGCTGCTTTGCCAACACTGTTGCATCCATCCTTGAGAACCTACAAGAGAATGTTGTTTATGAGTTTGTCCCTGATTCTCCAGTGGTGTTCAGCATGTTTTGTTCATCTTAGATGGTTTGTGAGATTGGAAGCAAGTGGCTATACAGCTGTTTTTTTGTAGGGTGCTACTTCCAGAATTTGTTCAAAGCAGCACATAACATTCTTGTGTAATCCCTATCTAACGTTTTCTCCAAGAACTTTTTTTAGAGTCTAGTTGGTGCAGCTATCCAATAGTACCAACACAGCTACTATTTAGAAGAATTCCTGTGTTATTTTATCAGTGAGATTAGATTTCCTAATGGTTAATAATCAGTTGATAGCAGTTCATGCTTTCCCTATGTTAATATTGCTTTCAGATGTTGTTCTCAAGGTATATGAAATGGTCTACTAATTTTATAGTCTTGTCATTTAATGTGGAGATGGCACCATCTTGTTTAAAACACATAAATTCTATTTTATCTGAGTTCAAAGAAAGGCCAATGCTTCTTACTGCCTTTTGCAGGCTATATGGCAGACATTTGGCTTGTGCAAGTGTATTTGTAAGAAGTGATCAATCATCTGAATAGTCTGTATTTGTGATAATTTCTCTGGGATATTTTGTCTCCTTCTTGCCATCTTTTTTAGTATGAGTCCATTTTCTTTCATGAGATTTATTGAGGTTTGTTGATTACTGTGTTCAGGGTTTCTCAATATACACGGGAGCCATGTGACTGCTAATAACTCTACTAATAATAATGTTGTGTTCTTTTTTGTTGCTCATTTGAAAAGAGTATACTATTGATATAATGGAACGACCCATCTTCCCCGTACCCCAACAATAGTAGTACTAACCATTATTTAAGTACACACAGATCACTCTGTGCAGGACTTTAAGTGAAGGACCCTCAGCGCCGGACATGTGATTGACCATTGCTTGGACTTGATACTACCTTTGCAGGGATGGTAATATTACCACTAATCTAGTTGTTTATTTGTACGTCTGTATGAATAAACTTGCCTTTCTTTTATACTTACTTAATGTGTTATCTATTCTTTACCATTCGGAATAGCCTGAAATTGTATATTATTTACGATATAACGACTATTAATCCTCGATCACAATGCCTTGGACAAGAGAGGAAAAAATATTTTGCATCACTACTTATTTGGAGATAAAAAATCATTCAAAACTGTTGTAACATAGCCATACATGAATATGTGAAATGTACATAGAATGTTCATAACATATATATAGATAATATAGGAATCCCAAAACACAAAAAACACTTACAACTTCTTAGTTCAGGTACAAAACTTTTTATTACCTTTGAGTTAAAAGGTTTTTCGACATAAGGAAAGAGATACCATCTTTCTATACTGACTTTTCCATCCCCACCCCCAACACATGCGGTGCCCGTAGCGCACAAATTCGTCTGGCCTCACCCAGGTCTCAATCTCAACTAACTGACTTTTCTCAAATCTCCCAAAATCCTCCGTGCACACTTCCGGTACATGACATCATTCACATCCCCTGGCCACGCTTTCTATCTGGGATTTTTATTTTGACATCTGTGAATGACACATCCTCTCCATGCGCGCGTCAACACCTGCACTCAAGTTTGCACCTAACTAACCCATGCACTGAGCTGAAAGGTTCTCAGCCTAACTAAACCCAAAGGCAAGATATATAAAACGAAATCCCTCGGCCATTATATTACACTGTCTCAAAATTGATCCAACCACTTAATATGATAATGATTTATTATTGAGACAAGAAACTCAAAGAACATTTGCATGTCCTGGAAGCTGATATAATAACAATTAAAAAAAAACATTGATTTGATGTCTCTAGCTCAAAGTGTGCATTTTTTACAGGATGTGCTCCAAATGACCGCCATTGTGCTTGTCTCAGTAATAAATCATTATCATATTAACGTGTATGCTGAGACAGTCTGTATTATTTCTAGTTGAACATTATACTATTCAAATGGATATTGTTTGTTATTATTTATCACTGTATGCTCCAGCATTGAAACTTTTACCAAAAATAAATACCCACCTTTTTATAGATTTATGTGATTTAATTTTTGGTTACTAAGATGTTGCATTTGGTGAAGCAAATATTTGTTTTCATATCTACACTTGGTCACCAATTTGAACGACTTGTTCAGTTGTTTGTTAAGTTTAAAGAATCCAATTTTCAGACTATAGTCACCCTAACAGTCGAATACCAAACACCGTTTTTTAGTTGTTACTAATTGTCAGTTTTACTTTTAATTGTGGTCTTATTGTATTATTTAATATATATTTCTGTAAAATTAATTGTAACCTAAGTTTATATACACATATTAGTAGACTATATCCTTATACAGTAAGTAAAGTAAAAGTAAAGTTGGCGATCATTGTTGAGGTTGACCCGAAGGCTCTCCTTTCAATAGCTACCACACCAAGGTGTAGGGGACAGTGCTACTCCATTCCCTGGATTGGTTCACTTTACCATTGATGCATACCTTGTAATGCTGAGTGTTAAGCAAGACGGTATCAAGTACCATTTTTTGAGTCTTTGGTATGACTCAACCTGGGATTGAATCCCTGTCTCCCAGACCATTGGCGAACACTCTAACCATTATACAGTAAATGTATATAAAAATTTTGTTCAAGCTATGTTTGAAAGATAATGTACGAATATTCATTTCACCTGACTGTATATACTCTTTCACATTAAAAATTTTAGTAATATACATATATATATAAGTAAGATAGCGACTGTAGTCGAAGGTGACCCTAAGGCTCCCTTTTCAATAGCTACTACACCAAAGTATAGGGGAGGGCGCTACTCCATTCCCTGGATTGCTCCACTTTACACTTGAAACGTACCTTATAATGCTGAGTGTTAAGTAAGGAGGTATCAAGTACCTTTTTTTTTTTTAAAGTCTTTGGTATGACTCGACCTGAGATTGAACCTCGGTCTCCTGGACCATTGGTGAACACTGTACCCACTAGGCCAATGAGCTGGCTATATATATATATAGCTCATATTAACAAAAATTTTATATATATATATATATATTGTTTATATAAGTTTGGTGAAAGAACTCTGGAGTTTCCTTTTCATGACTTTTTCTAACTTTTTTGTGAGTTTTTTTGTATCAGGGTTCAATTGATTGAGAAGTTGCTCAAGGTTTTGCTCCTAAGAGTTTTCGATCATATTCATTGATCATCTTCAGGGGAATTATTATTATCATTATTTTTGTAGGTATTTGTTTTTGTTTAGTTTGTTTAGTGTCCTCATGTTCAGATTGCATTTTTAAAATTCCTCAGCTGTGACAATCAGGCTTTAGTAGGGTGTATTCCAATTCCTGCTGTAGCTGTTCATTTGAACCTGAAATCATAAAAATTGGTCAGTCATCACATAAGATGTATAGCAGTAACATATTGAATTTTCGAGAGTCTACGCCAATTTTAAATGCCTCTACGAAAAAAGTCTGGAAACCTATTGAATGCACCACGTATATATTTATGTATATATATATATATTTATATGGAGATATATATATATATATATACTCTCATGCTAACAATTTTAGTAATATATATATATATATATATATATATATAAGTGATAAAAAGACCCAAGGTTTTATTCATAATAAGAATAAAAGTTTGAATAATGACAAGCTAGCTAACCGGTTTTGATCCTTGCTCAATGGAGCTAAATCATGGATTAACATAGAATAAAAAGAAAAACTAATGTAGGGGGAAGAAAAAAAAATGATGTATTGAAGACTATATCAAAATAAAATTAGGTCCTTGCAGACATTCTCTGTTTACAGGGAGACGACCTGTCGTACAAAATAGGAATTGTCTCCAATACTTTTAAATGGAATGAAGAATGTGACTTGCTCAGTATAGAGAACAAGTCAACATTAAATTTCTCAGCACAATCACAGGTTTTTTATAAGGTGTTCTGCAATTGATGACCCATATCTATTCTGAAGATTATCAGTTGGGACAACATTAAAATTGCCTATTTTTGTAGGAACATGTTGTTTTATTCTGGCATCCAGCCATTGATTAGTTCTTCCTATGTTGTACAAACTGCAACTATATTTAAATGAATAAATAAGAGAATTATTATGATGAGGGGGAAAAAGGTCTTTATGGATAGATGTCCAGAATAGGAGAGATTGGAGACAATTATTGGAAACAATTCATATTTTGTCTGACAGTCTGTCTCTCTGTAAACAGAGAGAATGTCTGCTTGGACAATATTATTTCGATATTGTCTTCAATGCAAAAAATTTTTTTTTCTTCTCCTTACGTATTTTCCTTTGTTCTTTTTAGTTTTTTATTCTATATTATCCTCAATTTAGCTCCTTTGAGTAAGGATTGAAACCGGTTAGCTAGCCTGACATTCTTTAAGCTTTTATTCTCATTATGAATAAAACCTTGGGTCTTATTATTGCTATTATTAGATTTTCTACTACAAAAAACATGTTGAAATATATATATGATTTTGTACTACAAAAAAACATGTTTAAATATATATATGTATGTGTGTGTGTGTGTGTATGTGTATACTCATACACTAACAATAAGAATTTTAGTTATAAGTTGTTCCAATGAGAGAAAAGTAAATATTTTAGAATGAATAGGTATGCAAAATTTTGCGGACCTATTCATCTAAATATATATATATATATATATATATATATATATACGTGTGTGTAAGTTCTCTCAAAAACATAGTTCAGCTAGTTGAATATCATTGATATTTCTAAATGAAAAGCATTTTTCTCCTTCTTGTTAGTTGATTTTTATTGTTAGTCTTGAGAGGATGTTGCATTTTGAAAAGCAATCATGAGTAAAGAAAATAATTTTTGCTGAAAGAATAAAAATAATTTTAAGAATTCAGTAAAATGTATGCACTGTAGTAATTATTTACGTTGTTAGATATTTGGTTTTCTGTCTTTTGTCACTCATTGATTTTTGATGGTGGGAAATTAATAATTTTCAGAAGTTTAGGACATCATTTTATAAGATAATAAGTTGTCATAATTTTTTTTTTTTTTTATCAATTAAATGGAGAAATAAATTGAAGAATAAAAGTGAAGACTTTTTTTTTCTTTTTATATAATGATTTAAAAAAAAAATTAAAAAATTTTTTTCATCAAATATTTTTGGCTCAGAAAGAAAAACAATTTTACATTGCTAGAGGATAGGGTTAATGATTATCTAAGACTTTTGCTTCATTGTTACACATATCCAAAAAGTATCAAGACTGTAGTTGCATTTACCTACAAAGATAGGCGTGATGAATGAAACAATTTTCTTCCAAATAAGAGGTGTATTCAAAAAAGTATTGAGACTGTAGGTGTATTTACGAAGAAGGATAGGAACAATGTTTTAAACATTAATTTTCTTCCAAATATGAGGTGGGTTTCAAAAAGTATTGAGACTGTAGGTGTATTTATGAAGAAAGATAGGAACAATGTATTAAACATTAATTTTCTTTCAAATATGAGGAGTGTTCAAAAAAGTATTGAGACTGTAGGTGTATTTATGAAGACAGATAGGAACAATGTATTAAACATTAATTTTCTTTCAAATATAAGTTGTGTTCAAAAAAGTATTGAGACTGTAGGTGTATTTATAAAGAAAGATAGGAACAATGTATTAAACATTAATTTTCTTCCAAATATGAGGTGGGTTTCAAAAAGTATTGAGATTGTAGGTGTATTTATAAAGAAAGATAGGAAGAATGTTTTAAACATTAATTTTCTTCCAAATATGAGGTGGGTTTCAAAAAGTATTGAGACTGTAGGTGTATTTATGAAGAAAGATAGGAACAATGTATTAAACATTAATTTTCTTCCAAATATGAGGTGTGTTTAAAAAATTATTGAGACTGTAGGTGTATTTATAAAGAAAGATAGGAACAATGTATTAAACATTAATTTTCTTCCAAATATAAGCTGGGTTTCAAAAAGTATTGAGACTGTAGGTGTATTTATGAAGAAAGATAGGAACAATGTATTAAACATTAATTTTCTTCAATATATGAGGTGGGTTTAAAAAAGTATTGAGACTGTAGGTGTATTTATAAAGAAAGATAGGAACAATGTATTAAACATTAATTTTCTTCCAAATATGAGGTGGGTTTCAAAAAGTATTGAGACTGTAGGTGTATTTATGAAGAAAGATAGGAACAATGTATTAAACATTAATTTTCTTCCAAATATGAGGTGGGTTTCAAAAAGTATTGAGACTGTAGGTGTATTTATTAAGAAAGATAGGAACAATGTATTAAACATTAATTTCTTTCCAAATATGAGGTGGGTTTCAAAAAGTATTGAGACTGGAGGTGTATTTATGAAGAAAGATAGGAACAATGTATTAAACATTAATTTTCTTTCAAATATGAGGTGTGTTCAAAAAAGTATTGAGATTGTAGGTGTATTTATAAAGAAAGATAGGAACAATGTATTAAACATTAATTTTCTTCCAAATATGAGGTGGGTTTCAAAAAGTATTGAGACTGTAGGTGTATTTACCAAGAAAGATAGGAACGATGAATGAAACATAATTTTCTTCCAAATACAAGATAAGTTCTATTGCTGTGTTTACCAAGAGAGAAATGAATAATGAATGGGACATTAATTCACTTGAATATACAAGATATGTTTTAAAAATATTGAGATTGAAGTTATATTTACCAAGAAAGATAAGAACAATAAATAAAATATCAATTTAAAAAAAAATAGTCTCTTTAGCATGCAATGCATTTATTTGAGTGAATTTTCTATAAGATAAAACAGCCCTGAAACTCTTTTTTTTTCATATGATATAAAGTTGCGCCATTGTAATTCTTTGAATGTCCTTAAAATTAATACCTTAAAATTAGCCTTAATATAGGATAACATTGAGATGAATTTTCAGAAGAAAAACTTGCATGGAGTTGAGTATGGAGATTACTGCACTGACACAATCTTATGTTTCATCTCAAAACTATTGATCAAAAACTATTGAGACTCGATTCATTATTTATTCCTTTTTTTTTTCTTTTTTTTAAATTGGCCCCAACTTTTCTTAGCCCAGTTAGCTGGGGGTGTAGAATATGCTGCCTGCATCTTTGCAGAGGAGTAAGACCCCCACCTTAAAGAGTGTCCTGGATATGACACTAATCCATCTGATGGTGAGGTTCCAGTCCTGGAGCTACTCTTTCATTGCCATTACTCTCAGTTCCACTCTGACCCAAACTGGTAGTATCTGTTAGGATCCCATCTGTGGGTCAAATAGAACTATCTAATCATTTAGTATAGTTGAAACCATTTAACTGTGCGAAAACAAATGATTGATATTAGATTGAATTTAGAGTTGTCTTTCTTCCGGATGTTGCCACACCAAAGTTAAAGAGTCAAGGATGCTCTACTATTTATCCATAGCTGGGAGAAGAGTTGTTGGATTCATACCTTTCTCAAGGGTATTAGAGTTATGAGGAATGCAAATCGGCCTTGTCTAGGATTTGATCTTGGGTCACCATGTCCATTTCCTACTGTGATAACCCTTACACCACAAGTACCTCCAATATATCAGTAAAGTTGGATGGGTTTCGATCCCGGTTTCAAGCGTCCTACGTGTCTAGCCACACTGAAGAGTTCTGATAGAACGAAACAGTCTATCTGTGGATGACAATATATATATATATATATATAAAAACAAGATGTAGCATTAAATAACCCACAAGGGTTGATATGACATATAACACAACCAAGCCTGTTTAGACAGCTGCACTTAATTATAAAAGTTGCTCAACTGTGCATACTTTTTGCTCACTGACATACATTACCTGGACGATTCCTACAATTTATCAGAACAATCATGTATTGCGATTGCCTATATTCTACAACCTTATAGTTTGCTGAAGTTCATTGAGAAACACTCATTTTTATCTAGGGGGTGTCCTCCTTGTGGTGTAATGGTTAAAGCGATGGACTGCGGAATCGTAGAACGCAAGTTTGTACTCCAGTCGCGCTATTATGTTCACTTTCGGGCAAATACCCTTGGGAAAGGTATGAACCCCCTTATCCTCCCAGCTATGGGTTAGATAGTACCACTACTGTTCTTCTACAAGGGGGTGTCCTCATGGTGTAATGGTTAAAGCGATGGACTGCGGAATCGTAGAACGCGAGTTCGTACTCCAGTTGCGCTATTACGTTCACTTTCAGGCAAATACCCTTGGGAAAGGCATGAACCCCCTTATCCTCCCAGCTATGGGTTAAATAGTACAACTACTGTTCTTCTAGGAGAATAGCTTTGGCATTAAATAACCTACAAAGGTTGATATGCCATTAAACAAAGAAACCAAACCAAACCAATCATTTTTATCTGAGATACAGCATTATTCACTGGCGTACTTGAATTTGTATCCTTATCTGAATTATTATAATCGTAATGTTTAGGGGTAGTCGCTATGGCGTTGTGGCTAATGTGCTAGCCTGCAGCATTGAAGTAAGTGAGTTCAAACTCTGTTTGTGCTATTACATTCACTTTTGGACTAATGCCTCTTGGGAAAGGTATGAACCCTCCAATTCCCCCAGCTCGGGCTTAATAGTACCACTACTGTTCTTGTACGAGGTTGGCTTTGGAATTGAATAACCTATGAAGGTTGATATGCAATTAAACAGAGAAAACAAATCATAATATTTAGCTGTATTTACCAAATTATCTTAAAAACAACAATAATGAAGATAGTAGTTGAAAAAGTGTCGGAAATAATGAAAAATTTTCAGAACTTCAGAAAAGTCTAATAACTTATTTATCAGAATAAATGTACGTCTAACCTACTAATCTGTACTCATTTTCCCGCCATGGTGAAAAATTTGTTGTAAAGATGTCTCTTGTACCTGTCTTCAATAAAATTACAACTGTATTAGACATAATCATCAAATTATGCTGATAGCACTGAGTTCACTGACTCTCTCTCTCTCGTCATCCATCCTCATTGTCTACTGTTCTTGGCAGTTCTTCTAAACTTCATCCAGTGTCTGCTCAGAGCTGATGTAAGTCCTTGCAGCTTGACCAACACTGGCACATCTAAACTGTAGGAGTCCATACTTCTGGTAAAAATTATGGAATTAGAATATTGTTATAGACCTTACCTATGAAGATTAATGGGTATGACCCATTCCTCATACTGTTATAGACCTTACCTATGAAGCTTAATGGGTATGTCCCATTCCTCATACTGTTATAGACCTTACCTATGAAGATTAATGGGTATGTCCCATTCCTCATAAATATGTTGGGCACTATTGTGAGGGCAGGTAACAAAGCATTTAATAATTGTTTGCTGTTTTGTTTCTTGGCATCTGAGGTGCCCCCATTGGGGGAATGCCAACAGGGCCGAAGGTATTTTTGGATTTTGCTGGATGCGTGTGGGCTGCGGCCCTGCGTCCGGACCCACTTTAAAAAAGGCTTTGTGCCATACTTGTCTGGTGGCTGGACGGAGAATAAATAAAGGTAACAAATCAGACTAAGTAGTCACCACTAGCAGTAGTTGCCTTCTTCATGCTGCTGGCAAGTATAGTATTTTGTTAATGTTATAAAGATTTCCATTTCATTTCATTTTTTGGTTATGACTCATTCAGTAACCTTTTGTTAGATTACAACTAATACTTAGATCTTCATTTAGCTTTTTTTTATTTAGCTGTAAATTAACAAATAACACATGGGACATAGGAGATTTTTCTTTAATAAAAATATTCAAGCTTCATAAAATATTCCCTAAAGTAAATTAAGTTTTTTAAATTAATAGTATTATTTTTTGCCAAGCCATGCAGAGGAAAATGTTATGGAATAACCGAATGTTGAGGAAGAATTTATAGAATTCATTGATATAAAAAATTAGAATTAATACTTTATTTTCCTTTCTTTAACTTTTGACAGTCTTAATTCTTTCAGGCTTGGATTTCACTAATTTAAAGAATATTCTTTATAACTTTACCAAACGGCAGTCTTTAGATGTTTTTTTTGGTGGATGGTGCCTTCTCATGGACCATTTTTAAAAAAATAATTCTGCTACGGAGTTACATCTGGATTTCACTGACCAGGTCATTGATTTTTAGATGCCTTTCACGAAGAAAAGCTTTAATTCCCTTAGCTCTCTGATAAGATGCTTTACTCTTCTGAAAAATGATATCCAAAGAATGTTCATTGCCCAGTTAGCTGGGAGGCTGCAGAATACACCAACTGCACCTCTGCAGAGGGGTAAGACCCCTCCCCAATGAGTGTCCTGGATATGACACAAAACAATCTGATGGTGAGGTTCCAGTAATGACAGAGCTTTGGGAAATTCAGAGCACCCCTTCATTGCCTTGCCCAGATGGCTGGAGCTGTAGAATACACCAACTACACCTCTGCAGAGGGGTAAGACCTCCCCACAATGAGTGTCCTGGATATGACCCTAAACAATCTGATGGTGAGGTTCCAGTAATGCCAGAGCTTTGGGAAATTCAGAGCACCCCTTCATTGTCTTGCCCAGATGGCTGGAGCTGTAGAATACACCAACTACACCTCTGCAGAGGGGTAAGACCTCCCCACAATGAGTATCCTGGATATGACCCTAAACAATCTGATGGTGAGGTTCCAGTAATGCTGGAGCTTTGGGGGAATGCTGAGTACCCCTTCATTGCTATTTCTCCTAGGTCTACTCTGCCTCGGAATGGTAGCACCTGATAGGGCCCTATGTATGGGTTAAATAGAGCTAACAGCATACTTATGCTAAACTGAATTGTTTGAAATAGAAATGTTTTTGACAATTCTGTTTTTTGACATTGAAACTGTACTTACACTAAACTGTGTTTTGACATTTAACTGTGTGTAAACAAAATCTGTACTTCTACTAAACTGAATTAACTGAATTAGAACTGCTTGATTAAACTGAATAGCTTAAAATAGAATGTTTTTCACAATTAAACTGTATTTAAACTTAAACTGCATACTTATGCTAAACTGAATTGTTTGAAATAGAACTATTTTCATAAAAATTGATTTGGTGTCAAATAACCTACAAAGGTTGATATGCTATAAAACTTAAAAAACCAACCTAAGAATGTTCAGCTTTTGAATAAAAATGTTTTGCTTGTTATATGTTATTAGTTTATTTACTGCTAAATAAAAAAAAGCCACCAATCATTCAATAATCTTTTTCTAGGAGCTCAAACTCTCCACCCCCAGTTGAATGTGATACGGTGGTCAGGTTTTAAGTAGAGTACATCTTGTTTGAATTGTTTTCCTTTTAGACTGGCTATTGTACCAACTTTCCCATTTGGCCCTCTTCTTTGGGGTTGTTCTGACTGTCTTTATGATAGAAGTAATTTTTAAAGCATGTAGGTGAAAAAGTGTTCCCAAAAATTAGTAATGATTTTCTTTAGTTGGTGGCTTTCGGACATAACCCCTTTATCATCTGATGTAAACCTGATGCCCTATATTACCTGGAGGGTTGATATACCATAAAATCCAACAAACCACAAACTAGAGAGCATCTTGAGTTTTCAAAAAAAGAAAACCTAAAAAAAACAACTCCTTTTTACCTAAATCTGACCAAGTCAACCTTATTAGAATTCTCATCGCCATTTTGGTCTTCTCCTTAAAGAGTTCAGTGTTCGTAATACAAAAAATACATCTCTTTAGTAGAAACTGTAAAACAGTTATTGAGTATCTGAGGATGATTGCAGTGGATTTTAAATGCTTTCAGTTCTCGTCTTTGATAGGCCAATTTCCACAAGAAGCACCTGCTGCTGCTGCTGACTGGAAAGTCTATACAGAGGATTAACCAGAATGGCAACAAGAATTTTAACAGGTTATGGACAACTTATACCCTGACAATCCAACAAACCTTTTCACCAATATCTGGCCAAATATAATCAAATACTATCATAAAAACCCATATCCTAAACCCTAAAACCCACATTGAAGACAAAACTAACCTAACCTTTTTTGGCATTAAATGACCCACAGAGGTTGATATGCCATTAAACAAAACTCTGGGACCCAGAAAATTGGCTGTTTTCTTAACAGCCTTATTTCTCTGAATATTTTATCTTCTCTTTCCAAAACACGCACCTCAGATGGATTCATAATTATATCTGTTTATTTTTTCCTCTCCTTTTTTAAATTCTGTCTTCTCAAAAATGAGCCAGTCAGTATCTTTATGCCTACTTTGAGAATTCACAGTTTTAACTCTGGAGCTCTGGGGAGTGTGACATACTCCTTCATTGTCATTACTCCCTGGTCCATGTTGATCTGAAGTGATAGCACCTGCTTGAATCAAATAGATCTCTTTAAAAATTTGTTCTATTCAATAGGAATACTCAAAGCTATATAACTGTTTTAAAATTATTTGCATTAAGAATATTTATTTGAGGTTATAGTTCATTACTCAAGATTAATGTTAGTAGTTACTTGAAACCATCTAACTTTGTTAATATTATTTGTTTTAAGAATAGTTACTTGAAGGTATAATTATTTACTAAGGATTATTATTAGTTATTTGAAGCCATATAACTGGGCAAATTATTTGTATTTGATAGGAATACTTGAAACCATACAACTGTGTGCAAATTATTTGTTTTAGATTTGATATCTCATTATGGTGTGCAAAATAAAACCTTTTAAGGAACAACTAGGCATAAAATAATCTTAGACAGGTTGACATGCCAATAAATCATTCAACCAATATTAGAAGCACTATACATGTACTATATTGGCAATCTTTATCCAAATAGATGTGTGGATATTATTTGTGTAAAGAATAATTACTTGAAGCTATAATTGTTTACTAAGGATTATTATGATTGGTTACTTGAAACCATATGCACTAACAGATCTCTCTTATTAAATTAAAATAATTTACTTGAAATCATAAAATTTTCAATAAACTATTTGTATTAGATAGGAATACTTGAAATCCTACAACCAGTTTGGTTTCCTTGTTTAATGGCATTTCAACTTTTGTGGATTATTTAATGCCAGAGCCATTCTTGCATAAAAACAGTATTGGTACTATTTAACCCATAGGTGAGTGGTGTAAGGAGGTTCATATTTCTTTTCTTAAAAGTATTTGTCCAAAAGAGAACACAATATTGTGACTGGAATTCAAACTGTCAATGTCCTGGATGTTAATCACTATGGGACTCTCTCCTCATATAATTGTGTACAGATTATTTGTATTAGATAGGAATACTTGAAATCATATAACCAGGTGCAAATTATTTGTATTAGATAGGAATACTTGAAACTATATAACCATGTGCAAATTATTTGTATTAGATAGGAATACTTGAAATCATATAACCAGGTGCAAATTATTTGTATTAGATAGGAATACTTGAAATCATATAACCAGGTGCAAATTATTTGTATTAGATAGGAATACTTGAAATCATATAACCAGGTGCAAATTATTTGTATTAGATAGGAATACTTGAAATCATATAACCAGGTGCAAATTATTTGTATTAGATAGGAATACTTGAAATCATATAACTAGGTGCAAATTATTTGTATTAGATAGGAATACTTGAAATCATATAACCAGGTGCAAATTATTTGTATTAGATAGGAATACTTGAAATCATATAACCAGGTGCAAATTATTTGTATTAGATAGGAATACTTGAAATCATATAACCAGGTGCAAATTATTTGTATTAGATAGGAATACTTGAAATCATATAACCAGGTGCAAATTATTTGTATTAGATAGGAATACTTGAAATCATATAACCAGGTGCAAATTATTTGTATTAGATAGGAATACTTGAAATCATATAACCAGGTGCAAATTATTTGTATTAGATAGGAATACTTGAAATCATATAACCAGGTGCAAATTATTTGTATTAGATAGGAATACTTGAAATCATATAACCAGGTGCAAATTATTTGTATTAGATAGGAATACTTGAAATCATATAACCAGGTGCAAATTATTTGTATTAGATAGGAATACTTGAAATCATATAACCAGGTGCAAATTATTTGTATTAGATAGGAATACTTGAAATCATATAACCAGGTGCAAATTATTTGTATTAGATAGGAATACTTGAAATCATATAACCAGGTGCAAATTATTTGTATTAGATAGGAATACTTGAAATCATATAACCAGGTGCAAATTATTTGTATTAGATAGGAATACTTGAAATCATATAACCAGGTGCAAATTATTTGTATTAGATAGGAATACTTGAAATCATATAACCAGGTGCAAATTATTTGTATTAGATAGGAATACTTGAAATCATATAACCAGGTGCAAATTATTTGTATTAGATAGGAATACTTGAAATCATATAACCAGGTGCAAATTATTTGTATTAGATAGGAATACTTGAAATCATATAACCAGGTGCAAATTATTTGTATTAGATAGGAATACTTGAAATCATATAACCAGGTGCAAATTATTTGTATTAGATAGGAATACTTGAAATCATATAACCAGGTGCAAATTATTTGTATTAGATAGGAATACTTGAAATCATATAACCAGGTGCAAATTATTTGTATTAGATAGGAATACTTGAAATCATATAACCAGGTGCAAATTATTTGTATTAGATAGGAATACTTGAAATCATATAACCAGGTGCAAATTATTTGTATTAGATAGGAATACTTGAAATCATATAACCAGGTGCAAATTATTTGTATTAGATAGGAATACTTGAAATCATATAACCAGGTGCAAATTATTTGTATTAGATAGGAATACTTGAGATCATATAACCAGGAGCAAAAAAAATTACAAAAAATGTAAGTATAAATGTACAGTGAATGCAATTTTTTAACTTCCTGGCATAGAATAATCCTAGATCGGTTGATATGCCATTAAATTCAATCAAAACAAACCTTTAAGTCTCCTCTCATGTTGGAAAGATATTTCTTAAAACTCGTACTAAATCCAAAAAATGTTGAAAGACAAAAGACAACATATTTTGAAGGATCTTATTGAGAATTCAATCTGGCAATGCCTTTATTATGTGTTTTTCAAATGTAAGTGAGAAAATAATATGTTGGAGAAAAACAAATCACAGTCTGAACACGAGCAGTTGTAGGATTTTTAATGAATGAGATAGCCATTTGTGATCACTCCTCCATGTTTTTCCAATTATCTTTAATGTGGATACTGTAATAATTTGGCTTTATCAATACTTACAGAATCTCCAAGACTGATTTCACCATTCCTTATTTTATTTTCCTCAATTTGTGGTGAATATAAACTTTCTGTTGATTTCTCATCTTCACCATCAAATTCCCCGATTGAAGTTGTGTGGGATTCGATGCTGTCTTTGTCAGATGTCTGTAACTGATGATAGCCAGCCCGTGTGCCCTGCTTGACACGTGTTTTGGCCCTGGGTCTCCCGTTATTGTCTCCCTCAATGCTGGGAACACTCAGGGCTATTGGTGTGTATTCGTATTTTTCAAACGAAAAAGTGTGCGCTCGAGGAATCTCTGTTTCCCCTCCCGGTTTTTCGGTCTCGTACTTGCCGACATCTCTCACACTGTGAGGTCTGTAGTTCCTGTTACAGATGATTTTCAGGTCAGGGTAAGTGGCTGACCGTTTAGTTGAGGAACCCATCTGGTCATCTAGGCCGTCATCACTCATCTCTATCTCAGTGCTGTTGAGGTCGTCAAGTTCGTAGTCGATATCCGATTCCTGTTCGCACTTTTGCAGGGCAAACACCGAGTTTTTCTTCTTGCAAAAGACGATGATTGCTCCAGTGATACTGAAGGTGAAGAAAGCAAAAAGACTTGTGAGAACCAACACAGCCGTAAATGACAGTGTACGATGCTCTGCCTGACTGAGAGCACCTTGCACCAACTGTGGCTCGTTGGCTTCTAGAATGGTCGAAATGTTCGTCATATTAACCATCTTGAGTGTCTTGTTTAACATTAGTGATATATTCTCGGTTTACGAATGGCTCTTTGCTGTCTACTACTTTTTTAATGGTTTTATTTCAAGTTGTTTTGCGGTTGATTCTTTTCAATAGAACACTCAAGATTTATTATATCTTTCATATCATGCTTGAGGGTCGTTTAAGAAGAATAAGAAAAAATTTTCAACAGAGGTTTAGCAGTTTGCATGTTTTTTTTTTTCTTTTTAAATTGTTCTTCTATTTTGCGTAGAATTTTTGATATATGTGCACGTGAATCAAGTATAAAATGATTTGAAAAATGTTTTATGTGGTGGAACCATGCTTATTAAAAATGAATTAAAATGTTAAACATTTTCAAATTTTACTTCTTGTTATTTTATAACTTCTTTCTCTTTCAAGTAAGGAATTTTTAACCGACTTAAAATGTTCATATTTTTCAAGCAAATTTTGAAGGTACTTATTAGCAAATAACAAAAATAAAGATCGATTTTATATATATATATATATATATATATATATATATATGTATTTTTTTTTTTTTTTTTTTTGTTCAAGAGTAAAAATTAACAAATGATAATTTTAAAATTATTTTAAATTTATGAAAAATTTCATTTAAATATTTTTTTGTTTCTCTGGTTAAGATTACCTTTGTTTTTAAGGATGTAAAAAAAAAATTTCCCTGCAAATTTTAATCGATTTTTCATTCAATCTTTTATTATAGAACCAATTAGCTTATATTTTACAATTTGTTGTTCATATCCGATCAAAATATTTTTTTATTGATATTGAATTTATCAGTATTCGGTGATCAATTTTCTGGCTGAATTTATTGCACAATTCTCAGAAATTTAATTCCTCTTTGTCGTCATTGGTTTTTCCAATATTCGTAATGTAATAAACTCCAAACTTATTACAGCTGTCATAAAATTACCTTTGCCAATTCAAAATTGCATTATTTTTATCCATCACTTATTTCCTTCAAGCGAAGTCTGAGAATAAACTGGAGTACAAAAGAGTAACTCTTCCTTTCCTGTATTTTAAGCACTGAGCATTTGATATCACTCCTAGAAAAAAAATAACACAGCTCAAGCTTATTTTTCTTATTTACATCATTGAGAAATGATTTTTTTAAAAAAAAGATTTTTCCTTGTTTTGGGCAAAACTGCCCATTTCATTTCCATTGTTTCATGTTATTTCTATTGTTGATTTCAAATTCATGTCAGGACATTGTCTGTGTTTTATTCTTTCCTGGATTTTCATTAGTGGATATTTATCGTCCAAGGTCACCAACTTCTGCTTCCATAAAACTTCCTTATGCATTTCTCCTGAAAAAGAAAAAGAGAAAAAAATATAAAATCTTTTTCTTTGTTATTAACCATTTTGCAAGCAGATATTTTTTAATCCTTGTTGAGTAGCTGAATTATTTCCTGAAAATTTGCAAATGAGTGAATTATTAATTATATATATATATATATATAGTCATCCACAGACAGATCTGTTTCGTTCTATCAGAACTCATCAGTGTGGCTAGACATACCAGCTTCCCGTAGCTGAGATCGAAACTGGGTTGACTCAAACGCCAATCCAAGACTCTACCCCTCATCCACGAGGAACCGGCAGCAGCGAAGTAAATTTTAAACGGTTATGAATCACAGTTACTATTGTTTACATACATCCGCTTAACGGCTACTGAGAGCTCATTTCATATATGAAGAGCCTTGCATAAACGCTAATGACAATGCGATTACTTCATTCGCTAGAGAACTCAATCCTATGGGGGTAGGGGAGTATATATATATATATATATATATATATATATATATATACACCCCAAAAAAACATGATAATTAGATCAGCAATTGTGTCATTGTACAATAGCATTATGATATTTTGCAAAATAGCCTTCTCATAATCCTATATAACAGTGGGGTCTCTCAGCAATATTTCTATACATTTATATTGAATTGATCAATGAACAGTTACTAGAAAAATGCCTTACATTGAACTACTACGAAAATTATAGAAATGTTGCTCTGCTTGTTTACTGTTGGCAATAAAAAATTTTGCTTTGCTTGCAAAAACGTTAAAAAGTCATTTTTCTATGCTTAACTTGGCACAAGGGCAGAAGTATGGAGCACTCAGTAAGAATAGAACTTTGTAACAGTGATCTACTAGACTTACTTGATAAGTATTTCATTACAAGAAGGGCCACTGTATTTAATGGAGTGAATGTTAAAGGTCTATTTTTGTCGCATAATCAAAAGTTTGAATTGCAAGCACATACTTTATATACAAGTGAAATTTTATTTATATCAACAAAGTAATAAACAATCTGGTGGTGAGGCTCAAGTAATGCTGGAGTTTTGGGGAATGTGGAGGACTCCTTCATTGCTTTTGCTCCCATGTCCACTCTGACCTGGAGTGGTAGCACCTGATAGGGTCCTATCTATGAGCCAAATAGAACTGTTTAAAATTTAAACTGTGTTCAGACAAATGACTTGTGTTAAATTGACTTGTTAGAAATAGAACTGTTTGATTATTTAAGTGTGTGTAAACAAATGACTGATGTTCAATATAATTATTAGTGTTAAATAGCAATACTTGAAAAAAAATTTAACTGTGTGCAACCAAATGATTCATTGTAAATAGAATTATTCATATATAAGTGAAACCATCAGTGTGTAAAAAAAAAATGAGCTCAGACCCATTTGAAAATGTTATCTACAAAATGTTTTTAGAAATCATATATTTAATATATATGTATAAAGAGGAATAGGCATTAAATAACCTAAAATGGTTGATATGCCATAAAACCCATACCTACCAAATCCTATATATTTAATATATATGTATAAAGAGGATTTGGCATTAAATAACCTAAAATGGTTGATATGCCATAAAACCCATACCTACCAAATCCTATATATTTAATATATATGTATAAAGAGGATTTGGCATTGAATAACCTACAATGGTTGATATGCCATTAAACCCAACCAAACCAAATCATATATATTTAATATATGTGTATAAAGAGGATTTGGCATTAAATAACCTACAAGGGTTGATAAAACCCAACCAAACCAAATCATATATATTTAATATATATGTATGAAAAGCATTTGGCATTGAATAACCTACAATGGTTGATATGCCATAAAACCCAACCAAACAAAATCCTATATATTTAATATACATATATAAAGAGGAATAGGCATTAAATATCCTAAAATGGTTGATATGCCATTAAACCCAGCCAAACCAAATCTTATATATTTCGTATATATATATATATAAAGAGGAATAGGCATTAAATAACCTAAAATGGTTGATATGCCATAAAACCAAACCAAACCAACAAAATAAAACTCCATACAGTGGTCTACTTGTATGAGTCAATATTTGCATTTTGATCACAAGATGATACTCTCTATGTGGTGGAATTATGAGAGGGTAATTCTGTATACATTAATTCTGAATGGGTGAACCATTGATGCCAATCTGTACATAGCTGGAGTGGATGTATGCCATTGTGTGGCAACAACTACCCAGCATTGTTTAACATAATGTGAAGTCTTCTGCAGCAGGAAAATACAATACCTTATACTGCTCAAACAGCCCAGAATATCTACCTCAGATAATTACTTTTTCTAGTCCTTGGCTCACTCCAGTAATTTGAGGGAATTGAACTGATGCCTCACCTAGCATATAGTCTGGACCTAGCTACCTCAGATTATTACTTTTTTCTAGTCCTTGGCTCACTCCAGTAATTTGAGGGAATTGAACTGATGCCTCACCTAGCATATAGTCTGGACCTAGCTACCTCAGATTATTACTTTTTTCTAGTCCTTGGCTCACTCCAGTAATTTGAGGGAATTGAACTGATGCCTCACCTAGCATATAGTCTGGACCTAGCTACCTCAGATTATTACTTTTTTCTAGTCCTTGGCTCACTCCAGTAATTTGAGGGAATTGAACTGATGCCTCACCTAGCATATAGTCTGGACCTAGCTACCTCAGATTATTACTTTTTTCTAGTCCTTGGCTCACTCCAGTAATTTGAGGGAATTGAACTGATGCCTTACCTAGCATATAGTCTGGACCTAGCTACCTCAGATTATTACTTTTTTCTAGTCCTTGGCTCACTCCAGTAATTTGAGGGAATTGAACTGATGCCTCACCTAGCATATACTTTTTTTAGTCCTTGGCTCGCTCTCCGTATTGTGATGCCTCAGTAACCTTTGCCTCAAAGGACAAGAACTAGTATCAATTTAGGATCATGGACAGTCAAAAAGGAGGCTTCGGACTATGCAACATGATGACCTCTTTAAATGCTCTGCTGCTTTTGTTGTAATTTGAAGAGTAAAGCAAATAAATTACCAAAATATTGCAAAACTTCTGACTCACTCTTGTACAAGTGTAATTTTTCTTGTATCAACATAGTAACAGCTCCATATAGCGATCTCATTTTTTTCCCAAATGTCTGACTTGTGTCTTGATATTTTTATTAGTTTTCCTTTCATTTTATTTATTTATTTTCTTTCACATTTTCTGTCATTGCTAATACTTTTGTTGGTAGATAAAACAACATAAATGTGGCTCTGTCTGCAAAAGGGTTAAGTCAACTATAGGTTTGGTTTGGTTTCTTTGTTTAATGGAATATCAACCTTTGTAGGTTATTTAATGCCACAGCTATTCTCCTAGAAGAACAGTAGTGATACTATTTAACCCATAGGTGGGAGGATAAGGGGGTTCATGCCTTTCCCAAGGGTATTTGCCTGAAAGTGAACGTAATAGCGTGACTGGAGTACGAACTTGTGTCCTACAATTCCACAGACTGTCACTTTAACCATTACACCACGAGAACCCCCTGTAAACTATAGGTATTGGACATAAAGAATAAGCGTTTGATAAGATTCAAATTAATATCCCTTATTTTTAAAAACATGTCTAATGCTGCCTTACTAATTACGCCTGTTGTAACTCGTATATTCGAGTTAACAGAGAAGAAGAAAAAGAAGTTTGATAAGAAAATAGCTATTACTACTCAAGATACAGTGAACGGACAAACAGTACTTGACAGGTGGCATTCACAAATCTCGTTCTCCTTCTCTCGTCTGAGGGTTGACTATTCCTAGGAAACGGATGATTCTATTATCTTACCTTTAGGTAGTTAATGATAAAGCCACAAAAGCTGATTCTATCATTGAATTAAGTTTGATAAAAAAAATTATTTGCCCTGTCAACAGAATTTAGAATACACTAACTGTACCTCCTGCAGAGGAGTAATATCCTCCCCCAATAAAGCTGTGCTAGGTATAACACTAAACTGTATCTAATGGTGAGGCTCCAGTTCTGGAGATCTGGAGAGTGTAGAGTACTCCTTCATCAGCATTACTCCCAATTCCACTCTGAGCAGGACTGATAGTACTTGTTTGGGTCCCATCTATAGGTTAAACATATCTGTTTAAGAATTATTTGTATTTTCCATTTATCCATTGATCAATATACAGTATTTATACCTGAAATATTTTCTCTTACAAAATCAAACAGTTATTGTGGTGTCATTATTTGTTTATTATATGGTCGCTGCAGACTTGCTTTTGCTGGTAATCTTTTAATAGTATCACCTAACCCATCACATGGTCCTTTTCCATCAGAAGGTACAAAAAAGTGCCATTCTGCATCAGTTGCAAAGTCAGCTTTGTGGTTGCACAAATTGACAAAGTTTTTATCATTCTTCGGAAAAATATATCAGCTTTTTAATATCAAAATTAATCTTATTTTTCAGCATTTTTACAAGATTTTTCTGGAACAAATGGACAGCTACTGTATCATGTTTCAGACAATCAAATATGACAACAAGATTAATATGTTCCAGCTCTGTGTTCCTTCTGTCGTAACAGACAAACGGATGCAGTGTAGCGTGATCATTATTCCAGTGGAAACCTTGTGCAGCATCTTGCAAAATAAACAAATATTTTTCAGCAAAATCAGCAAAAACAATCATTTCTTTATCCTTCAAAGAACCTTTTTTTTTTTTTTTTTTCTTTTTTTTCAGAACAAAATTTTGACTGTTTTTTTTGGCAATGAAATCCTGCTTTTTTAAAGTTTAGAGGCCAGCAGGAAAGCATTTAGAGAATTCCTCCGAATTTTGTAGTACAGTTTGTAGAATGGTTCTATCAGTTAATAACCACTGTTTATGTATCAAATCATCAATAGAATTTGTGTCAAGAATTTCCGTTACGTATAAAATCAAATCTTCTATGAGATTGCTACAAGAAGAACAATCACCCTGGTAGCAGCTAGATGATGCTTTATTGGATGTAACGGCATCTATGCATTGATGGTAATCTATCAAATGATGTTTTTTTCTCCATTAGTCAGAGTACCAAAGCTGAGCCCCCACAATCATTAGTTTCATATTTTGATGTATTGTACAAATCCAAACACTGTATGTTCCAACTCCACCAGCTAAGACACGTTCTTTTGGTCTGAGCTCAACAAATTTAAATATTTAATTTTAATGTTTTGGTTCTTAGATTTAAATAACTCCTATGCTTCTTTCAAGTTGCAGAATAAAAGATATTTCTGTTCTTGAACTCTTTTACCATTCTTTATAATGGTTTTGTAGTCATTTTTTCTGGGAATTACTCTACTAACTTCTTCATTCTTATAGAAGTGTACAACTTTATCAATTGTCTTCTGTGGGAATCTAGATTTTCATGTATTTGGCAGAGCTAAGATTCCTTCTTCATTAACTAATTTTTTGGTTTGTATTGCCATGTACACTGCGGTACCAAATTATTTTTCTACAGTTTTCTGCTGGTTGGTCTTTGGTTGATAGTGAAGCAGTGTCAGACTCTGATTCTGTCAATTTCTTCTGGCATATTGTGCAAACCTTTTTACCAGGAATCAATTTACATCGTTTTGTTATATTAGACAGGTTTTGTCATATAACTCTTAATTGTTTTGTCATATTTTTTTAATGAATTTTAAAAGAGTCACAGTGTTATTTTTTTTCTTTTTTCAAGCATGCATTTTGATGATGCCCCCATTTTAATTCAACAAGTGAAGGCCCTTAATGTCTCAGCAAGGATTTATATAGTTTGAGATTATTTGGTCTGAAAAAAGAAATTAATAAAAAAAATCTTGTGTAAAATCTCTCATGTGTGTGTGTGTATATATATATATATATATATATATATATATATATGAAGAGAATAAGAGAGAGGGAGTGGGCAACGTTTCTCCACCTATCCAAAGTGTTATGATTCAGGGGCCACACTATTTGGTTACAGGAGATCCCAACAGCATTTTTTAAGCTGAGGGGGCGAGGCTAAAGCAACTTTTTTTATTTGCTAACTACTTATAGTTTATTAGTAATGTGCTACGATTTGGTATGAATGACCCCCTACCGAGAGAGATCTTGATATAAGGTCCCCCTCTACACCACTAGAACCCATTTTGCTTCTACAAATCTTTAGTGTTATATAGGGAGGGGTCATCAGTTGAAGGAGGGGAGCTAAATCACTGAGATACCCATTTTTAAAGAACAGATACTACTACTTGTTATTTCATAATAATAGTAACTATATAATATGACAGGACATAATATTTTCAAAAAGTGAAATCTCTTCCTTGGAATTGTATGTTTTATGGATAAAAATATGAATGCATGTGAGACATAGAAAATCATTCAAAAAGTTATATTTATTTTGAATCTAGAATTCTTATTAAAATGTATCATGACAATCATACCAAGATTGAATAAACTGCTGGAAAACAAAACTCTCAAAACAAATGTGACAACATGCAAAAAAAAAAAAAATGGAGGACATGTCAACTTTTGAAAATATTAATTCTGAAATGTCTCTCAATATTGAATTAGTAAATACTGATTCTCTTAAAGTTTTTTCAAAGTTTTACAATTAATCTCGAGTGAAATTGAAAACTTAAAGTAAATATTTTTCCTTTTTTTTTCCATATTTTAAATTTATTATATACAATGTATTTAAACTAAATATTGCTGATCTTTTTTCTTTAATGAAATTTATGTAAATTCAAATCATTATACAAATAAAATCCAAGTCCTTCAAGTAAAACAATAGATAAAAATGATGTATGATACGTCCAATCGAGATAGACATTATTTATGAGTTTTTAAGGGTATATTGGCTAGGAATGACGATATATTATTTAATAAAACTTTGTGCCATTAGTAAAAATATAAAGATTAAGATTCTCACAAATATTTCTCAAAAAGACTTAAATTTTCTTTGTGAAGAAATTTCACTCACTGATTATTTGACAAAAAGGAAAGCCATGTTTCACCAATACAACATTAATATAATAAAAAAATTGAGATTCAAAATGACCACAATTTTCTTGGTTGTTAGTGAAGAATCCAAACCATCAAGAAAAGCCAGCTACTTCTTTGAAATTCCAAATAATAAGTGACTGGGGGCAGACTTAGGGGTGACAATCCCTGGTAATAAAGTTTTTAACTGTGACTCAGTAAATATTTTATTTTTATGACCCAGTCAGTTGTATCTTGCCTAAATATAACTAATAATAAAATAATGGGTTTAGATGCCAAAAAAGACTTATCAATTTGTAGTAAAAACCTGTTAAACTTCTTTCAACTGTAAAAATATAAACCAAACTTAAAAAAAAAAAAAAAGAATAAAAATTCTGATTGAATATCAGCAAATTAAAAATATTTCTATACATTCATTTTAGCATATCACTTTTTCATATCAAATCTATTTGGTATATATAAAAGAAATTAATTAAAAAAAAAAAAATTAAAAAAGTATCATTGAGAATTTAATTTACTACTTTAAAGATCAACTAAATTATATTGATCACTGACAGTGACATACAATGTTGCATATTCTTTCAATGTTAATGTCCGATAAGATGTTAATATGATTTTAAATATTTATTTTCATTATATCACTTTTATTTATCATACAATTTGTTTGTTATATTAGAAAATCAAGACTAAAACCAAAAATGTCAGGTTTTTGGAAAAAAAACCTATTTGATCATCATTTTACCACAAATAATAAAAAAAGATCTGTTGATTTTATGACCATGGTACTTATGTAAATGTTATTCAGCATTAAAAGAGCTTTCTAAAGATATATAATTTAACCATTTTGTGAAATATCAAAATTTGGACATATAGTGGCAAATGCCCAAATATGCCATTTTGAATTGGGTCATTTTAGTAAAACAATCAGAGCAAAATTTCCAGTTTCCCCACCATGAATTTTTGTATATATGATAACATAAGACAGACAAATTATTTGGCTAATTTTTAAAAAAAAAGCAATAATGTTTTTTTAGAAAATGAAGGTCAAAGTTTAAGGTCAAGGTCAACTTGCCTTATTTGACTTCTAAGATAAAAAATACATATGGTACATTTTAGACCCATCCAAGTAATTTAAAATGATTTATAAATAAACTTTTTTGGTGCAAAAATACCAGAGATATTAAATTTTAAACTTTGTCAGTATCATCAAAAATTCATATTTTTGGTAAAAGTCAAAACATCATAACTTAAGAACCGCTCAACTTTTCAAGGTAAGACTGGTGATATTCAATTTGCATCTTGAAGATCTATAAGTGTAGCAAATTTGAAAAAACCATGTTGGTCAAAGTATTTTTGCCTAAAAAATTTGTTGATTTGACATGGAATCACTCATAGGAATACTTGATACCATATTACTGTGTGCAAACAAATTATTATTAAATAGAAATAGATAATGAAAACCATGCATGAATTACTGGTATTAAATACGAAGGCTTGAAACCTTATGTGTACAAATTATTTGTATTAGATTGGAATACTTGACATTATCCAAATTCTTGATATAATGAAGATATGAAAAATTAACTAAAATTCTTCACTTCTTAAGATAGAAGCATCTATATCATCAAGGATAGAGTTGTTACAATCATAAAACATGTTTCAGAAGTCATGTTCTTATTGATATTCACTTATATTTTTTTTTCTCTGAAAATTTTCAGATGATTTTTTTTTGCAACTCAATTGGGCCATCAAGAGATGGATTAATGCCTTTCCCAAGGGCATTAGTGTGAAGTGAAACCCAACCTCATTCTGGATTTGAACTTGGATTATCCAAGTCCATTATGTTATAATATGAAGGAAAGATATTTATCCGACTTCCACCAAGTCAGATTTTACATAAGGTCCATTAATAATTGTTGTACTCCCTACATAATGGACTCACCCTCCTCCATAAATAAATGTCAATGAGAGCGTCAGACAGAGTGCACCAATCAGCGTGACACAATCGTGTGAGATACCATTTGCATAGTGGATGGATAGTCACTACCACACTGGACTCTCAGCTTTCTATCAACTAACTACTGTTTAACCAGGTTCACTTGTATCTTGTTTCTGTTACTTGAATATATATGTTTTTCTATCAAACCTTTTGTGTTCCTTGTATCTTTCTTTGGTCAGCATCACAACAATAATAGTGGGAGGGGCAGGAGCCTTGTACAAATTGAGACTGTGGGGTCATCATAAAAAATACTCAATCCACTTGGCATTCTTCATTTTGTGGCACCTCAGGTACCAAGCAGGTATTGCCCGGGGGTGGAGAAGGCACCCTCCCGGAAACAGCAGTCAGCTTAATAACACTCACTTGGTGTGAATGACAGGGGCTGGAGGTGAGCCTGTGTAAGTTGACTAAACCTACTATATACTTACAGTGAGAAGAAAAGATGGATTCATGCCTTTCCCAAGGTTATTGGCATGAAGTGAAATGTAAAAAGCCTCATTTTGGATTTGAACTCTGATTGTCAAGTCCATTTCTTATGACAGTGTGTGCTTCCTGCTTTCATTCTTTGTCAATAATTTCTATAAAGTGATCCCTTGATATACAACAAACTGTATCAATTTTGAAAGCAAGTTGTTTAAATATATCAGTCATCTAATAATGAACATAGATTATTTTACTGTCTGCTGGTTGTTTTGAGATATTCTTTTGTGTTGTCCACCATTATCATGTTAATTAAGTCTTTTTGATTTTGAAACATTAATCCAATTAATTAACTACTTTAGACAAACCTACTCTATCTCATTTCTTTTTATTACTAGTTATCTCTTCTTCTTCTGATTCCATAGAAGTATAGATGACATGATAGTTACTGTCAAAGAAAATAAACTTGATGAGCCAACTTCAAAGCATGAATCCACCTCTTTTTCCCCAAGTAAAAAAGTAAGGCACATTGGGCTCTCTAGCCTTGTTAGAGCAACTGTAACACTACAGCACAGTGTCAGAAGTTGTAACACAACATAATACAAAATGACTTTATTGGTTGCTGGATATGAAAGTTTATTTGGGGTGGCACCATTAACAGTAGTCAGCAAAGAGAGAGAGAGAGAGAGAAAATTGGAAAAACATCAACTGATTTGATAGAGCCCATAAAGCGTGCGAGGCAAAAGAGACAGCCACAGACTCAGTCATTTCTTCTCTGCTGACCTGGCCACCTCCTGTGCATGCACATCACCATTAGGCCCCTCTTGTCTCCTGGTCTGCTGACTCTCTGTCTCCTCTGCTGCTCTTTCTCTGACTACGTCTGGCGTCTTTCAATCTCTTTCTTATATATGTTCTTCTAATTATTCCTTAACTAATACTAAAACTTTTAGTGACATTTCATTGCTAAATATCAGCTGAAATCTAATTGTTCATCTTAATATTTTGCTTACAGCTAATTCTCAAAAAAACTTGTCAATCTTAATATGACAGGAGTTGCCATGTTCCTGCAAAACAAGGTCTACACAAGCCTTTTATGAAAGGAAACTCTGCAACTTTGAACTCAAAGTCTAGCTGGAAAACAATTTATTACTGAAATAATCAACTAAAATCCTTAATTATTTTACACAACCAATCTAGGAGAAGGAAAATGATTAAGTTCAAAACCAGGAGTTAGAGTTCCTAAAACTTTCAGACTGGGTTAATCAATTTCTGAGTAACTTTTAATTGAATATATATGTATAAAAAATTCCTGTTGACTATTGGAACAATCAATGCATTTATCTAGAGTTGGGAATATCAAGTAAAAATGATGTTCTAAAGATTTAATTTTTGTTTTGCTTAATTTCAAAGAAATGTTCTTTTTTTATTATTTATTACAGGTAAGTCATTTTGACTGGGTTCAACATATCTTGGTGAGTAAAGTTTTCCTTTTAATATTTTTATCTCCTAATTAAATGAAATGTCTTCAAAAATATTGCTAACTTGTTGGTAATGCTCTTTTTATCAACAAAGATTCAGTTAGTGATAAGATAAAGAAATTATTCCCTGTTGTAGTAGTCCTTTCATTTTGTGTTTGAAATTGCTTTGGTCAGTGATTTTATTATAAAAATGCATTGGACAATGAATTTTACTTTGAAAATCTAATGGAAATGATTTTTAACTATAAAGATGCATTGCAAATGTTTTTCACTATAAAAATGCAATAGGAAATGATTCTGAGAACAAAAATGCATTGGAAATGATTTTTGCTATATGAATGTACTGAAAATGATTTTTTACTATAAAGATGCATTGCAAAATATTTTTTTTATAATAAAAAAGCATTGGAAATGATTTTTACTATAAAAATGCATTGGAAATGATTTTTACTATAAAAATGCATTGGAAATGATTTTTTACTATAAAAATGCATTGCAAAGGATTTTTTATTATAAAAATGCATCACAAAATGATTTTTTACCATGAAAATGCATTGGAAATGATTTTTACTATAAAAATCCATCGCAAAATGATTTTTTACTATAAAAATGCATTGGAAATGATTTTTACTATAAAAATGCATTGGAAATGATTTTTACATTAAAAATGCATTAGAAATCATTTTTACCATAAAAATGCATTTGAAATTATTTTTACTATAAAAATGCATTTGAAATGATTTTTGCTATAAAAATGCATTGAAAATGATTTTTACTCTAGAAATGCATTGGAAATACAGTAACAGTTCTATCATTTTGTGTATGAAAGTGTTTTGGTTGTTCTAATAACCTTAGTATCTTATGGTGATTCACTTTATTGATGTTGTATTTGAATAAGTATATAAACACTACTTTATAATTAACTAGCTGAAGTGCCTATCTACATGGGCTAAGAGATTAAGACTTAGATTTTAAGAAATTTTTCTTGCAATGATACCATTTTTCTATAAGTATATTTTATACTTTATGTGGTCTTGTTAGATATTTAATAGGTATAATATAGTAAATTTTAAGTCAAAGTTATTTCATCATTTTTTGTATTAGTATATTTAGCAACAGTTTTCTTAAAGGTCATGGATGATGTGATCAAAGAATACATCACTTAGATTCAGTAAAATGATATGATTAAAAGAAAAGACATAAACAGCTATAATCATATGACTGAGTGGACCTTATTGAATCACAAAATCAATGTGTATATATATATATATATATATACACACACCCATGAGTCAAGTGTAAGTTAACTGATGTAAACAACACTTATCAGCTCACCAGTAATAAGGAACTGTTTCATTGTTAAAACCAAATACAATGTATGTGTGTGTATGTGGAGGAGGTCCTGTAGACTCTTTGGGGGAGAATTAAAAGGCTACAGCCGACTGATGATACTGGTTTTTCTGTCGTAACTTTTTGTAGTGTAGTCAAATTTCATTCAAGGCTTTTTTTCCTTCTTTTTAATCTTTTAATTTTCATATAATTGATTGATTTAAATTGCATTGTAATTTTCTTTTAATTACGTCATTTTACTAAATTTGAGAGATTTATTCTTTGATCACATCATCCATGACCCCTGAGAAAACTGTGGTTGAACATAATAATTTATAAAGTTTTGTTGCTAATAAAATGCAGGTCCACTCTAACCCAGAATGGTAGTACCCATTAGCTGTCCCATCTATGAGTCAAATAAAATTTTTCAATCTTTTACTAGGGATTATTATTGATATTAAAAAGAATCATTCATGTTTAATAGCAATACTTGAAACTGTTTAACTATGTGCAAACAAATGATTACAGGCAACAGAGTATTTAAAAAATATAATGGCACATTAAAAGTAGTTATGATAATCAAACATGAACTAAATTTTAGCATCAAATAACCCATAAGAAGTTGATATGCCTTTAAATAAATGAACCAAACCAAATTACTCTGTGCCAGTCTGACTCCGCAAGGGTTATGCAGATTTTCTTCTATTTTACTAATAATGAAAAAATTCATGTCATTAATTGATTAATTTAGATTGCATTAAAATTGGGATGATTTTAATGTCAGTTTTCTCTTCCACCAAAACTGGATCCAGAGATTAAACTTAGATTGCATTGAAATTTGGATGATTGTAGCATCAATGAATGTGTGTCACTTGAAGGAATTGATTGGAAATAAACTTGGATTGACCAAAGATTGGAAGAGGAAACTTTTCATTTTTCTTTTATCTCCTCGATCAAAGGTGAATGTATCAGAAGAAAGAGACGACAATGTTAGGGTTTCATATTAAATGCTCATTACTTCTATAAAACTCTTTGGTTTGTACAAAGTTACTCGGAGGAGCCAAAAGTTTTGCTATATTTTGGTATCTGCTAGTTTTTGGCATGTATATCATGTGACCAAAGCTGCTGGTGCATTGTTTCACTACATGTATGATTTGAAAGTTTCTCAGAAGAGCATTCGACATAACATTGAGGATTTATGCTTTACAAGTTCAAACTTGGCGATAATGCTGCTGAAGTAAGCAAAAACATTTGTTGTACAAAAGTTGATTCAGTTGATCACAGTACAGTAACCAGATGGGTCAAGAAATTTCCTTGGGTTGAAGAATCTTGACAATCTGGCTGAAATTTTTTAGTTGAGTTATTATCTATATTATCTAGACAATTTAAACTATTATGTTATTATTTACATTATTTAGACAATGTGGACTATTATCCTCATCTTGGTTTTTATTATTTACATTATTTAGACAATATGGACTATTATCCTCATCTTGGTTGTTAATATTTACATTATTTAGACAATAGACTATTATCCTCATCTTGGTTATTAGACTTACAAATTTTGGCTGCTGTACTCTTTGACCTTTAACAAGACCACCTGACAAGGCCAGTTACAGTGTAAATAAACACTTACAGAAAAATTGCAACATTCTTCTGTACAATTTTACCCTGGACTGTGTCGAGATCCAGGTGTTGATCCCTAGTATTGTGAAAAAAAAATTCTTTTGAATTTTATTATCTCAAGTGGAACATCATAATATCAAAATGAATGTTATTAGGTATTATTTATTACCAAACTCTACAGCATTGATACTCTGTAACCAAAAATATGAATATGCCATCATCATCATCCTCAAATCATGCTGATAGCATCGATTCCCTTGACTCTTTCTCTGTTTGTCAGTCTCTTTTGTCCATTGCCCTTGGTAGGTCTCCTTGACAGCATTGATATATGTAAGGTTTTGCTCTTCAGACAACATTAGTGCATCTATTCATAGGCGTTCATTGGAGACCATCACTCACAAGTGAATTCTTTCTTCTCCAGATTGTCTCATTCATCTTACTTTTATGGTTTGTGTGATAGAAGGCAGGTGGCCATTCAGCTGCTGTTTTATGGATTGTTGCTTCCAGGATTTTTTCAAAGCAGCAGTAGTGTAGTTACCATCTAGCTTTTTTTCATTCATTTCATTAGAGTGCAGCTATACACTAGTACTAACACAGCCACTGCTTGGAAGAAATCATGTTGAATATGTAGAAGTACAAAAATAAGTACACCTCTTACATATATTTACGGAACTAGCCCTCAATGCTAGATGCAGTTTAGTGTCATATGCAGGACACAGATAAGTTGGTTAATAGACAACAGAGTGTCCATCATACAGTTTTTTTTTCTGAGTCTAAATGAAGAAAGATAAAACTCTTTTAATAAACTATAATAATTGTTCTGATTGAAATATGTTGGACAATAAAAAGTGTCAAATAAATTTAGTTTGCAATTGGCAATTTTGGAGGTGCCTTTCAACTGGTCATTACCTAATTCAACAGACTGTCACTGATTGGCCTTTAAGTGCTTATCACCACATTAAGCACAGCTTGGAAAACACAGGCCTCGTTAACTTGCTTCCTTCTCATGAGAAATTTTCATTAATCACAGACTAACTGAGGATAAAGAGATTAAAAGGAACCAATGTATAGGATAACATCAAATAAAAGTTTAGTATTTTTTTTCAAGGGCTGTCAAGTGCAGCCGAGAATCAAGAGGGATGAACAGGGTTAGAGTTGGAAATTTTTATTAGTTTGATTGGCTTTTATGGCATGTCAACCAGTGCAGGTTATTTAATGCAAAATCCTCTTTATATATATATATATATATATATATATATATATATATATATATATGATTTATTAACACATTTTGTTGATAATGTTTTTAAATGAGCCTGAGCTCATTTTTTACGTGCAATTAAATGGTTCCAAGTATTTCTATGTATCACTAACAATTCAATTAAACATCAGTCATTTGTTTACAAATAATTAAATGATCAAATAGTTCTATTTCTAACAATTCAATTTAGCATAAGTCAACAAAGTTAAATGGTTCCAAGTATTTCTATGTATCACTAACAAATCAATTTAACATCAGCCATTTGTTTTTTCTTAGTTTAAATAGTCAAACAGTTCTATTTGACCCCTAGATAGGATCCTATCAGGTGCTACTACTCTGGGTCAGTGTGGATCTTGGGAGCGATGGCAATGAAAGGGTGCACTCTATATTTGCCAAATCTCTCGCATTACTGGTGCTTCACCATGTTTAGTGTCATATCCAGGAAACTCGTTGGGGGAGGACTTTTTCCTTCTGCAGAGATGAAGTCAGTGTATTCTACAGCACCAGCTGACTGGGCTACATCTTTATTGATTCCAGATTTCAAAGGATTGACAATCTACCTTCCTTGACCTTCAAGGCTTGGATTAGAGTATAGTGTTTGTCTTGTCACATTGCAAGTGAGTGGTCATGGAGTGCAGCAGCCCCCCCACCAAACTGGGGTAGGCAGATACAAGAGAAGGAGGAAGTGAACAACACTCAGAAAACAGTCTGCCTGCCTTATGTGAAGGGGTTATCAGAGAAAATACAAAGGATCTGCGGTCCATATAACATCAGGACAACCTTCAAAAGCTTGACGATACTTTGCCAATATCTCTCCTGAGTAAGACCCCCCCATAGTGGAGAACATGACTAAAGACTGTGTGTACACTATCCCGTGCAGCTACAGGAGGAAATATAAAGGAGAAACAAGCCGCCCCCTTAAGGTGAGGCTTCAAGAACACCAGAAGACTGTATCACGTGGGGAAGTGGAAAAATCAGGCGTGGCTGACCACATATGGAGAGAGAAGGGAGATCACCACCCTCTGTGGGACCAGGTTGAGATCATAGACAAGGAACACCATTGGAAAATTTGTAAACTTAAAGAATCAGCACATATGCTAGGCCACAAAAATCTCTTAAGTCAACCAAGCATAGAAATTGATACAATATGGGAACAGTAATAAGGAGTGCCAAAGAAAAGCAATAATAACAACAAAGTTGCAATATGAGCTCTGGTAAAAAGCAAAAACAAAAACAAAAAACAACATGTAATGATAACAGCAAAATAGCAATATGAGCTCTGGTAAAAAACAAAAACAAAAACAAAAATTTAAAAAAAAATGTAATGATAACAGCAAAATTGCAATGTGAGCACTGGTAAAAAATAGTTGCTGAAGACACATGGTACAGTGGATAAAGGTGTTTGGTTATATACCCAAAGAGAGTGAGTTCAATACCTGGTGAGGGCAGTGGAGAACTTTCAGAGGGGGAATTAACAGGAGATAACTGATAACTGACATCCATTAAACATGGCTCATGGAACTAGAACAGTCTACCCCTGTAAGTGAAATAAAGGGTTAAGTTCAACATTCCAACCACTAGAAGAAGGCCAGAGCATACAACAGCTGAAACGTTGTGATAAACATGGCAACAAAGATGAGGACAACAGTTCGAAATATGTAAATAATGTAAATAGATAAGTTATAAAAAGAAGAACCATTCTAAGGTTGAAGAGCTGGTTCCTGTTAGAAATAAAATTCTACCCAGAACATTGTGTCTGTTATCTGTTTCTACATACTTCTATGGTAGAAATTGAATGGAGGGAATAAAGTGTCTCTTTGTTTTCCCTCCTCCATAAGATGATCAGCCATCACCAACATAGCAGTCATCACTGACTATATGTAACGTTATCTCACTGGCACAGCACCATTCTTGAATATCAATAGGTGTTACATTTCTCAAAGTTTAATTTGGACCCTTTTGTTTCAAATACAAAAAGTTTATTAGCTGACTGTAACATTTTGTAGCAGTCGCCATCAAAACAAGAGGGAAAGATAGAAATGCTAAAAGTTTTATTCATGGTAGATGAATGATCAAAACATCGACCTCACTTTCTTCTCCCCGAATGAGTCCTTCACCTTTACTGTCGTTTCTGTACCCGAATCTCTGACCTCTTTCTCTCAATTAAACTCACTGAATTTCTTTTTATATCTTTTTTTAATATTTCTCTTATTTACTGCTTATGTAATTACTAAAAACTTTCCATAAACACGACATCGCTAAGCCAGCCGACAGAACATTTATCTTTTTAATTTCCGGCCTACAACCCTGATTTCAAAAGAAAACCCTGTTTTGACAGGAGCTGACGTCTGGTCGTGGTATGTGCATGTGTACATTCTTTTCAGTGCGACCTACACTTCAACTCAAAGATTTTAGCCAACCCGCAATTTATCACCACAATAATATAATTAATTACCATTCTTAATTATGTTACATATATTACAGTTTCCCCCTATGGGGTTCTTGACTTTGGACAAGCCATCAGAAATGAATGGAGCTTTTTTGGCCTTGTCTATACGTACATGTATCAGGTGACATCAAATACAAGTTTAATATTTTGATTTTGCCAGAGACAGTGTATACAGCATATCAACTACAATAAATGCAACCTAGAATCAAGAAGATATACTGGATCAGTCAGACCTTCCCTGGCCTTTCTGTTGTCCAGTCGGCTGGGGCTGTAGAACACACCGACTGCTTCTCTGCAGAGGGGTAAGACCCCCCCCGCCCCAAGGAGTGTCCTGGATATGACACTAAACAATCTGATGGTGAGGTTCCAGCAGTGCTGGAGCTTTGGGGACTGTGGATTACCTCTTCATTGCCATCGCTCCCAGGTCCACTCTGGCTCAGTGTGGTAGCACCTGATAGAGTCCTATTTATGCATACTTATGCTAAACTAAATTGTTTGATTAAACTGAATAGCTTGAAATAGAAATGTTTTTGACAACTAAATCGTACTTACATTTAAACTGTGTGCTTTTACTAAACTGAATTATTTGAAATAGAACTGTTTTTCGACTAAACTGAATTATTTAACATAGAACATTTTTGACAATTAACTGTGTGTAAACAAAATCTGTACTCATACTAAATTGAATTAACTGAATTAGAACTGCTTGACTAAACTGAATAGCTCGAAATAGAGATGTTTTTCACATTTAAACTTTACTTACATTTAAACTGTGTACTTATGCTAAACTGAATTGTTTGAAATTGAACTGTTTTTGACATTGAAACTGTACTTACACTAAACTGAATTATTATATATAACTACTTGAATAGTTTGAAATAGAAATGCTTTTGACAATTAAACCATGTACTCATGCTAAGCTTAATTGTTTGAAATAGAACTGATTGTTTACATAAAAATGGATTTGGTGTTAAATAACCTACAAAGGTTGATATGCCATAAAATCCAACCAATCAACCTGGCCTTTCAGGCATAGATATAGGTATAGTATCTGTTTATCTTGTTACATTCTAAGTGAGCAGCTGCAGGGTGCAAATAGATTCTAATTGAAAAAAGCTAGTAGACTGAAGTATAAAACAACTAGACTTGGATCCATAAATCTGGAGTATGATACAGTCATTAGCTGCATTTTGATCTTAATTAAGGGAAAAATATTAGGTTTAGTGCATTGACGAGGGAGGAGATATGGTACAAAATAAGTACTTATTTTAAATGGTTGTATTTTTGTTTGTTTGCTTTGTAAATAGTTGGTTGGTTTTTATGGCATATCAACCATTGTAGGTTATTTAATGCCAAATCCATTTTTATGACAATAGTTCTATTTCAAACAATTCAGTTTAGCATAAGTACACAGTTTAAATGTAAGTACAGTTTAATTGTGCAAAACATTTCTATTTCAAGCTATTCAGTTTAGTCAAGTAGTTCTAATTCAACTAAGTATAAGTACAGATTTTGTTTACTCACAGTTAAATGTCAAAACAGTTCTATATTAAACAAATCAGTTTAGTGTAAGTAGAGTTTCAATGTCAAAAAACAGTTCCATTTCAAATAATTCAGTTTAGCATAAGCACGCAGTTTAAATGTAAGTACGGTTTAATTGTCAAATTCTTACCCCTCTACAGAGATGCAGTTGGTGTATTCTACAGCCCCAGCCAACTGGGCAATGCTTAGTAAATGAAAACTAAACATTAAAAGATAAAAGAATATCTTCATGAAAATTGATTATAATTTAGAAAGGACTAAGTCACTCTATCCTGACTGCATTTTCCTATGTTCCTTTCTGCTTAAACAAGAGGAACAACCACAGTGTATATAGCATATCAAACACTCTACACTATTAGACATTTTCTCATAGAATGTGGAAATTTAGATCTCATTAGACAAAGTTTTTTAACACAAATGATATGAAGGACTTATTTGAAAATTTTAACATGGATGACATTTTGTCCTTGTTGAGAGAAATAAAATTCTACCAAAAATTATAAACAAATATCTTTATTACCATCCAAAGTAATTATTCAAAAACTGTCTCAGAAGATTTTTACATATAAAATATTAAAATAGATAAACTTTTAAACTACACAAAAATATAAATGTAGACATACAATGTGCCTGATTCCCTAATCTTCAGGCATAAAATGCCCCCACCACTTAATGCCATTAAAATCAATCAATCAGCCATTAATAATAATTTACTTTATTTTCTTGAAAATTAGGACTAATGTAATATAGTGAATGGTTGCATAGGGTGTGATTAATAGATAAGTCATAAAAAAAAGCCTGCAGTCACAAGAGAGACAAGTTGACAAAGTTCAACATCTCATTCAGTGGACAAAGTACAGATAGATATGCTTTATCTAGCACCCAAGACTTAATACAGCAATTGATAAAAAGTTCCCCAAATCACCAGCCTACATCAGCCATCTAAGTGGTCATCGAGTTGGCCAGGCAATGCTGCCCACACAATGGTCCCCAACTTTATAATAAAAAAATATTTGTGGCAATTCTGTGTCTTCCCTTAGACTGGAAGATTTCTTTTTTGGATTTTTACTCTTGCTCAGGTTTGTTTTCCTATTCATTCCCCTCTCCAGTTTTTGATTAACATTATTGTAATTAAAGGCTTATGTCTGTATCTTTTTTGTTTACATCGTTAAAATATATTTTGCTAAGTAGTTTTGGTTAAATAAAAGTTTTGAATAGAACTGTTTTGCTGATTGGCCCAACTAAGCATAAACCATTTCCTAGATGGTGAGGACATTCTTGATGAAGAATTATTTTTTACAGAACTTTCTAGCTCTTTAATCAATTCCATGTGTTGTTTTATCGATCATTTCACATTATTTGATAAGTGGTTGGTTGGTTGTTTAGGTTTCATGGCATATCAACCTTTGTAGGTTATCTAATGCCAAATCTATTTTTATGAAAATAGTTTTAGCATGAGCACACAGTTTAATTTTCAAAAACATTTCTATTTCAAGTTATTCAGTTTATTCAAACAGAGCTAATTCAGTTTAGTATAAGTACATATTTTGTTTACACACAGTTAAATGTCAAAACTGTTCTATATAAAACAATTCAGTTTTGTGTAAGTAGAGTTTCAATGTCAAGTACACAGTTTAAATGTAAGTACAGTTTAACTGTGAAAAACATTTCTATTTCTAGGTATTCAGTTATGTCAAACAGTTCTAATTCAAACAATTCAGTTGAGCATAAGTATGCAGTTCTATTTAACCCATAGATAGGGCCCTATCAGGTGCTACCACTCCAGACCAGAGTGGACCTGGGAGCGATGGCAATGAAGCGGTGCTTCGCATTCCCCAATGTTCCAGCATCACTGGAGCCTCACCATCAGATTGTTTAGTGTCATATCCAGGACACTCCATGTGGGGGTCTTACCCCTCTGCAGAGTTGTAGTCGGTGTATTCTATAGCCCCAGCTGACTGGGCAATTATTTGATAAGTGACTTGTGCACAGTTTATTGGTGCTTGTGGTGTAATGGTCATCATCAAAGGAAATGGACATGGTGACTTGAGTTCAAAACCTGGATGAGGCTGTTTACATATCACATAACACTAATACCCTTAGGATAGGTATGCATCCAACTATTCTCTCTTTAGTTATGTATTAATAGTCAGACAGACTACGCTCTTTTAATCTTGTTATGTCAACCAGTGTAACACCACAGCCCCAAATAGACAATGGGTGTAGCATTATCCCTTAGGTTTCAGTCAGACCCTGTGGTAACCTCATCATGATAAAAAGAGACAGACACAAAACTGTTGGTTTGCTTGATGCAAAAGTTTATTTGCTACTCCCTCTTCCTAGTAGTTGCCAAAAAGAGAGAGACAGAGTAGGAAATGCATCAACCAATTTAGATAGACAAAGAGAACAAGAAGTCCGAGGTGAAAGGTACAGTAACAGTCTTAGTCATTTCTTCTCCATTGACCTGACTGACACTTCCTTCAGGGCCTTGTCTCTTGCCTGTAGCCTCTTGCTTCTTCTGCTAGTCTCTCTCAGACTGCCTCTACAGCCTTGATTCCTTTTATTATATATGTTCTTCTAACTATTCCTTAATTAATGCTTTTATCACATGTCATCCTTAAAACTTTTAGTGACACATTTACGCAAAATAAGGTTTATTTGTCTTGACCTTTACAAATTGAAAAGCCTCAACTTTGAACTTCAAGTTTAGATAGAAAACAATTTATTACTAAAATAATTAACTAAAATCCCTAATTATTTCCCACCAGTCTAGGAGAAAAAACTCTAAATTCAAACTAAAAAGAGGCTCTCTTCTCATTAGTCAAACTACTCCTCCACTTATCTTCCTTTCATTGTTCTTGCTTATTTTTTTTCTCCCTGTTTTTATTGGAGATGCCAATTTTTTTTTTAGATGCCAAATATTTTTTTTTCTATCCATTTGTTCTACTTTGTTGTATGTGACTCCATTTCTATTGCTATTTTGACATTGATGTTTGAAAAAAAATATTGTCAGTGTATTGGAGTCTGACACACAAAATCATAATGATATTCTTCTCTAATCAATTGGAAATTGTAGCAGACGTGTACACTGCAGCTTAAAAATATTGGCCAGATGTCTATGAATAAAAGTTGTTCAATGTTTGAAGAAAATCAATGTGGCTCTGTTTTTATTATGAAATATTTGTTTTAAAGCCAGCTTACCTTATTGTTTAAGTCATCTGTATTTTCAGGGTTGCCTATTTTTATGTAATGCTTAACATGTTAGTTTTGAAGAACAATTAGTTCTGATTAAGGAATTTTATCTTTACTCAGTGTCCCAGACTTGTGTCGAATCTTAACTACCTTTAATTGCTTTTGAGACACCTTCGGTGGTGTAATGGTTTATAAGATTGGTCAACAGCCTATTACCAGTGAGTTTGATTCTCACTGGGTACATCAGAGGTTTGGCCTAGGCCTAAAACTAAACTTCGTAAATAACTATACATGGTTTTGTGCTACCTCTCATATTGTGATAATTAGTGAACTTGGCTACTAGTGAGTTTGATTTTCACTGGGTGGTCTATAGTTCTGGCATTGTGCTACAACCAAACTAAGCTTTATTAATAAGCATATGATTGGAGGGTGCCTCTATCAGTGTAAGGATTAGTGAACTCATCTAGCATGCCATTACTAATGAGCTTGATTCTCACTGGGTGTCCTAATAATTCTGGTATTATGCCACAACAAAACTAAGTTAAATAGATAACAGTTCTTTTGTCTTTGTAAACATTCAGGACTTACTTTTCTATTCTGCAAGACAGGAAACAAAATGTCTTCTGCTTCTCTTTTCTTCCACTTTTATGCCATTTGTCTGTTGGAGAATTTTGTTTGTTTGTCTGAAAAAAAAAACAAAAAAAAAAATAATATAAACAAGTAAAATTGAACAGTGGAATGATTACTGTATTTATATAAGAAATTTTATACAAATAAAAGTCAAGAAGACATATTTGAAGTTGGTGGATGGATTATTTAGGGTACAGCAAAAAATACCTCCTATATTTTAAACTGTCATCTATGTGGGGCAAGTGAATTTAGGTAAGTAGCAATGGTGGCTCCATCTGGTGCACATTGTGCATTTGCTGTTGAAGTGTTTTTTTAAGACAGGTGAATCTGTAATTGCTATACAGAGAGCTTTTTGTGCTCATTTCGTGTTATGGCAAAAAGATGCTTTTCTGGATAGAATCTTTAACCCATAGTAGTACCGATTTTCTAAATTAAAATCAACTTTTCTGCATATACAGATGGTGTGTATTTTTCATGGAAGAACCTTGATATATTGATCTCTTAATGTAATACTCAAATCCAGGGTTTTACACATGAAATTAAAACTACAGATGCTCTTCTCTTATTTGTTCATTTCTTTTTGTTTTGTTTTAATGGGATATTTTTCTTCATGGATTATCATTCATTTCTTTGATGCTAAGACAAACATATATAAAGTTGAGGAATCTTTGCTGTAATTTAAATGGCCATTGCCCAGTCGACTGAGTCTATAGAATACACCGACTACATCTTTGAAGAAGGGTAAGATCCCCTTCCCCAAAAAATGAGTGTCTTGATATGACATTAAACAATCTGATGATGAAGCTCCAGTAATGCTGTAGCTTTGGGGAATATTGAGTACTCCTTTATTGCCATTACTCCCAGGTTCACTTTAACCCGCAGTGGTAGCACCTGATAGGGTCCTATCTAAGAGTCAAATACAACTGTTTAAAATTTTAACTGAGTGCAAACAAATGACTCATGTTAAACTGAATTGTTTGACATAGAACTGTTTGATCATTTAACTATGAATAAACAAATGACTCATGTTTAATTGAATTGTCTGTGATACATTGCAATACTTGGAACCATTTAACTTTGTTGACTTATGCTGAATTGAATTGTTAGAAATTGAACTGTTTGATCATTTAACTGTGTGTATCTAAAAAAATGGAAATCTTTATAACATTAACAAAATACAGTACTTGTCTGCAGCATGAATAAGGTACCCACTGCTAGAGGTGACTACTTAGTCAGCATATTTCATTTATTTGTTCTCCGTCCCACAACCGGACAAGTATGGCATAAGGCCTTTTTTTTAAAGTGGGTCTGGACGCAGGGCCACAGCCCACACGCACCTGGTAAAGTCCAAAAATACCTTCGGCCTCGTCAGCACTCTCCTAACGGGGGTGCCCCGAGGCTAGGAAACAAAACAGCATATTTCACCTCCTTTACAATAGTGTCCAACATATTTATAAGGAATGGGACATACCCATTAATGTTCATAGGTTGGGTATATAAGAATATTAAGAATGGGACGTACCCATTAATGTTCATAGGTTGGGTATATAAGAATATTAGGAATGGGATATACCCGTTAATGTTCAGAGGTTGGGTATATAAGAATATTAGGAATGGGATGTACCCATTAATGTTCATAGTTAGGGTATATAACAATATGAGGAATGGAACATACCCATTAATGTTTACAGGTAGGGTATATAAGAATATGAGGAATGGGACATACCCATTAATGTTCATAGGTTGGGTATATAACACATACCAAAATTAAAGAGTCCAGTCTACTTTGCTATTTACCCATAGTTGGTGGGAGAATATTTGGATGTATTCCTTTCCTTAGTATATCAGCACTACATGAAATTCAAATAGCTTTGTCCAGGATTTGAACTCAGGTCACCTTATCCATCTCTTATGATTATAACCATTACACCGCAAGTGCCTCCTTAAAAATCTTGGATATATGAAGGATTTTTATCTTGGTAATTGTGGTTATTGAACAGGTTTCTTAGGGTTGTATGCTTTTTTATTTGATCTATCCATGTGAGAGTCTTTCGATGTCATCAATTGGTCCATTTCTCTTTTCTTTGTGATGACAAAGGATTTAATGAAAGCACACGACTCTACTCTGCCTCATTACTTTTCGTTTTATCTTTTATGATCATTTGAGATTATCAAATCATGAATTAATGCAATCACTGATTTCCCCATCTTTATACTGAATAGCTGTCCTTTAATGTAATAGCTTTTCTCCTCTGGTTTTCAATTTTAAAATGTGCATTCTAAAGGTCATTATAAAGAATGTTCTTAAAGGACACCATAGGTGAGTGTAAGTGTATTAATATATGAGAGCTCATAGCAAGTATAAAACAAAGATCAAAAAAAGTAATTGTTATTATATCAAAATAATGAGAGAGAGAGAGAGAGAGAGAGAGAGAGAGAGATATGAAGCAATTTTATTTTAAAATATGATAAAGTATATATTTACTTAACACCTCTGCCATGAGCAGGATGTGATACAAGGTCACTAAACCTTAAAAACACAAAATGGTGGTGAAATTTTATGTTTTAGCATATCAACCGTTATAGGTTATTTAATGCCAAATCTGGTTTATACATATACATTAAATATATGATTTATAAACATTTTGTTGATAACATTTTTAAACGAGCCTGAGCTCATTTTTTTGCACACAGTTAAATGGTTTCAAGTATTGCTATTTAACAGTAACAATTTAACATCATTCATTTGTTTGCACACAGTTAAATAAATATACATGATATATAAGAAATTAGTTTGTCTGTAATTTCATTTTTAAATGAGTTAGAACTAATTTGTGTGTACATTAGTATTGCTATTGTTTCTATGCAGTTAAATAGTTTCAATTATTGCTATCTAAAATTCTGTTCAATATTAATTCTTTCTTACCTGACAGTGAAGTGGTTACAAGTATTGCTATTTAACACTAATTATTCTATTCAACATTACTCATTCATTTGCACACGGTCAAATGGTTCCAAGTATTGCTATCTGTCACTACCAATTCAATTAAACATCAGTCTTTTATTTGCACACAGTTAAATGTTCAAACAGTTCAGTTTATCATAAGTCATTTGCTTGCATTCAGTTTAAATGTCAAACAGTTCTATTTTACTCATAGATTGGACTTGATCAGGTGCTACCACTCCAAGCCAGAGTGGACCTGAGATCAGTGGCAGTGAGGTGTACTCCACATTCCCCAAAACTCCAGCATTACTGGAGCTTCACCATCAGATTGTTTAGTGTCATATCCAGGACACTCATTGGGGAAAGGGTTTACCCCTCTGGAGAGATGCAGTCACCTTCATCCAACTGGTCTACAAAATGAAAAAGGAACTTTAAATAATAGTAAAATTATCTGATGACGTATTTGATTTCACCCTAAAGGGACAGCAATGTTCAAGTAATTTTGGAATGATGTATTTATAAAATTTTAAAAACTTTGTTGCTCTGCATTTTCTTGTTTCCGTTCAAGAGGAGGGAGTTGCTGTGGCATAGAGGCTAATGTGGTGGATTTCAACCTCATAGTTGAATATTTGTTACTTGATTGGTGAAATTCATTATTGATATATCGAGTAGAATTTGAATATGTATTGACTGTTAAACAATGTAAAAAAATACTATTGAGACATTTATTTGAATGATAGATGGTGATATCAGGATCGCATGAAAGCTCAGCTCTCATTGGATGCAAGTAATCACATGATCCCAGAAACTTAGAAGTTAGAAAGTTATCATCAATTAGTTTTGAGATCTTGACTAGCACACATATGTAAGAATTGGTGTTTCTATTTTTTCATCCATGGAACTGATCCCCCAAATATCGTCAGTTTATATGAAGTGAATAAAGTAAGGTGTATAAACTAAAATGTTTATTTCTCTGGGGCAGAAATATTTTTGTATTTAAGCAGTGTTGGGCTCACAATAAGTGAGAGAGAGAAAGAGAGAGCAGTTGTGCATTGAACACAATGTTCTCAGTAACTAAACCTTCAAAACATAGAATGAAAAAGAAATTTTATATGCAAGAGTTATTCAATAAATGAGGTGAATTTTGCCTAAGGAGTTGGTAATTAGAAGTACTGTTTACAGTTGGAGCTTTTTTAATGGGAATCAATAATGATGGAACCTTTCATGTCTCAGAACACTGTCAGCATGACCTTCTTTACCTACCACTGCACCTGGAAGCTTATTTTTTCTTGACAGTTGATGTTTTTCAACTCGGGCTTGTGGTGGCAAACCTCTTTTTTGCCTGTTTATAAATATTTCTTTTGCTAAAATATGCTTCTCTCGGCACATGAAACATTCTTCTGTAAATCTCACATGGTTTGCACTTCTCATTACTCTATCATGGCTAAAGAACCCAGTCTGCCCTACTCTTTACTCGTAGTTGGAGGAAGTAGAGACAAGTTCATGCTTTTTCCAAGGGCACTGGCACAAAATGAAATGCAAACAGCCCTATACAGGATCACTGCAATAATCACCATACTGATTGCATGAATATGATAAGGTAGGCGTATTGTATATATTTACCCAACCCCTCTGCATGAGCAGGATGTGACACAAGGTCACTTTTTTTAAGCAGATTTTAACAGGTTTGAATTCAGAGTTTTCCTTCTTCAAAAGACTTAGAAAAGATGAAAAGGAAAATAGAAATTCAGTGATTATTTAGATACACACACAAATATACAGAGATACTCTTTTATTTGTGATAGGATGATATTCCAATGGGTTTCAGAGGGAAAATATCCCAAGTCAAAACTGATTCAAGCATAACCGTAGCTAGCTTTCCAGCCTAGTCAGCAGGAGCTGAAGAGGACACTGAATGTATCTCTGCAGACCCCCCCCCACCTCTCCAATGAGTGTCCCGTTATGACATTAAACAATCTGATGGTAAGGCTGGAGCTTTTGGGAATGCAGGGTACCCCTTCATTGCTATTGGTCCCAGGTCCACTCTGGCCTGAAGTGGTAGCTTCTGAAGGGGTCCTATCTATGGGTCAAATAGAACTGTTTGACATCTAAACCAAGTGCAAACAAATGACTTATCCTAAATTGAATTATTAGAAATAGAACTGTTTGATTATCTAATTTTGTGTAAACAAATGACTGTTGTTTAATTGAATTGTTAGTGATACATAGCAATACTTGGAACCTTTTAACTTTGTTGACTTATGCTAAACTGAATTGTTAGAAAAAGAATTGTTTAGTCATTTAACTGTGTATCTCAAAAATGTGTTTATAGATCTTGTATTTAATATATATGTAAAAACAAGAGTTGGCATTAAATAACCAATAAGGGTTGATATGCCATAAAACCAAACCAAACCTTCATGGTGAATTATCATTTTTAAGTTTCTTGACCAAAGAAATAGATATCCTGTCTGTGAGCTTAGACTATGCTGACTGCATCCCTACGGTAAAATGAAAAAACAGTACATCAAAAATAATTCAAGTGTAACTTAACCTCGTCTTCAAGAAGGGCCTGCATCTTGAGTTTCTTCTCAAAAGCAACAACTTTCTTCCTCCTCTTTTCACCAGAGTCAGTAGATGTACTTCAGTAATAAGTAGATATAAGATTTTGAAAATACAATAAAAAAACACAGTATATGTAGTTAAACACTGTGGGAGATGTTCATGTTTACTATTCTTATCAAGACTGGAGGCGAGGTGAATACTGCTAACATATTCAAGCATTGGTAGATAGAAATATTGTTTAGTATCATGATGCTTTTATAGTATCACTCACCCAAGAGAAAATTAAAATTTCAAAGTTTTATACATAGCATTTAAATGTGATCTCTTTGACCAAAATAAAACTGGAATTCTTCCAAGTTGTAGCCATGTTAGTAATTCTTGGATTCTAATGAAATTCTTTGTGAAAAAGATGGAAATTATAAAAAGATGCTGCATGCTGTTTTAAATAGATCCTGGAAGCAAGATCACTCAAGATAGCAGCTGTAGAGCCACTTACCTCCCATCTTGCAAATATTCCAAGAAAGGAGAGCAAGATATACTGGTCATTGCTGGAGATGAAAAGACAAACTCATAAGCAACTTTCTTCTATGAACTCCTACACATGGACATACCAGTGTTGGTTGACCGGCAAAAACTTATGTTCATCAGCTCTGTGTGAACACTAGGTGCCATCTAGATGACATATCAAGAGTGATGGCCTGTAGGGATGATGATACACAGCATTTTGAAGACAAAATGCTAAGTTGCACCATTGTAAATTTGAGGAGCCTATAAACTTTTATGTAAATTTTGGCACAGTCCTGTATATGCGACAGGCCTTCACTCTTCATGACACTGGCATTGTCTAGGAGAAAAGCAAGATGCTATATGTAGCATAAATGTTGTGGCAGGAATTACCAGAACAAGGTTGAATACAATGTCAAATGGTCTTAAGTAATCCAATTCCTGATTTTGCTACTCTGCAGCTGTAATTTATCCTGCCATGATAGGAGTTTTCCTTCTCTTAGACTGGTTGCCCTAGACCAAAGAGCCTAGATTACCCTACTATTTACCTATAGCTGGAGAGAGAGAAGAGATAATTTGATATTTTTTTCCAATACTAGCTTTAATCACCAAGTCTATCATGCCACCCACACCTCCATCATAAAAATAAGAAAAAATTGGTGATTGCCTTTTGCCTGGTTGGAGCAATTTTATATTTATTCACATTCAAATTTAGTCTGGATGGACTTGAATTCTGGATGTGTTGGTGTTGTACATATTGGAAAGTTTTAGTCAGTGGTCAGCTGAAAAAGAACAAAAAAAATCAATTGTGTTGCCGACTGACTGACTCAAATTAGGAGGAGGAAGAATTATTGGATTTTCTTTTCTGAACTTTTTTCTTCTTTCTCTCTCAACTGTATAACTGAGTATATTTAAATTCAATTGTATGAATCACACTGTATATATTAACTTGTGTTTGTGTGTGTGTATATATATATATATATATAAAAGGCTCAATCAATAAATAAGGGGAATTTTTTGAAAAAAAACAATTTTTTTTTCATGATTTTTTTCTATAAATGTAAACTTTATATTGTTTGGAATTGGTTTATAACAAAAATTATTTTAATCTCATAAAAATATTTCTTTTGAGGCTATTCAAAATGGTGGCAAATCAGAGTGCTTCAGGCTTGAACAGAGGTCTGTCATCAAATTTTTAGTGGTTGAGAAGTGCAAACCAAATGAGATTTACAGAAAAATGTGTGACGTGTACAGAGAAACATGTTTTAGTCCAAAACTATTTACAAATTGGTTAATTATGGATTTACGATTATAAACCTGAGTTGGATAAAACTTAGTTGCTGATGAATTTAAAAAACAGAACACTATCAACAGAAATAGAATATTATCTAGAAATATGGAATATTTAAAAAAAAAAATCTAGATGCATTTAAAAACATTGTCGCTATTTTCAAAATTGGTTCTATTGATTTTAGGTTTTTTTGTTTTTATATGTAGGATTTGTAGTCGGAGTTTATTTATTTCATGTGCTATTATAGCAACTCAGCGTTTATCCAACTCTGCATTTGCATAGTTTTGTTATGTTATAAAATCCCAAAAACTTTCAAACTCTTTAAAAACACTTTTTATACATGCAAGCAACCCCTGATGATGGCCTATGAAAGGTCCGAAAACGCGCGGGACAATTTTGGTAAATTCATTCACCAATTCCAACCTGAAACCAAGACATTTATCAGGAAACTTGATAGGATCTTAATCAAATTATATAGACAAAATGTCTTTATTATTCAATCAAACATATATATATATATATATATATATATGTGTGTATATATATATATATATATATATATATATATATATAATGTAACTGGAAGAAAAACTCAACCACAGTTGAATTGTCATTATAAATTTATTTTGGAGAAGAATATAAAGACATGAAGATTATATTCTTCGTCGAAATAAATTTATAATGACAATTTAATCAGGTTTGAGTTTTCTTCCAGTTACATTGTATATGCTCTGTATGTGAGTTTTATTATATGAACTGAAGAGGGAGTATATATATATATATATATGTGTGTGTGTGTGTGCATGTATATATATATATATATATATGTGTGTGTGTGTGTGTGTGTGTGTATATATATATATATATATATTGGTTGGCAACTGTAGTCAAGGGTAACCTGAAGGCTCCTTTTTCAATAGCTACTACACTAAGGTGTAAGGGAGGGTGCTACTCCTTTCCCTTGATTGTTCCACTTTACCCTTGATGATATATATAAATGCATATATAGTGTCTTGGGTGTAGCACTAAACTGCATTTGATGGTAAAGTTCAAGTTCTGGTGTTATGAGCAGTGTGAAGTACCTCTTCATTGCCATTACTCCCAGGTCGACTCTAATCTGGAGTTGTACCATTTTTGGGCTCCATCTCTGAATCAAATAGATCTATTTAAAAGTTATTTGTATTTGGTAAGAATGTTTGATGTCATATAACTAAATTATTTGTATTAAGAAGAGTTAATCGAATCTATAATTGTTTACTAAAGATTATTATCATTATTATAATTATTTCTTACTCGAAACCATTTCACTGTGTGCAAACACATTGGAATACAGCCCTGCTGGCTGGGGGGCTATAGAATACATTGACTGCATCTCTGCTGTGAGGTAGGTCCCCTCCCCTAAAAAAAATGAGTGTCCTGGATATGACACTAAACAATCTGACATTGAGGCTCCAGTAATACTGGAGCTTTGGGGAATGCAGAGTACCCCTTCATTACCATCACTCCCAGGTCCACTCTGACTCAGAGTGGTAGCACCTGTTAGGGTCCTATCTATGGGTCAAATAGAACTGTTTGACATTTAAACTGTGTGCAAACAGCTGACTTATGCTAAATTGAGTTGTTAGAAATAGAACTGTTTGGTCATTTAACTGTCCTTATCTAAAAAATGTGTTAACAAATCATATATTTAATGTGTATGTAAAACAGAATTTGGCATTGAATAACCAACAATGTTTGATATGCCATAAAACCAAACAAAACCAAAATACAAATAGTTATTTGAAGCCATATGTTTACTAGTATTAGATAGGAATACTTGAAACTATATGGCTAATATATAGCTAATATATTGGCCTAATGAGTAGAGTGTTTGCCAATGGTCCAGGAGCCAGGTCAAGTCATACCAAAGACTCAAAAAATGGTACTTGATGCCACCTTGCTTAATACTGAGCATTATAAGGTATGGATCAAGGGTAAAGTGGAGCAATACAAGGAAAGGAGTAGTGCCCTTCCACCTTGGTGTAGTAGCTATTGAAAAGGGAGCCTTCAGTTTACCCTCAACTGCAGTAGCCTACTTACTTCTATTGCTATGTAAATTGTTTGTATTAGATAGGAATACTTGATATCATATAAGTGTGTGTCAAAGAAACTCATAAGAACAATCATGCAAAAATGTAAATAAACATGTATAATGACTGTAATTCTCTAACCTTTCAGCATCAAATAACTCTAGGCAGGTTGAGATGCCATTAAAATTAATCATTTAATGTCACAGTATAAGATCAAAATTATCTAAGAATTATGTATAGTTCATACGTGTGTATGTACTGAGTACTTTGACCAACCTTGGACGTTTTGAAGATCGTCATTGTCATATAAGTAAATAGTAGAGCAGACTGAACTCTTTAGTCTTGATAAGGCAATCAATCTAATAGAAAGAAAAGCTTGTAAGTTATTATAGAGGCGTGCTTAGTGTATTGGTTATCATTGGAGGAAATAGAATTGGCATCTTCAGTTTGAATCCTGAATAAAGCTGTTTGCCTTTGTGCTAATGCTCTCAGGAAATGTATGAATCCATCTGTTCTCTCCCTACCCGAGGTATTGGTAAATAGTTGGGCAGACTGAGTTCTTGAGCCTTTCTTAAAGCAACCAATCTAGAAGAAGGAAAACTTTGAATCCAAACCAGCTATACTTTGCTTAAAAATTAACCATGTGTCACATCTTATATGTTGAAGAAGGGTTGGCTAAATGCATACGACTATCAGAGATAAGAACAAATTTATGGGTTTTTTTATTTACTTATTTTTTATAAATTGCTGTTTTCAAATTTTATGTTTTGGTATAAGATCGAAATTATGTAAGAACAATCCAAATTTTATCAATGTCTATATTCCAAGTACTTTTGACTGTCATCGGTCATGGTCAAGATAAAAATAGTGTAAGCGGTGTAGCAATTCACTTCCTTTAACTGAGGAGTTTCCAATAGAGAGCTACAACTAATACTCTTCAGATCAATATATATATATATATAAGTTCTAAAAGTAAGTGGTGCTTAGTACTCAGACCCCACATACACTTGTAACCAGATCATAATTAGTTTCTTCACACAGGGTGTTGAAAATTTATTTTTATTTAGTTGATATTTGAAAAGAATATTTAATATGAGTCAATATGATTTGTTCATAGAATCATGGATATCAGATAAATATATTGATCTGAGTATAGAAAGATTCAGCATACATAGACATATGTGGTTTAATGGTTGGTTGGTTGGTTGGTTTTTATGGCATATCAACCTTTGTTGGTTATTTAACGCCATATCCATTTTCATGCAAATAATCAGTTCTATTTCAAACAATTCTGTTCAGCATGAGTACACAGTTTGTCATAAACATTTCTATTTCAAGCTATTCAGTTCAGTCAAACAATTCAGTTTTAGCATAAGTATGCAGTTTAGTTTTATTTAACCCATGAATAGGACCCTATCAGGTGCTATCACTCCGGGCTAAAGTGGACCTGGGAGCAATGATAATGAAGGGGGTGCTCCACATTCCCCATAGTTCCAGCATCACTGGAACCTCACCATGAGATTGTTTAATGTCATCTCCAGGACACTCATTGGGAGGGGGGGTCCTACCCCTCTGCAGAAGTGCAGTCAGTATATTCTACAGTCCCAGCTACTGGGCAATACACAGAGTTAATGTCAAAACAGTTTTATTTCAGATAGGACCCTTATCAGATGCTACTACTCTGGGCTAGAGTGGACCTGGAAGTGATGGCAGTGAAGGGGTACTCTGCATTCCCCAAAGCTCCAGTTTTACTGGAAACACACCATCAGATTGTTTAGTGTCATATCTGGGATACTCGTTGCAGAGTCTTACCCCTCTGCAGAGAAGCAGTCGGTGTATTCTACAGCCCCAGCTGACTAGACAAGTAGTTTAATGGGTATTGACATAAAAAAATAGATTTGGTGACTCGAGTTCAAATCTTGGACAAGGTAGTTAGCATTTCATATTGTGCTAATACCCTTTGGAAAGTTATGAATCCAACTATTTTCCTTCCAGCTGTAGGTAAATAGTAGGGCAGACTGAGCTCTTTAGCCTTGGTATGGCAATCAATCAAGGAAAAGGAAAGTTCAGAATTCAAACGTGTTAAACTTTTCTTTAGAAAATTGACCTCATGTCACATCCTGCTCATATGGAGGGGTTGGGTAAATGCATACATAGATGCACCAAGGGCTATAGTTATCGTCATTGGAAATGAAATTGGCAGCCCAAATTCAAATACTGGTCAAGGCTGTGTGTTTCACTTTGTGCTAATGCACTTGAGAAAGGCATTAGATTTATCTCTTCTTCCCCAGGACATGTACTAAAAAAGATATTGCAACATAAACCTTGCTGTTTTGTCTATGATTATAAACCGGCTCATGGGTCTAGTGGGTAGAGTGTTCACCAATGGTCTGAGAGACCTGGGTTCAATCCCACGTCGTGTCATACCAAAGACTTTAAAAATGGTACTTGATACCTCCTTGCTTAACACTCGGCAATATAAGGTATGTATCAAGGGTAAAGTGGAGCAATCCAGGGAAAGGAGTAGCGCCCTCCCCTACACCTCGATTTAGTAGCTATTGAAAAGGCAACTTTCTGGTCACCCTTAATTACAATCGCCAACTTTACTTGTGTATATATATATATATATATATACACACACACACACACGGATAAATTAATTAACTTTAGTGATGACTATAATGAAAACAAAAACACTCACATATAAATTGAGGTATACTTATCCTAATGGTTATTGTTTTAGGAAGTGGAATGGGAGACCTGAGTTCAAATTCTGTCAATGGAGCAGTCTGGGTTCTTTAGTCTTGGTAAAGCTACTAGTCTAGGAGAAAGGAAACCCTGAATTTAAACCAGCTTTACTCTGTTGAAAAATTGATCTTGTGTCACATCATGCCTATATAAAAACTCCTACTGTTTGATTATTTGTTCTATTTCATGTATCATACAAAGATGTTCTATCTTGTTGTTTGGTGCCATATTAGTCGTCTTGGCCAAAAGATGAATAATAAAATATATGTTCCGAATAAAACATTGCTTTTCTTTGAGCTAATTTATCTTTTTGTTGTTCATCTTTCACTTTCAGTTGCTTTAAATAACAAAACAAATTGATAAAATAAAATTAAATACCAAAATTCAACAGAAAATTTTGAGATTCTGATTGTACTGATTCTGCATGAGAAAAAATATCTTTGCTGAAGATAAATTGGACTTTTGTATGGAAAGAAATCCTATTATAGAATTGTTTGAATGGACGAGAAGAATGCAGAGAAGGAGGATCTAGGTCATTTGAATAAAGAGAGAGAGAGAAAAAGAGAGAGAGAGAAAGAAAGATCTAAACAGACTTACATAGATAGATCTAAAGTGACTTAGATTACAAAAATGTCAGCTTTTTCTTTTCAGAATTACTTTTTTATTTTTCTCTAAGAATTTCTGCCAAAAGAAAGAGAAAGAATTTTTGAACCATTATTTTGGAATTCTTTGAAT